>CM055122.1:4300743-4818243 GCA_029206835.1 Rana muscosa
CCCCACCCAGGGGGCGGTCCCTCCGTACATAACCCTCCCACTACAGTCAGCAGACTTCAGTTTTTTTCTGCCTAGCAGAAGGAGAAGACGTGGCTCCCTCAGGAGCCAGTCTCCTGACCTATTTTATTCCTTTTTGGAATTCTTTTTTATTTTATTTTTGAGAATCTTCTATCAACTGTCGGCTGGGCAACAGGTTGGGTACAAGATATCCTCGTAGTCTTCCCTGTCCGACCATCGAGCGTGCTGATCCTCGCCTTGTGTGCGTGAGACTCAGTTCACGACAGGCCCCATGACTCCAGGGGTGGCCGGGTTTGCTTTCATGCTCCCACGGTCCTCTCAAGACTGAACAGCTCCTGACTGACTGTATCTTTCGCGGTGGACCGGGCCGACAGCTACTCAGTACTGCACTGTGATAGTCCTGTCAGAAACACCAGTGTGTCCCTCAGGGGACGGGTAAGTAGTCTCTCCTGCCTGCAGGTGAGTACAAAAGGCTGTGTGTTTCTCTGTGGGGGATTTTCCCTGTCTCCCCCTGTATTTTATTGTCGCTCTCTGTCACCATTACTGGCGCTGGCTGTGTGGGGTGCTTGGGGGTCACACTGTTCTTGGGGGGCTCATGCTGGTCTGCAATGTATGCTTTGGGGCTTTTTTGTGTGGTTTTTTTGGGGCCTGAGCGCCGAGTGGCGCTGTGCGTGTGTGCTGTTTCATTTTAACTGCGTCATGGCGGCCATCTTGCCGCGGATCGCCTCAGTGAAGTGCGGCGGCCATTTTCTTGTAGCCCGCGCGCTTTTCAGCACTAGTTTGGCCTCTAGCGCTGCTGTAGCAGCGCAAATCTCCTCAGTCTCCTCACCAGCACTGACACAGCGCGGTACAGACAGCGGAACTAAGCGGTCCCTGGTCCGGTTTGGTGAGTCCCCTGGGCGCCCCCTCCTCAGTCAGCACAGCCTGTGGGTGGACTTTTTATCTGAGAGAGTCTCAGAGGGGGACAATATGGAGTCTGTGTCACCAGCTTCCCCTAAAAATGTCAGTGGCAACAGGCAGTGCTTCAGCACCTGCGGTCCCTATGGACCTGTTGTGGGCAGCCCTGGAATCAATTTCTGACCAGGATGGGAGCTGTGTGCAAGCGCAAGGTACAAAAAAGGCGCCCTCTCCCCACTTCATCTACTCGAGGGCAGTGCGCTGATTCAGATATGGGCCTAGCCACTATCGCTCAGGACCCTAGTTCTGGATGTATGGATGGTTTTGAACAGGACATTCCTTATGAGGGAAACTCCAGTTCTGAGTCAGTAAATGACAGGGCGCTTGTTAGTGTGCTCATGACTGCGGTGAGGGACACTCAAGCTCAAATGCTGCGGATGCAGAACCTCAGGCGGATACTGTCTCCTTTGGTTCTTTTAAGGCCAGGCCTTCTAAAGAGGTTTTTCCATATGTACTTTCTTTGACCAGCTCATTGATAAGGTCTGGAAAAAGCCGCAGAAGAATTTTTTATGGTCCCGTGGCGTTTGTTTATCAGATACCCCTTTTGAAGATGCCCTACTTAAAAAGTGGGCTTCTCCCCCAGTGGTCGACCCTCCAGTCGCCCTGTTGAACAAGGCCACCACTCTCCCGATGGAGGGGACTCCTGCATTAAGGACCCCACTGACAGGAGGTCAGAAGTGGTGCGCATAGCCATGTTTGCCTTGTTGGGATCCGCCCTACGGCCTGTGGTAGCGGCGACCCTTGTGTTTTAAAACACTTACAGGTTGGGCAAAAATGTTGCACCTAGCTGTACAGGAGCATAATCTTCCTCCAGACACAGTTACTCTGGCCCACCAACTGGGCAGGGCCTGGTTTATGTGTGCGACACCACGTTGGACGCGGGCCCTTTAACATCCAGGGCCTCTGTCCCGACGGTGGTATGGCGTCGTCTTATCTGGTTGAAATGCTGGTCTGCTGGCCTAGCCTCTAAGAAGCTCCTGACGTATCTACCTTTTTATAGGTGGTAGACTTTTCGGTGCTGCTCTGGATGTCATCGTCAAGGATGTCATGGGAGGTAAAAGCACTCTTCTTCCTTAGACTGGCAAGGGTAAGGGGGCCCGCCGCAAACAGGGCCTTTTCCTTTCCAGCAAACAAGGGGTTTTTTCGTCAGTCGAGTCCACAGGTAGGTCCTCCCAGACTGACGGAGTGCGGCTGGTGGGCACAAGCGCCCCTGGGTGCGTAAGCCAAACAAGCGGCTCCCGAGCCCGCCTCCGCGTGAAGTCTTGCCTCCGCCCGACTCTGGGGTGGGGGGACGACTTCGGAGGTCACGAATCGGTGGTCCTCCCGAATCTCCAACTGGTGGGTGTGCGAGGAGGTCACCTCAGGATACAGGATAGTATTCCGATCCTGGCCCCCAGACAGATTCTTTCCCTCAAATCTTCCTCTCCTTCCTACCTGTCGGGCAGCCCTCTTGGGGGCTGTACAGGATTTGATCAGGTCCGGAGTGATTGTGCCGGTTCCGTCACAGGAGAGTTTTCAGGGATTCTACTCGAATCTGTTTGTCGTCCCAAAGGTAGGACGTGGTTCGACCTGTCCTGGACCTCAAGGCCCTGAATGCCTTCGAGAAGGTGCAGAAATTCCGCATGGAATCCATTCGCACGGTGATCGCTACACTCCACCAAAGGGATTTTCTTCTGGCGTCCTTGGACTTCAAGGCCGCCTACTTGCATGTTCCGATCTGCGCAAGTCACCGGAAGTTTCTGCGCTTTGCGATCAGCGAAGTCCACTATCGATTGTGGCTCTTCGGCCTAGCCTCGGCACCAAGGGTGTTCACCAAGGTGCTTGCTCCGGTTCTAGCCTTCTGTTATAGCGAGGTATTGCTGTCGTGGGCTATCTGGACGATCTTCTGCTAAGAGCAGAAAGTGGATCAGACTTAGAGGAAAGGTGACTATCATCAATTAGACCCTCAGGGACTCGGGTGGTTCCTGAACATTCAGGAGTCAGTCCTGGACAGTGTCTGGAGTATCTAGTTCTGATTCTGGACTCCTTGGAGGCAAAGGTATCCTACCTCTGGAGAAGTTGCTGACACTTCAGTCTGTGGTGCGGGTGCTGACATCCCAAAAATGGTTGTCAATCTGTTTTTTGCATGAGAGTCCAGAGACTCGTGGTGGCCTCCTTCGCGGCCGTTCCGTATGCCCAATCGCACACCAGGGCATTGCAGAAGGAGATCTTGTCCATCTGGGACAAATCCCCGTTGTCCTTGGATCTTCAGATCCAGGTGATTCACCTGGTCAGGGCGCCCCTGACATGGTGGTTGAGATCCTCGGCTCTTCGGTCCGGAAAGGCGTTCCCCTCCCATCCACTGGACGGTACTCACGACGGACACCAGCCTGACGGGCTGGGGTGAAGTCTGGGGAGTCCTGTCGGCTCATTCCTTGGACTCCGGACGAGCCCGTTTACCAATCACTGTTCTGGTAATACGGGCCATCGGACTGTGTCTCTCCTCAGGTCAGAGAGAGTACGGGGTCGCTCCATCAGGAGCCAGTCGGACACCGCCACGGCGGTGGCGTATGTAAACCATCAAGGGGGAACTCGGAGCTCAGCTCCGGCTTCCGAGGTAGTCCGTATCCTGAAGTGGGCCGGAAGAAACGTGCCGGCTCTGTAGGCCATTTTACATTCTGGGCATAGACAATGGGCAGGCGGACTATCTGAGTCGCCAGTCGCCAGACACCGGACCAAGAAGAGTGGTCCTTGCATATTTCAACTCCTTTACCGACGGTGGGGCACGCCGGATGTGGACCTGCTGGCCTTTCGACTCAATCGCAAGGGTCGAGGTTGTGGCCAGATCCAGGGATCCTTGGGCGATGCCTCGGATGCGTTGGTGGCCCCATAGGGTCCTTATCGCCTGATATAAACTACGGCGATCCTAATTGTTCCGGATTGGCCGCAGCATCACTGGTACGCTGATCTGGTACGTCTCGTCGCGGACGTTCCCTGGCGGTTGCCGATGGGGGAGGACCTTCAGTCTCAAGGTCCTATGCTTTATCCCGCTTACAGTCTCTGGCTTTAACGGCAGGGCTGTTAAAAGCCAGGTGTTGAGGGACCAAGGTCTCTCGGACTCGGTCATTTTGACCATGTTAAGGACACTGAAGTCTTCCTCCAGGCAGATCTATCACCGTACCTGGAAAGCTTATATCGCCATGTGCGAAGCGCTGGACTGGCGTCCTCGGACGTATTCCGTCCCCAGAATCCTGCGTCCTCTGCAGTGTGGAGTGACCCAAAAGCTTGCTTTGAGTACCATCAAGGATCAGATTTCGGCCTTGGCCGTCTTCTTTCAGCGACCTCTAGCGGGTCATTTTCTTGGTTAGCACCTTGTGTTGGGTTCGCCATGTGCTCCCTTCTGTCAAGCCTCCTCTCCCGCCATGGGATCTGAATTTGGTGCTCTCGGTCCTCCAGGAACCTCCTTTTGGGAATATCCGGGATATTCCCTTCTTGTCTTGTCTCAGAAGGTGGCCTTTTTAGTGGCAATCACTTCTGTTTGACGAGTGTCTGAGTTGGCGGCTTTGTCCTGCAAGTCGCCATGTTTAGTCATCCATAAGGATAAGGCGGTGTTGCATCCGCGACCTTCCTTTTTTGCCAAAGGTGGTGTCGACCTTTCACCTACATGAGGACATTACCCTCCTGTCCTTGTGTCCTCACCCATCGCATCCCAGAGAGTTTGCGCTGCACATATTGGAGGTGGTACGAGCCTTGCGGGTGTACCTGTCTGCTACTGCTTCTATTCGGAAGTCCGACTCACTATTTGTGACTGTCTCTGGTCCATAACAGGGCCAAGCGGTTTCGTCTGCCATCATTTTTAGGGGAATCAGACAAACCGTCATTCAAGCCTATGCTCTCAAAGGGCGGGCGCCTCCCTTTCCGGTTACGGCGCATTCCACCAGGACAATTGGTGCTTCCTGGGTTTCCCGACATCAAGCGTCGGTTGCACAAGTGTGCAAGGCGGTGACCTGGTCGTCGGTTTATGCCTTTTAAGTTTTATAAGGTTAATGTGGCTGCATCTTCGGATGCTTCCTTCGGCCGCAGGGTGCTGCAGGCCGCTGTTTAAAGTTGCGACTCCTCCGTTGAGGAGCTCTGCCTTATTGGAGTGAAGTTTTTGGTTTTTCCATTTATACTGCTCCCATCCCTCTTGACACTGCTTTGGGACATCCCACGTGTAAAGTGTAAAGAGACACCGTGTCAGTCCATGGATGGTAAGAGAAAATAGGATTTTTTGTACTCACCGTAAAATCCTTTTCTCTGACATCCATGGACTGACACGGCACCCACCCTTCCTTTTAAGTTTGTACTGCTTTGTTACGAACTGAAGTCTGCTGACTGTAGTGGGAGGGTTATGTACGGAGGGACCGCCCCCTGGGTGGGGCTGTTCAGCTCTGGCTTTTGGAATGTATGTATAACATTTCACATTCTGCCTAGGTCTTCTCCTGCAAGCAGGGACATAACCCACGTGTAAAGTGTAAAGAGACACCGTGTCAGTCCATGGATGTCAGAGAAAAGGATTTTACGGTGAGTACAAAAAATCCTATTTTTTTCATCTTAGGTACATTGTTACACACATCCACCCCTGAAGAGCGAGCTGGATCTCGCGAAACTAGTCGGGTAGTATGATGCCCGTGTACTCTGACTGTTACTACATCCATGTACCAATATTCCCTGTTCATTTTATTTTAATTGGCAACTGTTGGTGTTATCCATGCATGTAAACTATTTTACTTGAAAAAACTCTATACTGTATTTACTACTGTTTATATTTACTGGCGGAAACGTCACACACTTCATTTAAAGTCCCAAAGGGCGAATTCTTTGTTTTATTTTATTGTGGCCTAAGGCACACCTGTGCAGTAATCATGCGGTCTAATCAGCGTCTTGATATACCTCACCTGTGAGGTGGATGGATTACCTTGGCAAAGGAGAAGTGCACACTAACACAGCTTTAGCCCTGGTTCACACTGGTGCGATTTCAGGGGATTTCAATGGAATTGTGCTAATTGGTGCGACACAAGACACTAGCGATTTCCAAAAGGTTTTTGTATTACTTTTTTGCGATTTTTTTCAGGTCGATTTAACATCCATAGAGTGCTATGTAAATCGACCTGGAATCGCAGTACTGTTCATATCAGTGCGATTTGGAGCAGTCTTTTTTTTTTTTTGGTGATGTCATTGCAGCTTCAGCTGATCTGTCCCCTCCCCTAGCAGGTGTTTTTGTGAGGAGTTTGGAGCAGGACTTTTTTTTTTTTTTTTTTTAACCCTGTCAGCGCTGCTATGTGTATGAAACAGATGACCTGTCCCCTCCCCTAGAAGGTGTTACAGTGAGGAGTTTGGAGCAAGACGTTGTGTGTTTTTTTTTTTTTTTTTTTTTTCACAGCCAGCGCTACTGTCTTTATTTATTAAGTCACAAATCAGCTTGCTTTTCATTGGAATAAGTACAAATCATACTATCTGCAAATCGCAAGTAGGCTCCAGACATCACAAACAAATACAAAAGAAATCGCAACAAAATCAGAAGTGACTGGGAAAGAAATGGGAGTGCCAAATCGCACTCAAAACATGAGATTTGTAAATGCACCAGTGTGAACCAGGGCTAAGCCCAGGTTCACACTGGGGCTGTGGGAGTGAAGCCGTGCGAGTTCAGCTGAACTCGCACGATTTCACTCCTGCCTGTCGGTCCCGATTTCAGCTCGATTACAGAGACATCTGACACAGATGTCAATGTAAATTGTGGCTGAAATCGCAAAAAGTAGTACAGAAACTACTTTTTGTAATCGGTGCAGCGCCGCAGATGCGGCGTCGCACCAATTAGGACGGTGCCATTGCCCGCAATTTGCGGGAAATTTCGTTGCATGTCAAATCGCACCAGTGTGAACCAGGGCTTAGACAGATTTGTGAACAATATTTGGGAGAAATAGGCCTTTTGTGTACATAGAAAATGTCGTAGATCTTTAAGTTCAGCTCATGAATAGGGGCAAACACAAGTGTTGCGTTTTTTATAATTTTGCTCAGTGTAATTAGGTTAACTGGCAACAGGTCAGTAACTTGATCGGACGCTGTATTCACCCCTATGGAGCAGCGGATGTCAGCAGTGACATGTCCGCTGACACCCGCTGCTATCCAATCCGATCCTGTCTGCCAAATTCAGACTGATGGTGGCCGTTTTTTTCCATCTGTCTGGCAGATCGGATCGGATGAAAACCGACAACCATAGAGAAGAGTGGGATTCTTGACATGTTCATCTCAGCACAGTGAGCGGAGACGGACCTATCATCCACCGGCTTGGCAGGGATCAGCGGATCGATCCCTGCCGAGCAATCTGAGTCCGTAAAACTGATTTGCCCAGTGTGAAAGGACCCTTAGAGTCAGAGTGACTCTGAAGTAAAAATGGGCAGAGGTTCACCAATCTTCAACATTTTTTAGGCGCTGCTTTTCAGACAATTTCAGAATAATGTTCCTCCAATGTTAAATTGCAAAGACTTCTAAAAAAAAAAAAATTAAAGCGGAGGTCCACACACAAATGGAACTTCCGCTTTTCGGGTTACGCCACCCCCCCCCCCCCGCTGTTTTCTGGGAGACACACCGGTTCCAGAAGACAGCAGGGACCATAGCAGGGAACCAGGCTGTGAAGCCTCAAGGCTTCACTTCTTGATTCCCTTACCGAAGATGGGAAGATGGCGGCGGCAGCATCCGAGGGACGGGTCTGCCTCGGGTGCCGACATCGCGGTCGCCCTGGACAGACAAGTGTCCTTATTTTAAAAGTCAGCAGCTGCAGTATTTTGTAGCTGCTGACTAAAAAAAATAAAATAACATTTCGGCGGACCTCCGCTTTTAAGGATGTCTTTTTTTTGCTTTATTAGAAAGTCAGAATAGTGATCATATCCAAGGGGGTTTATTTATAAAGCACAGTATTTCACATTCACCCCCTGGTGCACCTGTTTTAACCACTTAAGCCCCGGACCATTTTGTAGCTAAAGGACCAGAGGTGTTTTCAGAATTTGGCACTGCGCTGCTTTAACTGGAAATTGTGCGGACATGCAATGTTGTACCGAAACAAAATTTGCGTCCTTTTCTTCCCACAAATAGAGCTGTCTTTTAACGGTATTTGATTGCCTCTGAGATTTTTATTTTTTGCGATATAAACGGAAAAAGACTGAAAATTTTGAAAAAAAAAAATATTTTCTACTTTTTGTTATAAGAAAAATCAAATAAACTCAATTTTAGTCATACATTTAGGCCAAAATGTATTCAGCCACATGTCTTTAGTAAAAAAAATGTCAAGCGTATATTGGTTTGCGCAAAAGTTATAGCGTCTACAAACTAGGGTACATTTTCTGGAATTTACACAGCTTTTAATTTATGACTGCCTATCTCATTTCTTGAGGTGTTAAAATGGCAGGGCAGTACAAACCCCCCCCCCCAAATGACCCCATTTTGGAAAGTAGACATCCCAAGGAAATTGCTGAGAGGCATGTTGAGCCCATTGAATATTTTTTTTTTTTTTGTCAAGTGATTTGAATGACTAAAAAAAATAAAAAATTACAAAAAGTTGTCACTAAATGATATATTGCTCACACATGCCATGGTTATATGTGGAATTGCACCCCAAAATACATTTTGCTGCTTCTCCTGAGTACGGGGATACCACATGTGTGGGACTTTTTAGGAGCCTAGTCGCGTACGGGACCCCGAAAACCAAGCACCGCCTTCAGGATTTCTAAGGGCACAAATTTTTGATTTCACTCCTCACTACCTATCACAGTTTCGAAGGCCATAAAATGCCAAAATCGCACAAAACCCCCCCAAATGACCCCATTTTGGAAAGTAGACACCCCAAGCTATTTGCTGAGAGGCATGGTGAGTATTTTACAGCTCTCATTTGTTTTTGAAAATGAAGAAAGAAAATAATTTTTTTTTTCAAAACGTTGTGACAAAAAGCGAGATCTGCAAAACACTCACCATTAGTGTTGAGCAAACCCGAACTGTAAAGTTCGGGTCCGTACCGAACTTTAGCTTTTTCCCGAACCCGGACTTTGCGCAAAAGTCCGGGTTCGGGTTCGACAATCTAATTACGCATTTAGAAATGCTTCAGGGGCCAGCCAATCACCTTTTGATTAGCTGGTGTGCCCTTAGAGGCCATCATAGCCATGCCTACTAATGGCATGGCTGTGATTGGTCAGTGCAACATGTGACCCAGCTTCTATATAAGCTAGAGGCACACAGCACACACGTCACTCTGCTTCAGAATAGATAGGGAGAGGATCTAGGCTGCTGCTGCTGCTTTTAGGGAGAGATAGAAAAATACATGAGTTAGTCCTGATTCTGGAATCTGAGGGAAAAGATAGAGACAGTGTAGTGTAGGGCCAGGTTCCTGTTTTTTGCTTTTAGGAAGAGAGATATATTATATAGGAATAGGAGCCCAGTGTCAGAGAAAATCTACCTTTTATCTGCAAGCTCAGTGCACCAGCACTGCATATATTACGCTGAGAGATACACCGTTTCCATACTGTGGGTGTATTCTGCTCTTGGAAAAAGATCCATTAAGGACAAAAAAAAAGACACTTTATTGTGCTCTTTTCCAAAAGACCCATTGGGCAAAAAAAAAAAAAAAAATTCCATTTTATTTTGCTCGTGCAAAAAAAGACCCGTTTAGGGCAAAAAAAATAAAAATAAAAAATTTGCACTTTAATGTACGCTTGCAAAAAGAGCCATTTAGGGCCACAAAAAATATTTTGCAGTGTGTTATACATATGTGGAGGTGTGTGAAATAATCAATTTCTAAATAGTTTTCTTCTACTGTGCTATACTAAAAAAACAAAATTTTTTTTGAATAGCATTTTCTGCAGTTCTGTAGCTGTGCGATTCAGTGGTTACGTACTGTGGGTGTGTTGTGGTCTTCCAAAAAACGCCATTTAGGGCCACAAAAAATATTTTGCAGTGTGAAATACATATCTGGAGGCGTGTGAAATAAACCATTTCTATATATTTGTCTTCTACTGTGCTATGCTTAAAAAAACAACATTCGACACATCACCGGCCTTACCCAGCCATTGTTGTATTTTGGACCAGTGTTGACTACCTCGTCCTCCTCCACCGCCGCTTCCACCTACACAGCCACATCCACCGCCACTTCAACCTCCTACTCCATATGGACCTCGTCCTCCTAGGTCAAGATTATCATTTTTATTTTATTTTTTTGTAGCCCACAGATCCTTTCCCCCTTTCCTGCCTTTATGTTGTTGGCTCCTCGCAGGAGGGAGAAAGGCACACTGCACTACCAGCCCGTACCCTCCTATATAAAGAGGTTGAGCTGTGTACTTGACGGGCCGTGTCCACAGCCGGAGTCAAAACTCCTCCAGAGGATGATTCTCACCTCTACTGTAGGTAGAGGCAAGTCCTTTAATTCCCAGTAAAGTCAATGTCCACACCAGCTGAAACTACAACTCTTATTCTCTCATGGCAAAATAAACTCTACACGGATAGAAAAGGTTAGAGCAAATAAACAGGACAGCTTAAGGTGTGGAGGTCCAGGCACAAACGTAGCACATTCACTTCACTGCTTAGGTTTCTCAAACAGTTTTAGGTGCACGGTCTCTGCCACAGACCTTGAGGTTGGTCTCTGCCACAGACCGGGTGTACAAGGCCCCTGCCACGGACCTGGAGAACTTTGGTCTCTGCCACAAACCAGGGTGTATAAGGCCCCTGCCACGGGCCGGGTGAATAAGGCCTCTGATACAGTCAAGATGACCTTGAGCTTCTCCTTCTACGAACCTAGCCCATATCAAGGGGAAGACATATCTCCAGGGAGTCAACAGACCCTTCCTTCACCGTGACTCCCGCATCGGTCCATCAGAATGATCCTCCCTTCCCTGGAACAGGGTCCCCTACACGAGGCGGCACCCTAAGACTCCTCGACCCTTAGCGGACTCCAGACGAAGGCTCTGGACTCCAGGCTTTACTCCCGCCCCTAGGCCTCCATACCCAGGGCAGCAGGAACTCCAGGATAGTACCTCACCCCGGGCTAAAGGTGCCCGAGATGGAACAGGAACACATGCACCCAGGCCGAAGGCACCTGGGCGTGGACCCCACTGGACATCAGCCCCCAGGTCAAAGGTCTGCCCCTTTTATATGCTCTCCCGGCATGCACAGCAGGTTCACCGCCCCGCTGTACTACTGCCAAGAGGGGGCACAACACTGTATCGCGGTTCAACCCTAGCCTACCATGGCAGCGCCACCTGTAGACCGCAGGGAACTGCACACCAATACTGTCCCCCGAGGACAAAATGGTCCATGAATCCTACAGAATTAGGGTGTTTGAGCCTATTTACCACTCAAACACTTCCCTTAAATTTAGCACCCCACTACATTTTTATTTCAAAGTATTTTATTTTCCCACTAGCTTATCCATTAAATTGAATAATTTATTCCAGAAAGGGCGTATTCTGGGGCATTCCCACCATATGTGTGGCATCGTGCCGTTGAGTTTCTGAGGTTCTTAATGACTTCCCGTACCTCTTCTGCTGAAAAGGGGGCCTCCAGCATATTATTTAATTTTTTTAATGTTATTTTAAGTTATTTCCCTATCCACATTTGTTTGCAGAGCACTTGCCATGCTCTTAACAACATTTTGCTGCCATTTGCAGCCCTCTAGCCCTTTCCATTACTTTTTTAGAGCCTTTTTAGTCCTCAGAAGTCCGGGTCCCCATTGACTTCAATGGGGTTCGGGTTAAAGTTCGGTCCCGAACCCGAACTTTTTTCCGAAGTTCGGCCGAACCCGTCGAACCCGAACATCCAGGTGTCCGCTCAACTCTACTCACCATACCTCTCAGCAAATAGCTTGGGGTGTCTAATTTCCAAAATGGGGTCATTTGGGGGGGTTTGTGCCATCTGGGCATTCCATGGCCTCCGAAACTGTGATAGGCATTGAGGAGTGAAATCAAAAATTTACACCCTTAGAAAGCCTGAAGGCG
Organism: Rana muscosa; assembly: GCA_029206835.1. Classification (NCBI taxonomy): domain Eukaryota; kingdom Metazoa; phylum Chordata; class Amphibia; order Anura; family Ranidae; genus Rana; species Rana muscosa. The sequence goes on from CM055122.1 coordinate 4,312,713, forward strand.
GTGCTTGGTTTTTGGGGTCCCGTACGTGGCTAGGCTCCCAAAAAGTCTCACACGTGGTATCCCCATACTCAGGAGAAGCAACAGAATGTATTTTGGGGTGTAATTCCACATATGCCCATGGCATGTTTGAGCAATATATCATTTAGTGACAACTTTGTGCAAAAAAAAAAAAAAAAAAAAAAATTGTCTTTTTTCCGCAACTTGTGTCAACATATAAAATATTCAATGGACTCGACATGCCTCTCAGTATATAGCTTGGGGTGTCTACTTTCCAAAATGGGGTCATTTGGGGGGGTTTTGAACTGTCCTGGCATTTTATACACAACATTAGGAAGCTTACATCCACTCTTCTAACCACTTGAAGACAAAGCCCTTTCTGACACTTTTTTTGTTTACATGAAAACTTTTTTTTTTTTGCAAGAAAATTATGTTGAACCCTCAAACATTATATATTTTTTTTTAAAGCAAAGGCCTTACAGATTAAAATGGTGGGTGTTGCATTTTTTTTTCCACACAGTATTTGCGCAGCGATTTTTCAAACGCATTTTTGGGGGAAAAAATACACTTTTTTTTATTTTAATGCACTAAAACACACTATATTGCCCAAATGTGTGTATATATATATATATATATATATATATATATATATATATATATATATATATATATATATATATATATATATATATATATATATATCATTTTTATTGTTATCTCAGGGAATGTAAATATCCCCTAATGATAGCAATAGGTAGTGACAGGTACTCTTTTTTTGAAAAAACTGGGGTCTGTTAGACCCTAGATCTTTCCTCTGCCCTCAAAGCATCTGACCACTCCAAGATCGGTGTGATAAAATGCTTTCCCAATTTCCCAATGGCGCTTTTTATATCCGGGGGGGGGGGGACATTCCCTCCCACTGCTTGTAAAAGCAGTCCATAGGCTAATTAGCCACTAGGATTGCTTTTACATGAAAGCCGGCCGCTGGCTGAAAAGAATGATACCAAGATGATACCTAAACCTGCAGGCATCAATCTGGTATAACCATTCAAAGTACAGCAACATACCAGTACGTTGCTGGTCCTTGTTGGACATGTATTGTAATCTTCTTTTTTTTCATGCAGCCTGTTGGCTGAACGAAAAAAGAGATTGATCGGTGGGTATGCCCACCATTAGAATACCTCCCTTCATCCACCCACTTCTAATGATGGGCATACATGCACCATTTATATATGCCGAAGCATGGGGGCATCCTCCCGCAAAAGTTATGCCGCACACGCGGTCGGACTTTTCCACGGGCAAGCCTCCGTCGGAATTTCGACCGTATGTACGCGGCATTAGGAGCAAAATTTTTTAACTGTGGTGGTGAAATCACCTCCTACAGCACTGGAGTTGCAGGGATCAGGCCTGTCTCTGCGAACACTGCAGTTATGTGTGTTGTGTTTTGTAAGTGACAGTGATCGATCGATACTGCACTTGGGTGGCCTGGGCTGGACGGAGGGGCAAAACGCAGGTGCTAGCAGGTATCTGGACTGATCCCGCTAACACTGCGTTTTTGGGAACCCTAAACTGCTGGGGACGCTAGTATAGATCTGATCAGATATTGATCTGTCCAGATACTATACCACTAAGGGAGGTGTATGCTTCACGCGTGGGTGTTAGCGTTTCTGGCACTAACCTGACGCTGCCTAGGGCGACGCAGACCCTCTCGGACGCTAAAACCTAATTGATATCACCCGCCGGGCGATCAGGGGGGTTAAACCTTTATTGGGTTATAAACGGCGGGTGCCCTGACACTATAAAAAGTTAACTAACCAGCATCACCCGTAACACTTATATGGTGTACACTGGTGAAAGGGTTAACTAGGGGCAATCAGGGGGTTAAACCTTTATTAGGTATTATATGGGGGTACCCGACGCTATAAAAACCTGCGGCGAACCTAAAAAAAATAACTGGCTACCTATCGGCATCACCGACACTAAAACAGCGATCAGAAAAACGATCGCTTAGTGACGGCGGTGCTAGGGGGTGAAAGGGTTACCTGGGGGGCGATCAAGGGGTTAAACCTTTATTAGGGGGGGTTAGGGGGCTACCCTGGACCTAAAACTAACTGCCCTGACACTTTTACAGTCACAAATGTCACTGATTGCAGTGATCAGTAAATAAATGGTCACTGCAATCAGTGACTGGGGGCTGGGGGGTGATCTGGGGGGGGGGGGGGCGGCATTTATGTACTGATGTGTGCTGGTGTTAGTGTAGTGTTTGTGCACTAACCTGTGTGTCTTCTCTCATGCGGCACTCTGTATATGTGAGCGCCGCATGAGAGATGACATCACTTCCTCCTGCCTGTGTAAACATTACACAGGCAGAGGAAGCATTTGATTCGCCGGGAGCGATCGCGAGGGGGTGGCCAGAATCGAATGGCGGCCCCCTCATCACGGATCGCTCCCGAAGCGATCCCGGCCGCTCACTGTACCGGAGGGGGGTCCGATTGGACCCCCCACCCATACGAAGGCAGGTACGTGATTGTGCCTGTCCGTGCCATTCTGCCGACGTATAATTACAGTGGGCGGTCGTTAAGTGGTTAAATGATCATACTTGATTCACCACTACTAAATATTTGGTCACATTCAATGCTTTTAAATATGCCCCTAATTGTTTTTGATGTTTTTATGTACTTTTTTTGATTGATGTGTTTTTTCTTTTCTAGCACTGAAATGTCACTGTGAGCACTGTTCAAAAGATAATCAGACCTGTGTTACTAATGGAATGTGCTTGGCATCGTTGATAATACAAGATGGTAAAGAAATGCACAACAGCATGTGTATTAATGAAGTGGACCTTATTCCACGGGACAGACCATTCATGTGTGCGCCCTCTTCAAATAATGGCATTTACACTATCCCTTTCTGCTGTGATGAGGATTTTTGCAACAAGAAAATTCGGCCTTCAGTTGGTAACTAGTGTTGTATTCTTCCTTCCTCCTCCCTCCTTCTTCCTACTTCCTTCTTCCCCCAGTGTTTTTAGCTTGACACATTGAGCACAATAAAACAAATATTTCTCTGTAAACTATTTTGTAAAAATGTCCTCCCCAGGGACATGCACTTTACATCGTAGAATGATGCTGACTCTTGCGGTCTTGGTGCTGCTTTATCCCTTTCATGACTAAGCCTAATTCTGACATTTGGTGTTTACAAGTTAAAATCTTTACTTTTTGCTAGAAAATTACTTAGAATGTATATTTTTTTTAGCAGAGAATCTAGAGAATAAAATGGCGATTGTTGCAATATTTTATGTCACACGGTATTTGTGCAGCTATCTTTTTAAACGCAAATTTTTGGGAAAGAAGACGCTCATGATTTTTTTAAAAAAACGAAACCGTAAAGTTAGCCCAATTTTTTTTGTATAATATGAAAGATGATGTTGCGTCGACTAAATAGATACCAAACATGTCATGCTTTAAAATTGCGCACACTCGTGGGATGGCGACAAACTACGGTACCTAAAAATCTCCATAGGCGACGCTTTAAAAAAAAATAACGGTTACCAGGTTAGTTAGGAGGTCTAGTGCTAGAATTATTGCTCTGACGATCACAGCGATACCTCACATGTGTGATTTAAACAGCGTTTACATATGAGGGCGTGACTTCCGTATGCGCTTTCTTTACTGAGCGGGGACGGGGGTGCTTTAAAAAAAAAAAAAAAGTTTTTTTCTCTTATCCATGGACCGACACGGCGGCTCTTAATCACTGAACGTGTGGGTATATGTCCCTGCTTGCAGGAGAAGACCTAGGCAGAATGTTAAATGTTAAAACATTCTAGAACAAACCAAAGCTGAACAGCCCCGCCGAGGGGGGCGGTCCCTCCGGACATTACCATCCCACCTGCAGCTAGCAGACCTCAGTTTTTTTTCTGCCTAGCAGAAGAAGACGTGGCTCTCTCAGGAGCCAGTCTCCTGGAGGATTTTACTTTTGAATTTTTTATTCCTTTTGGGAATTTTATTTTTGAGACCTTCAATCAACTTTCGGCTGGGCAACAGGTTGGGTACACTAGTATCCTCGTAGTCTTCCCTGTCCGACCATTGAGCGTGCTGATCCTCGCCTTGTGTGCGTGAGAGTCAGTTCACGACATACCCCATGGCTCCAGGGGTGGCCGGGTTGCTTTCATGCTCCCGCGGTCCTCTCAAGATCGAACAGTACCTACTGTATCTTTTGCGGTGGACCGGGCCGACAGCTACGCAGTACGACTCTGATAGGTCTGTCTGAAACAAGCCAGTGAGTCCCTCTATTGGCACCGAGGGTGTTCTCCAAGGTGCTTGCGGGACGGGTAAGTAGTCTCTCCTGCTGCAAGGTGGGTACGTGCTGGCTGTGTTTTTGTGTGTGGGGGTTCTCCCTGTCTCCCCCCTGTTATGCTGCTCTCTGCACCCTGTTCTGCTGCTGCGCTGTGTGGGGATGCTTGGGGGGGGTCACTCTGCCCCGGGGGGGGGGCCGCTCCATGTCTGTTAATGTGTTTTGGAAAGTGTTCTGGGGGGAATGTGTGCGGTTTTTTCGTGCACCATTGGCGCAGTGTTTTAAATGTAAAAAGTGCGCCATCGGCGGCCATTTTGCCGTGGCTCGAATCAGTTCTACAGGCGCCCGGCGGCCGTTTTCTTGTAGCCGCGGCGCTTTCAGTTTCGTTTTCGGCCTCTAGCGGTGCTGCTGAACGGCGCAAACTCCACATCTCCTCACAGTTTTTTCACTCTCCTCAGGCTCGCACTACAGCGTGGCTCATACAGGGGTACCGAGCGGTCCCTAGGGTGGTGAGTACTCCGGGTATCCCCTCCTCAGCCCCAGCATAGCCAGTGGGTGGGCTGTATTATTTACTGTAATGGTGAATAAGGTCTCAGAGGGTGGCAACATGGAGTCTGGTTCACCTGTTTTCTCACACTTGTTAGAGACAACTGGCAGTGCTCCTGCGGTCCTTATGGACCAGTTGTTGGCAGTCCTGGAATCATTCTGACCAGGAGGGAAGCAGTGTGTGCGCGCAAGGGAGCAAATAAGCCCCTCTCCCCACTTTATTTACAAAAAAAAGGGAGGTGTCCGCTGATTCAGATATAGGCCTAGCCACTACCGCTCAGGACCCTAGCTCTGTATATATTTGATGGTTTTGAACAGGACATTCCTTGCAAGGAAAACTCCAGTTCTGTGTCAGTAAATGACAGGGCGCTTGTTAGTGAACTCATTGCTGCTGTGAGGGACACTCGCAAGCTAAATGCTGCGGATGCAGAACCTCAGGCGGACAGTCTCCTCTGGTTCCTTAGGGCCGGGCCTTCTAAAAATGTTTTTTTTCCATATGTACCTTTCTTTGACCAGCTCATTGATGAGGTCTGGGGAAAAAGCCGCAGAAGACTTTTATGGTCCCGCGGCGTTTGCCTATCAGATGCCCCTTTGAAGACTTAAAACGTGGGCTTCTCCCCCAGTGGTCGACCCTCCAGTCACCCGGTTGAACAAGGCCACCACTCTCCCGATGGAGGGGACTCCTGCATTTAAGGACCCCACTGACAGGAGGTCAGAAGTGGTGAGCAGAGCCATGTTTGCCTTGTTGGGGTCCGCCCTACGGCCTGTGGTAGCAGCGACCCTTGTGTCTCAGACACTTACGGGTTGGACAAAAATTTTTGCACCAAACTGTACAGGAGCATAATCTTCCTCCAGACACTATTGCTCTGGCCCACCTAATGGTGCAGGGCGCCACGTTAGACGCGGCCCCTTATATCTCAGGGCCTCTGTCTTGGCGGTGGTATTGCATTGTCTGATCTGGTTGAAATGCTGGTCTGCTGACCTAGGTTCTAAAAAAGCCTCTGACGGATCTACCATTTAAAGGTGGTAGGATTTTCGGTGCTGCGCTGGATGACCTCATCAAGGATGTCACGGGAGGTAAAAGCACTCTTCTTCCTCAGGCTAGCTAAGGGTAAGGAGGCCGCTGTAAGCAGGGTCCTTCCTTTCCAGCAAAAAAGGTTTTTTTTCGTCAGTCAACGGGGAGGCCCTCCCAGACTGACAACGGTGCGGCTGGTGGACACAAGCGCCCCTGGGTGCGCAAGCCGGCTCCCCTAGCCCGCCTCCGCGTGAAGTCTTGCCCCCACCCGTCTCTGGGGTAGGGGGGACGACTTTGCAGGTTCACGGATCGGTGGACCTCCCGGATCTCCTACCGGTGGGTGGGCGAGGTGATCACCTCAGGTTACAGGATAAGTTTCCGTTCCTGGTCCCAGACAGATTCTTCCCTCGAATCTTCCTCTCCTTCCTGCCCGTCGGGCAGCCCTATGGGGCCTATTCAGGACCGGAGTGATTGTGCCGGTTCCGTCACAGGAGAGGTTTCAGGGATTCTACTCAAATTTGTTTGTTGTCCCAAAAAAGGGGACGGGGTTCGGCCTATCTTGGACCTCCAGGTCCTGAATGCCTTTGAAGGTGCAAAAGTTCCACGTGGAATCCATTCGCATCAGTACACTCCGTCAAGGTGATTTTCTGGCGACCTTGGACATCAAGGACGCCCACTTGCATGTTCCAATCTGCGCAAGTCACCAGAAGTTTCTGCGTTTGCGATCGGCGAAGTCCACTATCAATTTGTGGCTCTTCCTTTCGGCCTAGCCTCGGCACCGAGGGTGTTCACCAAGGTGCTTGTGCCGGTTCTAGCTTGCTGAGACAGCGAGGCATTGCTGTCGGGGGCTATCTCGATCTTCTTCTCAGAGCAGGAAATGGCTCAGAATTAGAAAACAGTGTGACTATCGTCAGTCAGACCCTCAGGGACTTCGGGTGGCTCCTAAACATTCAGGAGTCGGTCTTGGTCCCGACTCAAGGTCTGGAGTATCTCGAGTCTGATTCTGGACTCCTTGGAGGCAAAGGTATTCCTACCTCCAGGGAAGCTACTGACACTTCAGTCTGCAGTGCGGGTGCTGACATCCCAAAAAATGGTCGTCAATTTGTTTTTGCATGAGAGTCCTGGGACTCATGGTGACCCCTTTCGAGGCCATTCCGTATGCCCAATCACACACCAGGGCATTGCAGAAGGAGATCTTGTTCCCTTGGGACAAATCCCTGTTGTCTTTGGATTTTCCGATCCAGGTGAGTCACCTGGTCAGGGCGTCCCTAACATGGTGGTTTGGGTCCCTGGCTCTTCGGTCCGGGAAGTCGTTCCTCCCCGTCCAATGGACGGTGTTCTCTACGGACGCCAGCCTGAAGGGCTGGGGTGTAGTCTGGGGAGTCCTGTTGGCCCAAGGACTCCGGACGAAGCCCGTTTACCGATCAATGTTCTGGAAATACGGGCCATCAGACTGTGCCTCTCCTCGTGGTCTGAGAGATTGCAGGATCGCCCATTAGGATCCAGTCGGACAAAGTCACGGCGGTGGCGTATGGCGACCATAAAGGGGGGACTCGGAGCTCAGGGGCAGGAAGTTCCTGTCCTTGCGGTTAGTGAACCGGACTGACATGCAGAACCTCACAGGTTGGAATCCACATAGAGCAACCGCTAAATAACATTTACTGCGGCTTCCGGGGTCCCCCATACCCTGAAGTGGGCTAAAAGAAGCGTGCCGGCTCTGATGGCCGTTTACATTCCGGGCATAGAACTGGCGGACTATTTGAGTCGCCAGACTTTGGACCAGGGAGAGTGGCCCTTGCACCCGGAGGTATTTCAACTCCTTTGCCACACGGAATACGTTTATCCTCCGCTGCAGTTACTCCCTCGCCTGCTGCGCAGGGTGGTGACCGAGGGAATTCCGGTGATCCTCATTGCTCCGGATTGGCCTCGGCTTCACTGGTACACCGATCTGGTACGTCTCGTCACGGCCGTTCCCTGGCGGTTGCCAATAAGGGAGGACTTTCTGTCTCAAAGTCCTATATTTCATCCTGCCTTTACAGTCTCTGGCCTTAAGGGCATGGTTGTTGAAAGCCAGGTGTTGAGAGACCGAGGTCTCTCGGACTCGGTCATTTCATCCATATTAAGGGCACGGAAGTCTTCCTCCAGAATGATCTATCTCCATACCTGGAAAGCTTACATCGCCACGTGCGAAGAGCTGGACTGACGTCCTCGGACGTATCTGTCCCTAGAATCCTGCGTTTTCTGCTGCATGGAGTGGCCCAAAGGCTCGCTTTGAGTATCATTAAGGGTCAGATTTCGGCCTTGGCCGTCTTCTTTCGGGGACCACTAGCGGGTCATTCCTTGGTTAGCACCCTTGTGCAGGGGGTTCGCCATGTGCTCCCTCCTGTCAAGTCTCCTCTCCCCCCGTGGGATCGGAATTGGTACTCTCGGTTCTCCAGGAACCTCCTTTTTGAGATTAGGGATATTCCCCTCTTGACTTTGTCTCAGAAGGTGACCTTTTTAGTGGCAATCACTTTGGTTAGACGAGTGTCTGAGTTGGCGACCTTGTACTGCAAGTCGCCATATTTAGTCATCCATAAGGATAAGGCGGTGTTGCATCCGCGACTCTTTTAAAGCGGTTGTATACCGCAAAACTTTTTTTTTTTTTTGGGTTAACCTGCAAGGCAAAGGTATAATGAGCTAGTATGACTAGCATACTAGCTCATTATCAATCACTTACCTTAGATCGAAGCCCCTGCAGCGGTCCTCGGACGCGTCCTCCGTCGAATCCATGATACCCGGAGTGACTGGAGTGACTTCCGGGTATCGCCGCTCCGGCGCTGTGATTGGCCGGAGCGGCGATGACGTCACTCCCGCACATGCGCGGGGAACGGCACGATCCCCGCGCATGCGCTAACTACTGGCAGTGTACGGCAGGCTCCCATTCAAGAGCCGCCGCGCTCAGTGCGCCTGCGCCGTTATCTACGGCGCGCATGCGCCGTAGATAGCGGTACAGTTTTTTTTTGCAAATATCTCCGAGACTGTGTAGGTCTCGGAGATATTACAAGCACCTACAGGTAAGCCTTAATGTAGGCTTACCTGTAGGTGCTTGTACAAAATTTGGGTATACAACCACTTTAAGGGTGATCTCGACCTTTCACCTAAATGAGGACATTGTCCTCCCGTCCTTGTGTCCTCACCCATTGCATCCCAGAGTGTGCGCGGCACACCTTGAATGTGGTACGAGCCTGGCGGGTGTGCCTGTCTGCTACTGCTTCTATTCGGAAGTCTGACTCTGTTTGACTGTCTCTGGTCAGAAACGGGGCCAAGCGGTTTCGTCTGCCACCATTTTCTAGGTGGATCGGACAAACCGTCTTTCAAGCCTATGCTCTCATGGGGCGGGCGCCTCCCTTTCCGGTTACAGCGCATTCCACCAGGGCAATTGGTGCTTCCTGGGTTTTCCGACATCAAGCGTCGGTTGCACAAGTGTGCAAGGCAGCGACCTGGTCGTCTGTTCATACCTTTTCTACGTTTTATAGGGTTGTTGTGGCTGAATCTCCAGATGCTTCCTTCGGCAGCAAGGTGTTGCAGGCCTCTGTTTAAACTGGCAACTCCTCCGTTGAGGAGCTCTGCCTTGTTTGGAGTGAAGTTTTTTTGGTTTTTCCATTTATACTGCTCCCATCCCTCTTGACACTGCTTTGGGATGTCCCACACGTTCAGTGATTAAGAGCCGCCGTGTTGGTCCATGGATGATAAGAGAAAATAGGATTTTTGTACTCACCGTAAAATCCATTTCTCTGACATCCATGGACCGACACGGCACCCACCCTTCCTTTTTAAGTTTGTACTGCTTTGTTACGAACTGAGGTCTGCTAGCTGCAGGTGGGAGGGTAATGTCCGGAGGGACCGCCCCCCTGGGCGGGGCTGTTCAGCTCTGGTTTGTTCTAGAATGTTTTAACATTTAACATTCTGCCTAGGTCTTCTCCTGCAAGCAGGGACATATACCCACACGTTCAGTGATTAAGAGCCGCCGTGTCGGTCCATGGATGTCCGAGAAATGGATTTTACAGTGAGTACAAAAATCCTATTTTCTTCTTTCATTTATTTTTATTTTTTACATTGTGTTTTTAAAAAAATATATAAAATGTGATCACTTTTATTGCTGTCACAAGTAATAGGTGGTGAAAGGTACTCTTTATGGAGGGATCGGGGGTCTAAAAGACCCCAAATCCCTCCTTTTGCACTTCAAAGTATTCAGATCGCCGAAAACTGCAATTCTGAATACTGTATATTTTTTAAAAACCGGCGCCATTGGCAGCCGGGTAAACCGGAAGTGACGTTATGTCTCTTTGTGCCAGTCTGTGTCTAGATGCCGAAAGAGGTGAATCGGGTCTCCCGGTGGGCCTGCAGCTGCGGGCATCATCCCGGTATAACACCCTAAATCCGAGGCCGCATATGTGTAAGCTCGGCGCGAAGGGGTTAATAAACTAAACGGTTTTCAAAGTGAACAGTGCAGGCTTAACCACTTTTAAGACTAGGCCTTTTCTGGAACTTTTTGTTTACACGTGAAGTAGTATTTCTCTTTTTTTTTGTCCATGGACGGACACAGCCTTCTTAAGTCTTGACAGTTGGGTTATGTTCCTGTTCATAGGAGAGGACTAGGCAGACATGTTGGATATTTCAATACATGTTTCTTAAACAGTTGAACAGCCCCGCCCAGGGGGCGGTCCCTCCAGACATAACCCTCCGCCCTGCAGCATGCAGCCTCAGTTTTGTTCTGCCTAGCAGAGGAGATGGACGTGGCTCCCTTTGGGCCCAGAGTCCTGAGCAAATTTTTTATTTTATTAAAATTTTATTTTATTTTGTGATTCTTCTATCAACAGTCGGCTGGGCGACAGGCTGGATATATAGATCCTTGTAGTCTTCCTAGTCCGGCCAGAGAGCATGTACAGTCCCTTGCAAATAGGCGTCGGGTCTGTCACGACATACCCCATGGCTCCAGGGGTGAGCTTGTGCTCCGGGGTCCACATATGACTGGGCTGCTTGCTGTCTCAATCATAGTGGACCGGGCCGACAGCTACTCCGTACTGCTCGTTTGTAGGCCTGTCAGGAACGCACCAGCAGGTCCTCGTTCGAACGGGTAAGTACAGTTCTTTCTGCCTCGGCAGGTGGGAACAGCTGGGTGTTCCTAGGAATAGGGGGTTCTCCTGTCCTCCCTTTCCCTGCTCTCTGTCACCTTTTACTCCCTCTGTCCTAACTGGGCTGGCTGTGATCGGGGCGTACCTGTGGGACTCCAAGTCCTGGTGGGGGTCCGGGGGTGTCAGGGCCTATTTCTCTGTGGGGGGGTGTAATGTTTGGGGAACCAGTTACATTGCAGGACACAGGCTTTTCAGTCCAAAAAAAGGTTTATTAAACTTAAATGGCTTTACAGCAGCAAAAACAAAAATACCAGTCTCACCGACTTGTAGAGTTCTGAACTGCTACCGCAGTTTAACAGTCCTTTTCTTTAGGTTGTAGGTAGCTTCCCCAGCTAGCAGGCTTCCATGCAGGCCACTGCCATCTACATTCACAGCTTTTCACAGCTTTTCACAGCCTCCACAGCTTTGCAATGTTCACCATTCACCATGCACAGTCTTCACTATACTCCTTCACTCACCTACAACTTCCTGTCTGTCTTAAACCACTTCCTTGGACAGGTGTGTTAACCCTTTATTTTCCCTTAAAAGAACCACAGCCCAAACAGGGGAAATATAGCGTCCTTCCAGGACCCAGCCACGGCGTCCTGTACATATCCCCCAATGCCAAGTAGGTGGAGGCAACAGTGGAGCTAAAACAATGGACTCGAGAGAGGGCATCTGCATTTTGATGCAGTCTCCCGGGCCTATGCTCCACTACAAATTTTAATTCCTGGAGCGCCAGGAACCAACGTGTAATCCTGGCATTAGTCCCTTTACCATGCCTCATCCATGTTAAAGGGGCATGGTTAGAAATCAACCTAAAACTTTCTTCCCAAGAGGTAATATCTGAAGGATTCCAGAGCCCACTTAATGGCCAGACATTTTCGTTCAACTATAGCGTCGTTTTTTCCGCTGGTGTCAACTTCCTACCGAGGAAGACTACTGGGTACTCCTCACCATGAACAACCTGTGACAACACAGCTCCCAATCCTACATCAGAAGCATCAGTCTGGACAACAAACTCGTTTGAAAAATTGGGTGCTATCAAGACAGGGTGTTGGCACAGTGCTGACTTGAGCTCCAAAAAAGCCTTTTCAGCATCTGCATTCCATTCCACCATGACCGATTTCCGACCCTTAGTCAGATCGGTCAATGGAGCCGCCAATGTGGCAAAGTTGGGTACGAATCTCCTGTAGTATCCCACCATGCCCAGGAATGCACGTACCTGTTTTTTTATGAGGGGGCGGGGCCAATTCTGTATAGCCTCTACCTTGCTAACCTGAGGTTTCACCACCCCTTTACCCACAATATAGCCCAGGTATTTCACCTCCTCCATTCCCAAAGCACATTTTTCAGGGTTTATTGTAAACCCCTCCTTCCAAAGAGTCCAGTACTGCCTGGACTTTGGGCAAGTGTGATTCCCAGTCTCTGCTAAAAATGACTGTCGTCCAAGTACACTGAGGCATTCTCCCGGTGAGGTCGTAAAATCCTATCCATTGCTCGCTGGAAAGTGGCTGGAGCAGTTTGCAGTCCAAAAGGCATTCGTTTGTACTGAAAACTCCCCTCTGGGGTAGAAAAAGCAGTTTTCTCTCTAGCAGCCTTAGTCAACGGGATTTGCCAATACCCCTTGGTAAGGTCTAATGTTGTGATATACCTGGCTGGACCTAGTCTCTCAATAAGCTCATCTACCCGGGGCATGGGGTAGGCATCAAACCGTGAAACCTCATTAAGTTTCTGGAAATCATTGCAGAATCGCAGAGTCCCAGTGGGCTTTGGTACCAACACAATCGGGCTCGACCACTCACTCTGCGATTCTTAAATAATCTCCAGGTCTAGCATCTTCTTCACTTCCTCTGAAACTGCCTTCCTTTTGAGCCTCTGGGATGCGGTAGGGCCGGACAAAAACTTTGACTCCAGTTTCTGTGATATCATGTTCTCTGACACTAGTTAGCCCTGGCAAGTCTGAAAACTTTTATTTCTCTGCAAGAACTCCTTTGCCTGCTGACTTTGGATTAGACCGGGTACTTGCTACTTGGACACTCTCCACCCCAACCTGAGGCTCAAGTCTTGCACTAGCCAGGGAGGTCACCGGTTCCCTGTCTGTCCAGGGCTTTAACAAGTTGACATGATATATCTGATACGGTTTCCTCTTGCCTGGCTGGTGGACTCTATAATTTACCTCTCCCACTTTTTCCACAACTTCAGAGGGACCTTGCCACCTGGCCAAGAATTTACTTTCCACAGTGGGAATTAGCACCGCTACTCGATCCCCCACTTGGAAGTGCCTTATTTTAGCAGCCCTGTTATAGACCCGTCGTTGAGCCTCCTGGGCTTTTTGCAAATGCTCTTTGACTAGTGGCATCACAGTTTGGATCCTTTCCTGCATTTGGGAGACATATTCAAAAACACTCTTATGCTGAACAGGTTCACTTTCCCATTCCTCTTTTTAATAAAGTCAAGTAGTCCGCGAGGTCTCCGCCCAAATACCAACTCAAAGGGCAAAAACCCTGTGGAGGCCGTGGGCACTTCCCTGATAGCAAACAGGAGAGCTGGTAACAGGCAGTCCCAGTCTTTCCCATCCCTTTGTACCACTCTCTTGAGCATAGACTTAAGGGTCTTATTAAAGCGTTCCACTAACCTGTCCGTTTGGGGACGGTAGACCGATGTGCGCAGCTGTTTAATCCGGAACAGCTTGCACACATTGGCCATCACTCTCGACATTAACGGGGTGCCCTGGTCTGTGAGTATTTCCTTCGGAAAACCAGTCCGTGTAAACAACTGGATCAATTCCCGGGCAATAGCCTTAGAGGAGGTATTCCGCAGGGGAAGCGCCTCAGGATATCGGGTGGCATAGTCAAGAATCACCAATATGTAGGAGTAACATCGAGCCGACTTTACCAAGGGACCCACTATATCCATGGCTATCCTCTCGAACGGGACCTCAATTATGGGCAGAGGGACCAAAGGGCTCCGTATGTGGGTCACCGGAGCGGTCAACTGACAGGTGGGACAAGAGGTACAGTATTTCTTTACCTCCTGCTTTCAGACCTGGCCAGTAAAACCGGTCGGTGATCCGTGCCTCCGTCTTCTCAACTCCCAGGTGTCCCCCTAACACATCGTCATGGGCCAGGTCCAGAACCTTTTGTCTATATTGTTGGGGTACCAACAATTGTTCTACCACATTTTCTCTCACCTTGGTAACCCGATACAATAACTCATTATATATTGCGAAGTGTGGCCACCGCTCATTCGCACCTGGCTCTTGGGGAACCCCATTTACTACTACAACTTGTTCCCGTGCATGGGCCAAAATGAGATCCTGCATCTGAGCAGTACCAAACGCCCCCTGGGGAACACCCAAATCTGCAGGGCAGGGGTAGAGGCCACTTCCTCATCCTCTTCCCCCAGCATTACCTGAAGTAGGGAAGATTCTCCCCCCTCAATGTTTTGGTAGGTCTGTGGACCACATATCTTGACATTCTCAACAGTATCCGCTCTACTTTCATCACCATTAACCCAATCATTAGCATTTTCATCATTTGGATCCACATTAAGAACATTTGGCAGTTCAGGGTTATTCCTCTCAGCAGCAGCATCTCTGAACTGTTCTCCTTGTTCCCACAGTTTTGTAAACAACGGACAGTCTCGTCCTATTATAACATCATGTACCAAGTTCTTTACCACCCCCACCTCTTGAGTACCAGTGCCACATGCTGAGGAGATGGACACCGAGATGAGAGGGTACTCTCTAGTGTCCCCATGAATGCACACCACCCGTAAGGTTTTGCTTACCGGACCGATCTTCCCAATTACTCTAGGATGAACCAGGGTTACCATGCTCCCGGAGTCCAACAAAGCCCGGGCAGGGAGGTGGTTCACTTGGACTTCACACTCAAATTTTTCCTCACCCAGGTCGAGATGTGTGGTGCATACTTTATGGGCATAAAAAGACCCTCTCCAAAGAACCCTGCATTCCATGGGCTCCTCTTGCAGTGGGCAGTGTGCCCGGGTATGCCCCCAGGAATGACATCGCCAACATTGTACATCCCCTCCTCTCCGAACAGGAACCGAACGCTGAGGAGGTACCGGGAGTGACTCTTGACCTTCCGGGGTGTTTGCTCCAGGACTCCTTGGAACATCCTTTCGAAGGGCAGCAGTTGGTCGAACAGGCCGTGGCAGACTGGGCCCTATGTGCTTGGTAGGTCCGAGCAGGTCCTTCACCACTGTATATCGTTCCACCATCTCGACAAGGAGGTTTGCTGTTTTGGGGTCTCCATGGCTGACCCACCGTTGAAGGTCGTCTGGCAGGGATCTCAGGTATCGGTCCAGCACCACCCGTTCCACGATTTGGGGGCCAGACAACACCTCAGGCTGCAGCCATTTTTTTTACCAGTTGCACCAGGTCATGCATTTGAGACCGGGGTGGCCGATCTGGACGATGCTTCCATTGGTGTACTCGTTGGGCCCGAACGGCCGTAGTCACCCCCAGACGAGACAGAATTTCTGCCTTTAACTATTGATAGTCTTTAGCATCATTGGGTGGCAGGTCAAAGTAGGCTTTTTGAGGATCTCCGGTGAGAAAAGGAGCAATGAGGCCAGCCCACTCGTCCTGAGGCCACCCTTCTCTCTCTGCCGTCCTCTCAAATGTAGCAAGAAATGCCTCTACATCGCTCAGGGACAATTTCTGCAGAAAATGGCTTGCCCTCAGGCCCCTTGCTCCCGACCATGATATAGCTGCTGCACTGCTTCCTTTTTTTATTTTTTTATTCTTTATTTATAACAGGGGAACTGGTCCACATGGACTCCAACAGTAGACAGTCATTACATACATCAATACAACAAAGCAGTATGAAACCCAGAAAGAACTACATCCCAGAAGCTCTAGGTGCCTAGTAGGTCCTACTGAGGTGCGACACCTCAAAAAAAAGGGGGGTCCACGATATAGCTGTGTTGCGTCTAACTGTGATAGATGCGGGTACGCATGTCTGTAGGAGGAGGGTACGAGAATGTTCGAGTCCCGTGGATACAGGCTCCCCTCTAGTTTTCACATTTACACATAAAATATATAGAAAAGGAGAAATTACAGTAATAGAAGATTTAAGGAATCTTAAGAAAAAGAAAAAAAGGGCATAATATGGAAGAAATAATACAAGATATGGCAGATGAGGGGAACGGGAAGGGGTGGGGAAGGGGGAGGACTAGGAGAATATCAGGGCATGGGTGATTATCTCATGGGGGCAGTGATCATACCCCCATATTTCGCCAGGGCGTCGCATTTCGCCAACGATCAAGCGTTTAGGAGGGCAGATGTCGGGCAGAGCATCATGCAGATGGCTCAATCCCCCTAAGGGATTGTCCCTCGTCAGAATATTTGAATATATTCCACAGTCTCCACGTCTTTGTGTAAGTTTCCTGTCTATGTTGGCTGGTGAGAATTAGGTCTTCCATGTGGTTAATGTCGTCTACTCTGCGGAGCCATTGGGCAATTGACGGTGGGTGTGGAGATTTCCAATTGAGGGGAATGCAAGCCTTGGAGGTGGCGGACTACCGACTTTTTATATACCTTTTGCGGGTGTTTAATTCGCATGGAGGAGGAAATATGCCGGCTCGTCCGGTACAGTGCGGTCTGAGAAGCCCTGGGTAATGCGGCGGACCTCCCCCCAGAAGTTCCGCAGCCGCGGACAGGACCAGAAGATGTGCAAAAGGGTGCCTTCCTCCTCCCGGCATCTCCAACAGCGGTCAGTGGTCGCAGGAAACAGTTTGTGTAAAAGGGAGGGGGTCCTATACCAGCGCGTGAGGAGTTTGTAGTTGGTTTCCTGGGCTCTGGTGCACAGGGAAGATTTGTGGGCGAACCTAAGTATGTGCTGCCTCCTATTGTCGGAAAGGTGGCAGTCCAGGTCTCTCTCCCACCTAGTGAGGCTCGGAATTTGGTAGGGTCTCGGTGGTTCAATCAACATAGCATAGGTCAGTGATAGCATATGGTGTATCGTTCCCGACTCCATACACAGGTTCTCCAGAGTCGTGACGGGCAGATGTGAGTCATTAGGGGGTGGCGTAAGGCTAGTCAGGAAGTGGCTGAGCTGTAATGCCCTCATGAAGTCTAGTCTGTAGGGGCCTCCCTGATCTGACAGTTCCACGTGTGTCCTCCACCTCCCCTGCACACTGTAGTGGGACACCCGTTAGAGCCCAGCCTCTCGCAACATGAGGAATTTCCTGTCATACAGTCCCGGGGTGGCCAATCACCGGTCTGAGAGGTGACGTCGGAGATGAAAGAGAGTGTTGGGTCAACAGTCGAGAGCAGACAGTCATGGTGTTGCCTATCAGGGGATGCTTTTTAAGTGTCAGCGGCAGTACAGAATGGCACCAAGGTGCGCCGGGGAGTGGTATGTCACTCTGGTCCTGTTCTAGGCCCACCTACAGTTTGGTGTCCCTGTGTCTACACCAGTCCAGTAGCCTGCCCAGATGCGTCGCCTGGTAGTATGCGCGGACATTCGGCAATGCCAGGCCCCCGTGCATCTTTGGCAGTGTAAGTATACTCCTCTTCAGGCGTGGACGCCTCCCGGCCCAGAGAAAACGGGTGAAAGCCGCATAGACCTGCCTGAAATAGCTCCCAGGGATTGATATCGGGAGGGCCTGTAGAAGGTATAAGAATTTAGGTAGCACTGACATTTTGAGGATGTTACAGCGGCCGATCCACGAATGGAGGCCGCCATCCCATTCATCCAACAGTCCCTGGACTCTCCCTAGGAGGGGTGGAAAATTTAAGAGCGTACAATTTGGACAACTTCACAGGTATAGCTGTGCCCAGATATTTCAAAGCCGTGTCAGTCCATTTTAAGTGGAAACTGTCTCTGAGGGGTTTAAGTTGGTGTGGCGCTATCCCTATGCCCATTGCCTCCGACTTGGTGAAATTGATCTTTAGATTTGATAGGTGGCCATAGATGTCAAAATTTCTCAGAAGGTTTGGAAGGGAGACTGTGGGGTTTGTAAGGGAGAACAGCAGGTCATCTGCGTAAGCAGACACCTTATACTGCGTACCGTTGACCTCCACTCCCGTGATATCCGGATCCATTCGGACATGGCAGAGGAAGGGCTCTAAGGTCAGGGCAAGTAATAGGGGTGATAGAGGACAGCCCTGCCTGGTCCCATTTTTAATCGGAAATGTCTCAGATAGCACCCTGTTCACTCTCACCCTGGCCCGTGGGGCCGTGTAGGCAGCAGTCACCCAATTCAGCATCGTCTCTCCCAACCCTATGTATCTCAGCGTAGAGAACAGGAAGTTCCAGTCAACCCGGTCAAACGCCTTTTTTCCGCATCCGTTCCAAGGAAGACACACGGCGTTCTGCTTTGATCTACTACGTGGAGGAGATTAAGGACTTTGGTGGTATTGTCCCTAGCCTCCCTGGTAGGGACGAAGCCCACCTGATCGAGATGAATTTAGGGTTGGGAGGTGTCTCTGTAGCCTAGAGGCCAGGATCTTGGTAAAGATCTTGAGGTCTGCATTTAGAAGGGAGATCGTACGATAGTTCCCGCATTGGCCCGGGTCCTTGCCCTCCTTCGGTATGACCGAAATCTGCGCCATCGGCGTGGAGTCGTGGAAGTGCGTCCCCGAGCCAACACTGTTAAACAAAGTCACCATATGTTGTCCTAAAGAGGGCAAGAGGGTCTTATAGTACATGACGGTCAGACCGTCGGGACCAGGGGCTTTGCCTTGCTTAGTATTTTTCAGGGCCTGTTGCACTTCAGGTAGTGTAATGGGCTCCTCCAGCAGAGCCCGTGTCTCCTCTGGGAGTGAGGGCATTAGGGACGGATCTAGATCGTCCTCAGTGTCTCCCGAAGTGGACGGCGTGTCAGGTATATTATACAGGCTGCTATAGAAGGTCCTAAACTCTTGTGTAATATGTTGGGGTAAGCACGCCCTCTGCCCGGAAGCCGTTTGGATATGTGGTATGTACGAGGCTACTCGCTGCGCTTGTAGTGTTCGGGCTAAGTTTCCCACATTTATTGCCCGATTCGTAGGACTTCCTGCGGCAGATTTGGATCGCCGCTTTGGCCTTAAATTGAAGGAGGTCGGTTATCTGCAGCCGGACGGTGTTAAGGTCCAGGCCCAGCTGTCTGGACGGGGTCGCCTTATGCGTCGCTTCCAATGATTGTAGTTTGGCAAGGAGCAGGTCCAGCTGCGCCGTCCGTTCTCGTTTTAGTCTCGCGCCATGTTTGATAAGAGATCCCCCTGATCACTGCTTTGTGAGCCTCCCAAACCACCCCGGGGTCACTGTCAGGGGTCCTATTCATATCAAAATAATGTCCCAACTCTTTGACTATGTCAGCCAGGACGTCTGGGTTCTGAAGAAGGCCTTCGTTAAGTCTCCACGGAGGTCGTTGTCCCATCGGGGCAGCGGATAATGAGTATCGAAGCCCTATCGGAGCGTGGTCTGACCACGTTATGGAGCGGATATAGGTCTACGTGATCGCGTGCAACTGCCCGTGGGGTATTAAAAAATAGTCTATACGCGAGTACGTCTGATGGGGTTTCGAAAAGAAAGTGTAGTCGCGTTCACCCGGATGTAGAAGGCGCCAGGCATCAACCAAACGCGCAGAGTGTAGTGTGGTCCCGATACGTGTACGTGTGTCTCTGGAAGCGGAGGACCTCCCTGAGGAGGTGTCCTCCGCCGGCAATAGCGGCATGTTCAGATCACCCCCCACTATGAGCTGTCCCTCCGAGAAGTGCATGAGATGATCCACGCGCCGCCTGAGGAACACATCCTGATGGTCATTTGGGGCATATAGGTTCGCCAAGGTGACCCTCCTGTCCCAAATCAGGCCCTTCAAAAATATATATCTGCCTCCGGTGTCAGTCTGTGAGTCTAAAAGTTTCCAGGGTACCCTGGCAGAGATAAGGATGGACACCCCTCGCGACTTCGCCTCCGTGTATTTAGAGTGATAGGCCGTGGGGTAATGCCTATTCCTGAGTATCGGTAGATTATTATCCCGGAAGTGTGTCTCCTGTAATAGAAATATATGCGGCGCATATCGTGCATCAACATCCGACGCTTCTCTGGGGTGTTAAGACCTTTGGCATTGAGGGATATTACATGGATATCACCCATAGTTAAAACGTTCCAATAAAAAATGGGGGGAAGGAGAGGGGGGGAAAGGGGAGGGGGGATAGATAACTAAAAAAGTTTTGGATGAATAAAAAGGAGTACAGTAGAGAAATACAGGAAAGGGAAATAGAGGGGTGAGACCCCTGAGAGGAATATAAAGAAAGAAGAAGAAGTTAGGAGGCTAGCACCAGAGGGTGTAGCGACTGGAGAAAGACTAAGATAGCCCTAATGGCAGAGGTGCTCCCCAGGGGTAGCCTGGATACTGAGCACAAACCTATGTGGAGTGGTGGACAGACAGGGCCGGTGGATAAGCCCCCAACCCTTCCCCCATCACCCCGGCAGATTAGTAATATTAGATAAACCATGAACCGGTACAGCCGTACAAATGTAATGAAATACCAAATGAACATGTATTTAGGTGGCCAACAAGAAACAGAACATAGAACAGTGCAGTTAATTTTAGCAGCAATAAACTAGGCAATGCAAACCTCTGAAGCGTGAGCCTCATATCCCATCCCCAACCCGCAGCAGTGCAATCCCCACCCCTCTCCCCAACGTCAGTATGCTGCCATTCTCAGTGAGGTCCAGAGCACACATGTCCCAAGCCCTCTGGAGGTGTTCATTTCTGCCTGTTGTAGCCGGGGTAAAGATAAGAGGGTGACGAATCCGTTTTCAGAATGGTTGCTCCGCCAGAACACCCACGTTGCCGTCCCCGCCCCCTCCCCAGGGCCGAAAACGAGGAGACCCCCAGCCCCCCCCCCGACCCCCACCACAGGCAGTCTCAACCATCCCCCCTCCCTCCGAACCCCAATGTTTCCATAGGCATTTCAGTGCCAGCAATGTAGTGATCCAATGTTGTTAAGTTGTAAGTGTCCTGCAGGGGGGGACATAAATATGTGTGAGGGGGGGGGGGGCGATGCCAGTGCAGAGTGCAGGGGACACCAAGGCTGTGGGGAACCATCATAACACCTCCATCCCCACTATGTCTTAAGTAGCTGCCAGGCAGGGTGGGGGAGCAGCCCCCTTCAAAACCACGGTTTGGGCCCTCCAGAACCCATCCGTGACCAAATGTTCCCACTGCCGTGTCCCCTGTGTGTACCATCCCATGTGGGTCAGAGGGTGAGGCGGGGGGTGTATTGTGTGCCTCTTCTCCCAGGCGGGCCGCAGTCAGGACTACAGGTTCGGTTCTCCGTCCCGCGGGGGACAGTGTCTAAGGCAGCTTCTGGGTCGGGCAATGTGGGGAGGATCAGGGGAAAGCGTGCATGTATGGATCAGGGAAGTGCAGCCCAGGGCCTACTCACGTGGCTGGTCTCCAGAGGCGGAGCGGCACCTCCGTCTACCTCTCTGTCGGCGGGGCGGTAGCGGACCATGTTGTGCAGAGACGCCGGATCTGCCCATCTGGCGCAGGAGGATCTGGAGCCAGTCCGGGACATGAATCGGCGCCACCTCTAGGAACCGGAAGAGTGCAGGTAAGTCAGCGGTGTTCTGTAGGGTAAAGGTCCCGGAGTCCCCGCAGAATGACACCGACAGAGGGTAGCCCCACCGGTAGGTGATCCCCTTCTGCTTCGCCGCCTCCAGCACGGGCTTCAGTAAAGCTCTCCTCCGCAGGGTCGCCCGCGATAGGTCCGGTAGTATTCGGACCTGTGCTCCAGCCAAGTCGACATCTCCATGGTCCCAGGCAGCCCGCTGAACCGACTCCTTCTGGGTATATCTGTGGAGCCTGCACACCACATCCCTCGGCCTGCTAGGATCGGTAGGCCTAGGGCCCAGGGTTCTGTGAGCCCTGTCCAGGAGTATGTCTGGGTCATCCAGGACGGTCCGGAAGATCCCCTTCACCGCGGCTCCAACATCCTCCACAGATTCGGGGATCCCTCTGAGCCGCAGGTTGCAGCGTCGGCTACGATCCTCGATGTCCTCCAAATGCAATTGGAGAGCGACTGCGGTATCTTGGTGCTGGTCCCTCGAACGCTCCAGGGTGGACACTCTGTTATCAAGGGAGGACAGCGAGGCCTCTCCCGACCCCACTCGATCAGCCAGGGTAGACACCTCACCTCTCACTTCTTGTATGTCCCTCCTGTGTGTCTCCTCCAGCCGGAGGATTAGGGCCTCTATGGCCGTCTGTGTCAGGAGGGCCTGCAACATCTCCCTAATGTCTTGATCAAGTGCCAAGGCCTCCGGCTGTTGTGGGGATGCCATCTCGGCTTGCTGTTGCTCAGCAAACAGGTCCTGAGAGCAGTCGGGGTCCCGGGAACTCGGTCCCCTGTTGTAGGCGCCTGGGCCTTCTGAGGGGTGCCACGTGTTGAGCCTCGCGCCGCTGCCACAGTGGCCCCGGGGGACAACTCCTGTAAGCTTTTGAAATATTTGTGGCTTTCGCCAGAAATCTTGCCCGCTGGGGTCCCCCTGGTAGCTGCTCGCGTCCTGTACCTGTTCGTAGCGTTCATACCGGTGTGAGGTCCTATTTTATGCCGGATAGTGAGGGTTCAGTCCGGGAGCTCAAAGAAGAAGCTGCCTCACTCAGCCATGTCCAGGCCACGCCCCCCACTGCTTCCTTTTTAAGACAGCCACCTGAGCCTGCATAACCTCTTGCTGGGCTAGCAACTGGGTCACCAACAGGCGAGTATTTTCTTGTTCCAGCTGATTAGCTTCCTCATGGCGAGTTTGCGCTTACATATTAGCCAGGGACAGCTGTTTAATTAGCTCCTCCATTGCTTCAGCTTTCAACGTTTGTGCAGCTTTAACCCAGGACATAAATTCAATGTACTGTCCCTTTTAACTGTCAGTTCAATGACAAGTTCAATGCAAAAAAAATAAGTTTTTTTGTTTTTTTCTTCTTATGCCTGTTATTCTGTCCTGCCCGCATTCGAGCACCAGTGTAATGTTTGGGGAACCAGCTACATCGCAGGACACAGGCTTTTCAGTCCAAAAGAAGGTTTATTAAACTTAAATGGCTTTACAGCAGCAAAAACAAAAAATACCAGTCTCACCGACTTGTAGAGTTCAGAACTGCTACCGCAGTTTAACAGTCCTTTCTTTAGGTTGTAGGTAGCTTCCCCAGCTAGCAGGCTTCCATGCAGGCCACTGCCATGTACATTCACAGCCTCCACAGCTTTGCAATGTCCACCATGCACAGTCTTCACTATACTCCTTCACTCTCACCTACAACTTCCTGTCTGTCTTAAACCACTTCCTTGGACGGGTGTGTTAACCCTTTCTGTTCCCTTAAAGGAACCACAGCCAAAACGGAGGGGAAATATAGCATCCTTCCAGGACCCAGCCACGGCGTCCTGTACATATCCCCCAACGCCAAGGAGGTGGAGGCAACAGTGGAGCTAAAACAATGGACTCGGGAGAGGGCCTCTGCATTTTGATGCAGTCTCCCGGGCCTATGCTCCACTACAAATTTAAATTCCTGAAGCGCCAGGAACCAACGTGTAATCCTGGCATTAGTCCCTTTACCTTGCCTCATCCATGTTAAAGGGGCATGGTCAGAAATCAACCTAAACTTCATTCCCAAGAGGTAATATCTGAGGGATTCCAGAGCCCACTTAATGGCCAGACATCCACGGCATCCTGTACAGGGGATACTCTGCTCCGGGGTAGCCATGCTGGGCCTTCTCGTCCACATCGCTGTGCTCGGGCGCCATTTTGGCGGTGCCGCTGCCATGTTGCAGGGTGTGTTTTCTATTGCATGGATTTGCCCATTGGCTGCCATCTTGCCGTGGCCGTGCTATGGCGCAGTTGTTATTGCGGGCGGCCATTTTCTTGTGGTCGTGCCCTTTCCTTCTCCCTGAGGCGGAGGTGGAGGTTTGGCCTCTAGTGCTGGCTCCTGGATGGCGCAGCACGATTCTCCTCACAGCTTCCTCACTGTTTCCTCACTGCTTCTAGAGCAGCATGGATAATAAAGTGATACATTCTTTGTGTATAGAGGCGGGCAGTGGCTCTGAGCGGTCTCATTCTGGGCTGGTGAGTCCCCGGGTGACCCCCCGGTCGGTGCAGCATGGTGGGTGGAATTTGTTCATTAATTTTGTGTAGTCCCCTGAGAGCTTTCTGTGTAACATGAAGTCAGTATCTGAGAGGCAACAGCAGAGCCCCTGCACATGTGGTTTCCCGCCATATCCTGGGGAATGCTCTGACTCTGACAGGACCACCGGTCCGAGGTGTCAGAGGTTGCCTTTTACCTGCAGTTTGGTGCTTGCTTCGGCAGCACATATACTCAGATTGGAACGATACAGAGGAGATAAAGCGCCCTCGGCGCAATAGTTTAAACATATGCACAATATAATGTTTATATACAACACTGGATACATTCACAGTGTATGTATGTATGTATGTATGTATGTATGTATGTATGATTGCTCTCTGTGTCTGCGTGGGTTTCCTCCCACTCTCCAATGATGTGCGTGCCTTCGGCGCCATACACAGTATAAACGTACACAATATGTTTATACACAACACTAAATACATTCACAGTATATGTATGTATTACTCTCTGTGTCTGCGTGGGTTTCCTCCAGGTAGTCGGTTTCCTCTCACGCTCAAATGGTATGCGCGCCTTCGGCGCTATGCACAGCATAAACATGTTCAATATGTTTATTCACACATACTAAAATACATACACGGTATGTGTATGTACTATACTCTGTGTCTGTGTGGGTTTCCTCCGGGTACTCCGGTTTCCTCCCACGCTCCAATTGCGTGCTTTGGCGCAATACACCGTATAAACTATGTGTTTGTTTGTACACTCAGCACTTATCAATGTAGTAGCTGCTGGAACTGAGGTGTCAGTTTTTTTTTAATTTTTTTATTGAGGTCGCGTTGACCAACCCGCTCTATATAGGTTTTTAAGGACTGGGGATTGCCGCAGAGGTCCTTTTTGTTCCCTCAGCACACAGCGGTCCGTTATCTTTTTAAAAAATGCTCTACACAGAAATATATGCTTTTTTTCCCATGAAGTTGACCCCCTGGTATCAGGGGTACCACTATCCTGATAGGACACCTGCCTTTAGGAGGTGATCAGGAGCAGTGGCTCGGACTGTGTTCGCCACGCTGAGGTCAGCATTGCGCTCGTTAGTGGCTGCGTCTCTGGTGTCTGACACTCACTGAATGGGCATAACTTTTGTACCAGACAGTGGAAGAGCTTCAGCTTCCTCTAAAAGTTGTGACACTGGCCGACCAGTAGGTGCGCCACCTGAGGGGGCTCATATACTGGTCTGCTGACCGAGTTTCTATGGAAGCTCTGACAGATTTGCCTTTCAAAGGCTAAGAGTAGGGGAACCTCATAAGCCGGGACCTTCCTTCCCCCAATATATTGCAGTGTTTTTGAGGGTTGTCATACCCATACCGCCGCAGTTCAGGTTTCAGGGATTCTACTCAAATCTATTCATGGTCTTAAAAGAGGATGGAGTCGTCCAATCTTAGGCCTTTTCTTTCTTCACCGAATGGTTTATTTGCTTTACCGTCTCGTTGGACTGCCTTGATGGGGCAGTTCAAGACTTGTTGGGGATTCGGAAATTCAGGATGGAGTCGGTTCGCTCCATCCGGGGGACCTTCTGACGTCCCTGGACGCGTGCTGGGTCCCCGTATGCGACAGGCACCAGAGGTTCCTGCGTTTAGCGGTCAAGGGGAACCACTATTAATTTATGACTCTCCCTTTTTGACCTAGTGGTAGCACCAAGAGTTTCACCAGGGTACTCACCCTGATTCTAGCCTTGCTGAGTCAGCGCGGCATTGTCATCGTTGGTTCTTTGCATGGTCTTCTTTTATAACCTGTTTCCAGGTTAGAATTAGAGAAAGACGTGTCTATAGTCAGACTCTCGAAAACTTCGGGTGGATGCTGTACCTCCAGTTGTCTGTATTAGTACAGACTCAGCACCTAGAATACCTGGGGCTGGCTCTGTGCTCATTAGAGGCAAGAGTTTAACCCCCCCAGAGAGGTTGCGGATGCTCCAGGGTGCAGTGAGTTGGATCTCATGATGGCCTCCTTCGAGGCAGTACCGTTTGCCCAGGTCCACATTTGGAGGGGAGATTCTGTCCTATTGGAACACATCCCCATTGTCTCTGGATCATCAGGTTCAGGTGAATCGCCTAGTCAGGGCCTCTCTGACTTGGTGGCTGACATTCCCGACATTTCTGTCCGGGAAGTTTTTTCCTTTTCTTTTGAACTGTTATTACGATCCAGCCTCACAGGCTGGGGTGGGGAGTCTGGGGGGTCCAGTCAGTCCAAGGTCGCTGGACTCTGGACAAATCCCGTCTGCCGGTCGATGTTCTGGAACTTCGAGCGATTAGGATATGCCTCTCTTCGTAGTCGTGTAGACTACAAGGGCGCCCGATCAGGATCCAGTCGGACAATGCCGCGGCTGTGGCTTATGTCAACCATCTGGACATCCTGTGGTAGACGGGAAGAAGCGTGCCGGCTCTGCCGGCCGTCTACATTCAGGGTGTAGAACTCTAACTGGCGGTCTATTTGAGTCGCCAGTTGCTGAACCAAGGGGAATGCTAATTCCATCCAGAGGGGTGTCTACTCCTTTTGCCGGAGGTGGACGTCGGTCGTGGACCTCCTGGTTTCTCGACTCAATCGCATGATGTCGAGATTCGTGGCCAGGTCCAGAGATCCCTGGGCAGACGCGTTGGTGGCCCCGTGGGGTCAGTATCGGCTAATTTATGCCTATCCCCCACTGATGTTGCTTCCTCGTCTGCTCCTCAATGTGCAGATCAAGGAGATCCCGGTGATCCTAATCGTTCTAGATTGGCCCCGGCGTCCTTGGTACGCTGACTTCGTACGCCTGGTGGCGAACACACTGGCGGCTGCCAATGTGGGAGGACCTTCTGTCTCAATGTCCCATACTTCATCCTGCCCTACAGCCGCTGGCCTTATGGCATGGCTATTGACAGCCCGGTACTAAGGGACCAAGGTCTTTCGGATTCGGTCACCTCGACCAGGCTGAGGTCACAAAAATCTTCCTCCTGGAAGATCTACCATCGCACTTGGAAGGCCTACATCTCCTTGTGCGCAGAGATGGAGTGCTGTCCACGGACGTTTTCGGTTTCCGGGGTCCTGCTGTTTTTTGCAGCATGGAGTGGATCAAAAGCTTGTTTTAAGCACCACTAAGGGTCAGTTTCAGCCTTGGCCGTTTTCTTTCAATGGCCTTTGGCGTCCCATTCCCTGGTGGGTACCTTTTTTGTACAGGAGGTTCGACTGGGGCTTTCCCCAATTGGACCACCTCTTCCTCCTTGGGATTTGAACCTGGTGCTCTCAAAGGGAGGCTCCCGAAGAACCGAGAACATCAGAGAGATTCTTCTCTTGACGTGATCTCAGAAGGTGGCCTTTCTAGTGGCCATTACTTCTGTCAGAAGGGTTTCTGAATTGGCGGCCTTGCCTTGCAAGTCCCCACATTTGATCCTCCATAAGGATAAAGCAGTACTACGCCCGTGACCTTCGTTTCTTCCAAAGGGTGTTTCGGCTTTCCACCTGAATGAGGACATTTGTGCTTCCATCCTTGTGTCCTCGGTCATCGCATCCCAGAGAGTCTGCGCTTCACACTTTAGATGTGGTACGTGCCTTGCGGGTGTACCTGTCTGCTACGGCTTTGTTTCGGAAGTCTGACTCGCTGTTTGTGTCGGTGTCTGGTCCACAAAAAGGCCTGGCGGTCTCGTCGGCCACCATTTTCTAGGTGAATCAGGTAGACCGTTGTGCGGGCCTATGACCTTTTAAGAGGCGCGTGCCCTCCTTTCCCGTCACGGCGCTCCCAACCAGAGCAATTGGTGCTTCCTGGGCTTTCCGACATCGAGCGTCTCTCACAGGTGTGCAGGGCGGCGACTTGGTCGTCCGTGCACACTTTATCCAAAAATTTTCGAGGATGTGAGTGCATCTTTAGATGCTTCCTTCGGTCGCAAGGTTTTGCAGGCGACTGTTTAAGGTTGCAACTCCTCCGTTGAGGAGCCCTGCTTGCTTGGGGTGAAATTGTTTTTTTGATTACTGTTCCCACCCCTCATCTTTTACACTGCTTTGGGATGCCCCAACTGTCGAGACTTAAGAAGGCTGTGTCCGTCCATGGACGAAAAGAGGAAATAGGATTTTTTGTACTCACCTTAAAATCGTTTTCTCTGTCGTCCATGGACGGACACAGCACCCACCCCTCCTTTTTTAGGTTTGTACTGCTTGTTACGAACTGAGGCTGCATGCTGCAGGGCGGAGGGTTATGTCTGGAGGGACCGCTCCCTGGGCGGGGCTGTTTAACTCTGTTAAAGTAACATGTATTGAAATATCTAACATGTCTGTCTAGTCCTCTCCTATGAGCAGGAACATAACCCAACTGTCAAGACTTAAGAAGGCTATGTCTGTCCATGGACAACAGAGAAAAGGATTTTACAGAGTACAAAAAATACTATTTTTTTGCTAGAAAATTACTTGGAACCCCCAGAAATTATAATTTTTTAGCAGAGACCGTAGAGAATAATAAATGCCGATTGTTGCAATAATTTATGTCACACAGTATTTGCGCAGCGGTCTATCAAACGCAACTTTTTTGGAAAAAATTCACTTTTTTTTTATTAAAAAAATTTAACCGTAAAGTTAGCCCAATTTTTTGGTATAATGTGAAAGATGTTACGCTGAGTAAATGGATACCTAACATTACATGCTTTAGAATTTCACATGCTCGTTGAATGGCGACAAACTACAGTACTTTCAAAATCTCCATAGGCGATGCTTTGAAAATGTTTACAGATTACCTGTTTAGAGTTACAGAAGGTACAGTGCTAGAATTATTGCTCTCACTTTAACGTTTGCGGCGATACCTCACGTGTGGTTTGAAAACCATTTACATATGTGTGCGTGACTTATGTGTTCACTTCTTTGCACAAGCATGGAGGGACCGGGCACTTTAACCACTTAAGCCCCGGACCATTTTGTAGCTAAAGGACCAGGCCACTTTTTGCGATTCGGCACTGCATCGCTTTAACTGGCAATTGCACGATCGTGCGATGTGGCTCTCAAACAAAATTGGCGTCCTTTTTTCCCCAAGTAGAGCTTTCTTTTGGTGGTACTTGATCACCTCTGCGGTTTTTATTTTTTGCGCTATAAACAAAAATAGAGCAATACTTTTTGTTATAATAAATATCCCCAAAAAATATATTTTTTTTTTTTCCCTCAGTTTAGGCCGATCTGTATTCTTCTACATATTTTTGTTTAAAAAAAATCACAATAGGCGTTTGGTTTGCGCAAAAGTCATAGCGTCTACAAAATAGGGGATAGTTTTATGGCATTTTTATTTATTTATTTTTTTACTAGTAATGGCGGCGATCAGCGATTTTTATCGTGACTGCGACATTATGGAGGACACATCGGACACTTTTGACACCATTTTGGGACCATTGTCCTTTTTACATCGATCAGTGCTATAAATATGCACTGATTACTGTAAAAATGACCCTGGCAGTGAAGGGGTTAACTTGTAAGGGCCGCTGAAGGGGTTAAGTGTGACCTAATGAGTAATTCTTACTGTGGGGGGGGGGTGGCTTGGTGTGTGACATCACTAATCGTCATTCCCTATGACAGGGAACAGAGGATCACTGACACTGCCACTAGGAAGAACGGGGAAAGGTTTGTTTACACTTCCCTCTCCCCGTTATTCAGCTCTGTGACCCGTTCGCGGGACACCGGCGGCGATCGGGTCCCGGAGCTCAGGACCAGGTCGCGAGCGCTACCCACAGCTGGGATCTTAAAGGGGACGTACCTGTACGACCTTGTGCCCAGCTGTGCCATTCTGTTGACGTACATCGTCATGGGGCGACGGTTAACCACTTAAGCCCCGGACCATTATGCAGGTTAAGGACCAGAGGTGTTTTCAGAATTTGGCACTGCGCTGCTTTAACTGGAAATTGTGCGGACATGCAATGTTGTACCCAAATGAAATTTGCGTCCTTTTCTTCCCACAAATAGAGCTTTCTTTTAATGGTATTTGATTGCCTCTGCGATTTTTTTTTTTTTTTTTTTTTTTGCGATATAAACGGAAAAAGACTGAAAATTTTGAAAAAAAATGATATTTTCTACTTTTTGTTATAAGAAAAATCGAATAAACTAAATTTTAGTCATACATTTAGGCCAAAATGTATTCAGCCACATGTCTTTGGTAAAAAAAAAGTCAATAAGCGTATATTTATCTGTTTGCACAAAAGTTATAGCGTCTACAAACTAGGGTACATTTTCTGAAATTTACACAGCTTTTAATTTGACTGCCTATCTCATTTCTTGAGGTGCTAAAATGGCAGGGCAGTACAAACCCCCTCCCCCCAAATGACCTCATTTTTGAAAGAAGACACCCCAAGGAAATTGCTGAGAGGCAGGTTGAGCCCATTGAATATTTTTTATTTTTTTTTGTCCCAAGTGATTTTGTAATTTTTTTTGTTGTCATTATTCAAAGTTGTCACTAAATGATATATTGCTCACACATGCCATGGTTATATGTGGAATTGCACCCCAAAATACATTTTGCTGCTTCTCCTTAGTACGGGGATACCACATGTGTGGGACTTTTTAGGAGCCTAGCCGCGTACGGGACCCCGAAAACCAAGCACCGCCTTCAGGATTTCTAAGGGCACAAATTTTTGATTTCACTCCTCACTACCTATCACAGGTTCGAAGGCCATAAAATGCCAAAATAGCACAAAACCCCCCCAAATGACCCCATTTTGGAAAGTAGACACCCAAAGCTATTTGCTGAGAGGCATGGTGAGTATTTTACAGCTCTCATTTTTTGAAAATGAAGAAAGAAAATACATTTTTTTTTTTTCAATTTTCAAAACTTTGTGACAAAAAACGAGATCTGCAAAATACTCAACATACCTCTCAGCAAATAGCTTGGGGTGTCTACTTTCCAAAATGGGGTCATTTGGGGGGGGGGGGGTTTGTGCCATCTGGGCATTCCATGGCCTCCGAAACTGTGATAGGCAGTGAGGAGTGAAATCAAAAATTTATACCCTTAGAAAGCCTGAAGGCGGTGTTTGGTTTTTGGGGTCCCGTACGCGGCTAGGCTCCCAAAAAGTCTCACACGTGGTATCCCCGTACTCAGGAGAAGCAGCAATGTATTTTGGGGTGTAATTCCACATATGCCCATGGCATGTTTGAGCAATATATCATTTAGTGACAACTTTGTGCAAAAAAAATAAAAAAATTGTCTTTTTCCGCAACTTGTGTCAACATATAAAATATTCCATGGACTCGACATGCCTCTCAGTATATAGCTTGGGTGTCTGCTTTCCAAAATGGGGTAATTTGGGGGGGGGGTTTTGAACTGTCCTGGCATTTTATACACAACATTATGAAGCTTACATCCACTCTTCTAATCACTTGAAGACAAGCCCTTTCTGACACTTTTTGTTTACATGAAAACATATTTTTTTTTTTTGCAAGAAAATTATGTTGAACCCCCAAACATTATATATTTTTTTAAAGAAAAGGCCCTACAGATTAAAATGGTGGGTGTTGCATTTTTTTTTTCCACACCGTATTTGCGCAGCGATTTTTAAAACGCATTTTCTTTTTCGTACATCACGGGACACAGAGCGACATAGTCATTACTAATGGGTTATATAGTTACCGTCAGGTGCTGGCACTGGCAACTTCCAAAACCGGAAGTACCCTCCCCTATATAAGCCCCTCCCATCCGGGAGCACCTCAGTTTTTTGCCAGTGTCTAAGGTGTTGGCCAAGAAGAAACATGTGTTTTTCACTGAGCTTGCGTACAGGTTCTTTTGGGCCCCAGTAAGCTATTCCGGATCCGACCAAAAAAGCTTCATAGCTAAACGGTCGGTACCCGGGCCTTGCAGAGAAGAGCAAGGTTCTGCCTGTAATGCTTCTTAGGAGAGCTGGACCCTGGGATCCAGAGCTCTGGTCATACCCACGACCAAGATGTTGTCTGTGCAGGGTGCTATACAGGTCCAGGGGAGTGGAATCCTTGGGAACCCGGTCCCTGAAGGTTTGATTACAATGCCTGCCGTGATAGGTGAAGTTTGGGCTTTTGTGGACCAAACAAAGTCCTGCGGCGGGGAACAGGTAAGTGGGGGCCCCCAGGAACTTGGTTCTATTGGGGGACCCCCAAGCCTAATTTGTCTTTCTGTCTGTTACCTAATGGTATTCCCGCTAATATCTGTGCATGCCTGTAACTACTAAAAAAATGTAATAATTTTTAATAGTGGTCAAGAAGAAAAAAAAAAAAAAGAATGTTTTTTTATATATGTTTAGTATATTAAACTGCGGTACCTGTGTTTGTCCACTAGAGGCCGCTGTGGAATGTTTTTCTTGTCATATGGACTAGTTTCTTCTCAGAGAGCAAAGTCCAGGCAGCTGGTGAGTTCTCCTACAGGAAACTGTTTCCTCTGCCATGTTGCAGTGTTCGTCTATCCCCCGGCCTGCGGCAAAAGGGGCCCTGGCTCCTGTCCCTGGTTTCCATGTTTGAAAATTAGCGCCGAGGCGCACGTGGCCGCGCGCGTGCACGCGCCTCTATATATAGAGGTGGCCGGAAAAAGGGGCGGGGCCTGGGGGATGACGCTCTGTGCGCGCCGCAGCGCTTCTGCGCATGTGCGGGCGTCCCAGCAGGTTTTAAAAAGCCACATTATTGCAGTAAGCTGGCTATGAAGTACAGAGACAGAGCTGACAACATTTAAAGGCATACAGCAAGCGGTTGATACAGGCATCCCCTAGAAAGGCACATTAGTAGACACCAACTGTTTATTATAGCAGCATTTATGCTAGACTATTATCAGTAACTGGTGTATTTTCGGCTGGAATACCTCAGCTTTGTGGCTTAGGAATATGCCGTCTAAAAACTCCGGGACTAGAAATTCCAGGAGGAATAGGGGGTCTCCATCGGGCTCTGAGGATCTTGGGCATGCTTTGGCTGCACCAGTCTCCCCTGAAGAATCAGAGGTTAGTGACCGTAGGGCACCCCCAGGAGTACCTGGTACTGTGGCTGTCCCCAGTTCACCTGCTCCTGTGTATGTAACAGAGGAGGTTTTTTCCTCAGCTCTGGGAGGGCTGGAAGAGAGATTGTCAGCACTAATTGCTGCTTCCCTGTCACAGGAGAAAAGTGCTCGATCTCCGTCTCCTCCCTCAGAGTGCCTGTTAACAGAGCAACAGTCCCATACAGAGGTCGACCTACCTGAGGGGGATCAGGATGAGGTTGATTCAGTTGTAGAGGAATCAACAGTGGAGGAGCCGTTCTCAGCATCACATGCTGAGAGGTTATGGGTTCAGTCCCTGACTAATATGGTCCGATCAGCATTTAAAATGCCACTTGCGGAGCCATCCTCCTCTTCTGTCTCCTCGTTGGGGTCGCTAAAAGCTCCCCAGACTGTTTGTTCTTTCCCGATCCATCCTTTATTGGAGGGGCTCATTTACCAGGATTGGGAGCATCCTGACAAAATATTTACTCCCCCCCAAGAGATTTCCGGTGGTCTATCCTATGGAGGATAAGTTCGTCAGAAAATGGAAGGTCCCTACAGTGGACGCAGCCATCTCTTGTGTGAATAAATCACTGACATGTCCGGTGGAAAATGTCCAAATGTTCAAGGACCCAATAGATAAAAAATTGGAGTCCTTATTGAAATCTGCTTTTTCTACAGCAGGATTGGTGACACAACCAGCAGTGGCAGCTATAGGGGTCTGCCAAGCAGTGAAGGATCAGTTGAAACAGGTCTTAAGGGACGTGCCAGATCAGCAGGCGCTTGCTCTAGCTGATCTACCTAGAGCCTTATGCTTTGCGGTGGACGCTATAAAGGATTCAATCCATCAGGCCTCCCGCCTTACGCTGTCTGTAGTACATATGCGCAGGCTTCTATGGCTCAAAAACTGGTCTGCTGAAGCTCCCTGTAAAAAATTGCTGGTCAGCTTCCCATTTCATGGGGAGCGTTTATTCGGGGAAGACCTGGACAAGTATATCCAGAGAATTTCCAGCGGTAAAAGTACACTCTTGCCGGTCAAAAATAGAGTTAGAGGTCCCTCTTTTAAGAGGCCGGCTTCTCCAGTCCCTAGGACATCGGCTGTGAAACAGTTCCGACGGCCTCCCCGGTCAAATCCCGG
The DNA here is from genome assembly GCA_029206835.1 of Rana muscosa. Taxonomy (NCBI): domain Eukaryota; kingdom Metazoa; phylum Chordata; class Amphibia; order Anura; family Ranidae; genus Rana; species Rana muscosa. The sequence goes on from CM055122.1 coordinate 4,346,897, forward strand.
AGGTAAAAATCAGGGACAGTTGCAGGGTAACAAGAAGCCCTGGAGCAGGAGAGGTACAAAACCTCCCCCAAAGTCAAATGCATGAAGGGTTGCCCCCACCCAATCGGGTGGGGGGAAGACTTCAGTTGTTCACAGAAACCTGGCGGGACACGATCCGAGACAGATGGGTGCTCTCCGCAGTAAATCTGGGATACAAATTGGAGTTAAAAAACTCCCCTCCTTCCCGCTTTATAAGGTCGAACGTGCCAAGGGATCCCCAGAAGAGAGGATCCCTCCTGTTGGCACTGGAACAATTATTGCTTCAAGCAGTAATTATAGAGGTCCCCCTGGAAGAATGGGGGTTCGGGTTTTACTCAAACCTCTTTACAGTTCCGAAGCCAAACGGGGACGTGAGGCCCATATTAAATCTAAAAGGGCTAAACAAATTCCTGCATATCAGGACTTTCCGGATGGAGTCGATCCGATCGGTAGCCACTGCCCTACAAGGGGAGGAATGGTTAGCCTCGATCGACATCAAAGATGCGTATTTGCACATCCCCATCTTTCCAGCCCACCAAAAATTTCTACGCTTTGCGATAGAAGGGCGCCATTTTCAGTTCAGAGCCTTACCCTTCGGTCTGGCCACAGCACCAAGAGTGTTCACAAAAATTCTGGCCCCATTATTGGCCAATCTAAGAACACGAGGTGTAACGATAATGGCATATCTAGACGACTTGTTGCTGATAGACCACTCAGTGGAAAAACTAGAAGTGGTTGTTCACGAGACAATCAAGTATCTGGAATATCACGGTTGGATTATCAACCGAGACAAGTCAGCCCTAGAACCAGTCAAAAGTCTGGAATACTTGGGGCTAAGGCTGGATTCAGACCAGAGAAAAATTTTCTTGCCTCGAGAAAAGGGGTCGTCTTTGAGAGATTTGATCCACTTAGTGGGTTCAAAAAGACAGCCATCCATACGCCTGTGCATGAGGCTGCTGGGAAAAATGGTGGCATCATTCGAAGCAGTACCCTACGGTCTATTCCATTCAAGGAAGTTGCAAAGGGCCATACTGTCAGCCTGGAACAAAAAAGTTCAGGCTCTGGACGTACCAATGTCCTTGTCCCCTTCCGTTCGCAGAAGCCTCCGTTGGTGGTTGGTTCCCCGGAATCTGGAAAGAGGGAAATCCTTCAGTCCGATTTCCTGGAAGGTGGTCACTACAGATGCCAGCCTTTTAGGCTGGGGAGCAGTACTGGAGCAATGGTCTCTCCAGGGCAGATGGTCGGATGCGGAAAAGGCCCTGCCCATCAATCTCTTAGAGATACGAGCAGCCCGGTATGCCCTAGTAGCATGGACATCCAAACTCCAAGGGTCCCCTGTCAGAGTTCAGTCAGACAATGCCACAGCAGTGGCATATATCAATCGTCAGGGGGGCACCAGGAGTCGTGCAGCCCAAAGGGAAGTAAATTACATCCTGAGATGGGCAGAAAGATATGTCCCAGCCATATCTGCGGTATTCATTCCAGGGGGGAGAATTGGAAGGCGGACTTTCTAAGTCGCCAACAATTATGCCCAGGGGAATGGTCCCTTCATCCCAAGGTTTTCCGGACAATATGTCAGCGGTGGGGAACACCGGATGTAGATCTGCTAGCATCCAGGTTCAACACGAAAGTGGACAGGTTTGTCTCTTGGACAAGGGATCCCCTAGCGTGCGGCTCGGATGCCCTAGTGTTCCCTTGGGATCAGTTCAAGCTGATATATGCATTCCCACCGCCACAATTGTTACCTCGATTACTCCGCAGAATCAGGGTAGAAAAGAAACCAGTGATTCTGGTGGCTCCAGCGTGGCCCCGAAGAGCATGGTACGCGGAGATCGTAAAAATGTCTGTGGGGAGTCCTTGGACCCTCCCACATCGTCCGGACCTGCTTTCGCAGGGACCGATATACCACCCTTCCTTACCAGCCCTAGGTTTGACGGCCTGGCTATTGAAGCCCACATTCTAAAAAAGAGAGGGCTCTCTAATGCTGTGGTGTCTACCATGATCAATGCCAGGAAACCGGTATCCAGGCAGATCTACTATAGAATCTGGAAGGCGTACATCGCCTGGTGTGAAGCCAAGAAATGGCATCCACGTAAATACGTAATAGGTAGAATTCTGGACTTCCTACAATGGGCTGTAGATAGGAAGCTTGCCTTGAGTACTATCAAAGGTCAGATTTCGGCCTTGTCAATATTTTTTCAAAGGCCCTTGGCTTCGCATTCACTAGTCAAAGCCTTTATACAAGGAGTGATGCGTATTAGTCCTCCGGTTAGTATTCCCATATGTCCATGGGATCTAAACTTGGTTCTGTCGGTTCTACAGAAACAACCATTTGAACCATTACAGCATATTTCCTTGGTGCTTCTCACCAGGAAATTGATTTTTCTAGTAGCCATTTGTTCGGCTAAAAGAGTATCGGAATTAGCAGCTATGTCCTGTAAGGAGCCATATCTGGTTATCCATAAGGACAGAGTAGTGTTACGTCCTCATCCAGCCTTTCTTCCTAAGGTGGTATTGAGGTTTCATTTGAACCAAGATGTGGTTCTTCCTTCTTTTTTCCCCAAACCTACTTCGGTAGAGGAAAAGTTATTGCATTCTTTGGATGTAGTAAGAGCAGTTAAAGCTTATCTAAAAGCCACTGCTCAGATTCGCAGAACGGATACTTTGTTTATTCTGCCGGAAGGCCCCAGAAAGGGTCAGGCAGCGTCAAAATCTACTTTAGCCAAGTGGATTCGACAGGTCATTATGCAAGCTTATGGCTTGAGAAGGAGACCGCCTCCGTTCAAAGTTAGAGCGCACTCCACGAGAGCAGTTGGAACTTCATGGGCAGTGCATCACCAGGCCTCCCTGGCTCAAATCTGTAAGGCCGCAACATGGTCTTCAGTACACACGTTTACTAGGTTCTACCAGGTGGACGTTAGAAGTCAGGAGGATGTCGCCTTTGGGCGCAGTGTGTTGCAGGCCGCAAAAGATCCTCATGTCTGATAGCGCTCAGCTTATATATGGTGTATCCCCCCCCCTCATTTGGCATTGCTTTAGGACATCCCATTAGTAATGACTATGTCGCTCTGTGTCCCGTGATGTACGAAAAAGAAAATAGGATTTTTATAACAGCTTACCTGTAAAATCCTTTTCTTGGAGTACATCACGGGACACAGAGCTCCCGCCCCTCTTTGGGGACACTTATTGCTTTGCTACAAAACTGAGGTGCTCCCGGATGGTAGGGGCTTATATAGGGGAGGGTACTTCCGGTTTTGGAAGTTGCCAGTGCCAGCACCTGACGGTAACTATATAACCCATTAGTAATGACTATGTCGCTCTGTGTCCCGTGATGTACTCCAAGAAAAGGATTTTACAGGTAAGCTGTTATAAAAATCCTATTTTTTGGGGAAAAAATACACTTTTTTTTTTAATTTTAATGCACTAAAACACACTATATTGCCCAAATGTTTGAAATAAAAAAAGGTCTTAGGCCGAGTACATAGATACCAAACATGACATGCTTTAAAATTTTGCACAAACGCGCAGTGGCGACAAACTACATACATTTTTTAAAAGCCTTTACAGGGTGCCACGTTAGATTTACATAGGAGGTCTACTGCTAAAATGACTGCCCTCGATCTGACCTTCGCGGTGATACCTCACATGCATGGTGCAATTGCTGTTTACATATGATGCCAGACCGGCGCTTGCGTTCGCCATTGCGCAAGAGACCGTGGAGGGACAGGGGTGCTTTTTTTTTATTTATTTTTTTCATTTATTTTTTATTCTTATTAATTTTGCTTTTTTATTTTATTTTTAAACTGTTCTTTCCATTATTTTTATTTTTTTAATCATTTTTATTGTTATCTCAGGGAATGTAAATATCCCCTAGGATAGCAATAGGTAGTGCAGGTACTCCTTTTTTTTTTTTGAAAAAAATGGGATCTATTGGACCCTAGATCTTTCCTCTGCCCTCAAAGCATCTGACCACACTAAGATCGGTGTGATAAAATGCTTTCCCAATTTCCCAATGGCGCTTTTTATATCCGGGGGGGGGGACATTCCCTCCCACTGCTTGTAAAAGCAGTCCAGAGGCTAATTAGCCGCTAGGATTGCTTTAACATGAAAGTCGGCCGCTGGCTGAAAAGAATGATACCAAGATGATACCTAAACCCGCAGGCATCAATCTGGTATAACCAAAGTCCAGCAACATACCAGTACGTTGCTGGTCCTTGTTGGACGTGTATTGTAATCTTTTTTTTCATGCAGCCTATTGGCTGAACGAAAAAAAGAGATTGATCGGTGGGTATGCCCACCATTAGAATACCTCCCTTCATTCACCCACTTCTAATGATGGGCATATATGCCACAAAAGTTATGCCGCACACACCTGGTCGGACTTTTCCTCGGTTATGCCTCCGTCGGAATTTTGACCACATGTACGCGGCATTAGGAGCAAAATCGCTCCTCCGCCCCTGCTGCCCCAATGCTTCGGCATATATGCTTTTTTTTTTTTAACTGTGGTGGTGAAATCACCTCCTACAGCACTGGAGTCGCAGGGATCAGGCCTGTCTCTGCGAACGCTGCAGTTATGTGTGTTGTTTTGTAAGTGACAGTGATCGATCGATACTGCACTTGGGTGGCCTGGGCTGGACTGAGGGGCAAAACTCAGGTGCTAGCAGGTATTTGGGCTGATCCCACTAACACTGCATTTTTGGGAACCCTAAACTGCTGGGGACGCTAGTATAGATCTGATCAGATCAGATATTGATCTGTCCAGATACTATACCACTAAGGGAGGTGTATGCTTCACGCGTGGGTGTTAGCATTACTGGCACTAACCTGACGCTGCCTGGGGCGACGCAGACCCTCTCTGATGCTAAAACCTAATTGATATCACCCGCCGGGCGATCACAGGGTTAAACCTTTATTGGGTTATATACGGCGGGTGCCCTAACACTATAAAAAGCAAACTAACTAACCAGCGTCACCCGTAACACTTATATGGTGATCACTGGTGAAAGGGTTAACTAGGGGCAATCGGGGTTAAAACCTTTATTAGAGAATATATGGGGGTACCTGACGCTATAAAAACCTGCGGCGAACCTAAAAAAAATAACTGGCTACCTATCGGCATCACCGACACTAGGACAGCGATCAGAAAACGATCGCTTAGTGACACTGGCAAAAGGGGGTGAAAAGGTTACCTGGGGCAGCGATCAAGGGGTTAAACCTTTATTGGGTAATATATGGGGGTACCCGAAGCTATAAAAACCTGCGGCGAACCTAAAAAAAAATAACTGGCTACCTATCGGCATCACCGACACTAAGACAGCGATCAGAAAAACGACTGCTTAGTGACAGCGGTGCTAGGGGGTGAAAGAGTTACCTGGGGGGCGATCAAGGGTTTAAACCTTTATTAGGGGGGGTTAGGGGGCTACAATGGACCTAAAACACTCTGCCCTGACACTTTTACCATCACAAATGTCACTGATTGCAGTGATCAGTAAATGGTCACTGCAATCAGGGACACTGTGACTGGGGGGCGATCGTGTGCCTATGTGTGTGGTGTCAGTGTGCTGTTATGTGCACTAACCTCTGTGTCTTCTCTCATGCTGCGCTAGGTATATGTGAGAGCTGCATGAGAGATGACATCACTTCCTCCTGCCTGTGTAAAACACTACACAGGCAGAGGAAGCTTTTCATTCGCCGGGAGCGATCGCGAGGGGGTGGCCAGAATCGAATGGCGGCCCCCTCATCACGGATCGCTCCCGAAGCGATCCTGGCCGCTCACTGTACCGGAGGGGGGTCCGATCGGACCCCCCACCCATACGAAGGCAGGCACGTACAGGTAAGTGATTGTGCCTGTCCGTGCCATTCTGCCGACGTCTATATACAGTGAGCGGTTGTTAAAGGAAAAAAAAAATCTTATTTTTCTTTTTTCTTTTTACACTGTCCCTTTTAATGTTTTTTTTATCACTTTTGTTCCTATTACAAGGAATGTTGTAAACATCCCTTGTAATAGATATAAGCATGACAGGTCCTCTTTATTGAGAGATCTGGGTTTTAAAAGACCCCAGAATTCTCCTTTTTACCTTTTTTTTAAAAGCAGAATTTTTTTTTTTTTTTTTTTTTACCTTTTTCCTTTTTAAGAGAAAAAATAAATACAGCCCTTTACGGCCGTAAGGCAGAAGTGACGTTCAGACGTGGTTTTGGTCCTCCAAGGGCATAGTCAAGTGGGAGCCATCTTGCCCTCACTCGACTTTCTGCCCATTGCGCCAGCAGATCGGATCGTTTCCGTTTTTACCGACTGGAAATTGGCAGGAGGAGGCGACTCTAAAAGTGATCTTGCGGCGAATGCGCTTCTGAGACCACTTTATTTTGTAGATCATAGCTACTGCCATAAAAATGGTATGTATCGTTAAAGTGATGACCTAAATGTACTGTGGGCGGTCGTCAAGTGAGTAAAGTGACACTAAACCTTCATGATTTTTTTTTTTTTTTTTTTTTAAATAAACATTTCATACTTGCCTCCACTGTGTAGTTCGTTTTGCCCCAAACCTCGTTTTCAGGGGTTCCCCGGCTGCACTCGTGGCTCCTCCTCGCATCGGTAAACCCCCTGGGAGAGGTGCTCTCCCGGGGGTTGCCTTGCGGGCGCGCTGCCGAGTCCAGCATTTGCGTCTAGACACAGAATGCCGGACTCGGCCCTGGCGCCCGCATCATTGTATTTGATTGACAGCAGCAGGAGCCAATGGCTGTGCTGCTATTTAATTTTATCCAATCAAGAGCCGAGAACCCCAGGCAGAGAGAGAGAGCATGTCTCCGCAGAGGAATCGAAGGGCTCAGGTGAGTTAAACGGGGGGGACTGGGGGGGCGGTCAGTGTCAAGTTTTTTCACCTTAATGCATAGGATGCATTACGGTGAAAAAAACTAGAGGGTTTACAACCCCTTTTAAAGAGATTGTAAAGCTTTTTTTCTTTAAAAACTAAACATGTCATACTTGCCTGCTCTGTGCAATGGCTTTCCACAGAGCAGCCTCAATCCTCCTCTTCTTTTGGGGTCCCCCACCGACTCTCCTGGCTCCACGTGCCCCCATAGCAAACCACCTGCTATGGCGGCACTCGTGTGTACTCCATAAGACACACCGAGTGGGGCTTGGCCCCCCTCCTGCTCTCTTGTCACTGGCTCTGACAACATTTGACTCCAGCTGATGTATCTGAGCCAAGCCTCAGGTAAGTAGGGGGAAGGCTGCAAGTGTTATCGGTGCGTCCCTAATTTTTACCCCGACGCAGAAGGTAAAAATTAGGGATGCACTGATACCACTTGCTTAACACAGAGTACCTATAGTTTTTTGCAAGTATTTGCTGACTGCCTAGGAAGAGTAGGTTGGGAGGGGGGTTGTTTAGAGAGGTGTGTGTGTGTGTGTGTGTGTGTGTGTGTGTGTGTGTGTGTGTGATCTGTCTCCCATCCCTGCATTGCACACACTGGCGCTGAAATCCTATTGCCTTACAGCTACAATGTGTACAGAGTGTATAGCTTGCTACTGGTTGCAGTTCCGACCTGTGAAATTCCATGGTAGGAACGTCAACTTAGTTGCAGTAGCTAGCTATATACTGTGCACATTGTAGCTGTAAGAGAATGGGATGGGGAGGAGGAGCCGTTAGTGCTGCTGGGCTCAAGATCTGTACCATGTGGGATAGGAGACTGACGGTGTTGGAGTGTAAGTTGTTCCAAGATGGGCTTAGCAACGCAAGTTTTGTAAGTAGTTGATTTCTGCCATGCGCAGTAGTCGGTCAAGCATTTTGTCAGGCAAATTCCTCTGTGCACCGACGTCAGCCACTGAAGACATGTATGACGCGTTGCGCATGCGCAGTGAGCGCGGTTTGGAGAACAGCTGATTCCACGTCACAGGAAGTGATGTGGGTTGCACATTCTGCCAGGTTGCTCGTTTTGTCAGAACACTGGCAATCGTCAGGGGTGGTGGAGGGCTTGATAGGGGGAGCCCACCCTTTCCCAGATCTCCCCCCCTAGATCCAGGTATGATCTTACCACTGATACAAAGACAGAGCTGTGCCGCTCCAGGTGGGAATGATTGCTCCCTTCAACCTTGTGGTGCAGTTCCAGTCCGCAGCCTGAATAAGAGCCAATGGTTCAAGAAAGGTTGACCACACTCCCAGGTATTAAGCAGTGATGATTACTTTATTGAAGATATAAATCCTTCAAGATACATCGTAAGACCTCATGAGACCTCTATGCAGGCATGGCAAGATTAACGCGTTTCACAAATCAAGGTTCGCTTAGTCCTAATTAGGGACGAGCCGAACACCCCTGGGTTCGCAGTAGAACATGCGAACAGGCAAAAAGTTTGTGCGAACACTGTTCAAGTCTATGGGACATGAACGTGAAAAATCAAAAGTGCTAATTTTGAAGGCTAATATGCAAGTTATTGCCATAAAAAAATTGTTTGGGGACCCGGGTCCTGTCCCAGGGGACATGTATAGGGTTGACACCTGGATGTTCGGGTTCGACGGGTTTGGCCAAACTTCGGAAAAAAGTTAGAGTTTGGGACCCGAACTTGACCTGAACTTGACCCCGAACCCCATTGAAGTCAATGGAGACCCGAACTTTTAAATTCTAAAATGGCTCTAAAAAGGTAATGGAGAGGGCTGCAAATGGCAGCAACATGTTAAGAGCATGGCAAGTGCTCTGCAAACAAATGTGGATAGGGAAATAACCTAAAATAACATAAAATACATAAAAATAAAAAATAATTATCTTGACCTAGGAGGACAAGGTCCATATGGAGCAGGAGGTTGAGGTGGCGGTGTAGGTGGAAGCGGCGGTGGAGGACGACGAGGTAGCCAACACTGGTTTTTGTTTTTAATAGTTTATTTTTTTTTTTATTGGGGTAAACCCCCAAAAAAGTGAGAGAGATCAAAAATACAACAATGGCTGAGTAAGGCCGGTATACATGTCTATTCTGCACAAGGTACGGACAAGTCCTGTGGGATCCATGCCTGGTTCATTTTAATGAACGTGAGCTTGTCCACATTGGCTCTGGACAGGCGGCTGTGCTTGTCTGTGATAAAGCCCCCTGTTGTGCTAAATACACGTTCAGATAATACACTGGCTGCAGGGCAGGCCAGCACCTCCAAGGCGTAAAGGGCAAGTTTAGACCATGTGCCCAATTTTGGAGACCCAGAAGTTGAAGGGGGCAGACCCGTCATTCAGTACGTGTAGGCGTGCGCACATGTTGGTGAAATGCTGCCTCCTGCTAAGACGTTCCATATCAGCTGGTGGTGCTGGTTGTTGTGGCGTGCTGACAAAGCTTTTCCACATTTCGGCCATGCTAACCCTGCCTTCTGAGGTGCTGGCGGTGCCCCTGCTGCGTTGGCGACCTCTTGCTCCTCCTCTGCCTTCGCCTTGTGCTTCCACTGTGTCCCCGCTGTCAGGTGGGAATGCCACCAGCAGCGCGTCTACCAGCGTGCGCTTGTACTCGCGCATCTTACAGTCACGCTCCAGTGAAAGAATTAAGGACGGTACGTTGTCCTTGTAACAGGGATCCAGCAGCGTGGCCACCCAGTAATCAGCACTTGTTAGAATGGCTGCCCAGAGGCAACGAAAAGCTGTCCTCTGTGGGAGGTGTATCGTCTGTGTCCTCTGTATCCCCCCAGCCACGCACCAGTGATGGCCATGAGCTGGTCTGGGTGCCACCCTGCTGTGAACATGGTTCCTCCTCCTCCATCATCTCCTCCTCCTCATCCTCCAGAAGTGTGCCCTTGCTTGGCAATTGTGTACCTGGCGTTTGTTGGTGCAGGAACCCACCCTCGGAGCCACTTGTGAATGACTGCCCTGAAAGCCTTGGAAATGATCCCTCCTCCACCTCCTCCTCCTCCTCCTCCTCCTGTGCCACATCCTCTTCCATCATCGCCCAAAGCGTTTTTTCAAGGAGGCATAGAACTGGCATAGTAACGCTGAGAACAGCGTCATCTGCACTGGCCATGTTGGAGTACTCGAAACAGTGCAACAAGGCACACAGGTTTCGCATGGAGGCCCAGTTATTTGTGGTGAAGTGGTACTGTTCCGCAGAGCGACTCACGCGTGCATGCTGCAGCTGAAACTCCACTATCGCCTGCCTCTGCTCGCACAGTCTGGCCAGCGTGTGCAAGGTGGAGTTTCACCTTGTGGGCACGTCACATATGAGGCGGTGAGCGGGAAGGCTGAAGTTACGCTGCAGCGCTGACAGGCTAGCAGCAGCAGGGTGAGAACGCCGAAAGTGCGCACAGACCGCCCGCACTTTCTGCAGCAGCTCTGGCATATCGGGGTAATTTTTAAGGAACCCCTGCACCACCAAGTTCAGCACATGCGCCAGGCAAGGGATGTGCGTCAAACCGGCTAGGCCCAGAGCTGCTACGAGATTTCGCCCATTATCGCACACCACCAGGCCGGGCTTGAGGCTCACTGCCACCAACCACTCATCGGTCTGTTGTTCCATGTCCCTCCACAACTCCTGCGCGGTGTGGCATTTTTCCCCCAAACAGGAAAGTTTTAAAACTGCCTGCTGTCGTTTACCCCTGGCTGTGCTGAAGTTGGTGGTGAAGGTGTTACGCTGACTGGATGAGGAGGCGGTAGAGGATGAGGAAGCAGAGTAGGAGGAGTTAGCGACAGGAGGCAAACTGAAGCGCCCTGCAATCCTCGGTGGTGGAAGGACATGCACCAAACTGCTATCCGCCTCAGGCCCAGCCGCCACTGCATTTACCCAGTGTGCTGTTAGGGAGATATAACGTCCCTGACCGTGCTTACTGGTCCACATATATGTAGTTAGGTGGACCTTGCCACAGATGGCATTGCGCAGTGCACACCTGATTTTGTCCCCCACTTGGTTGTGCAGGGAGGGGATGGCTCGCCTGGAAAAGTAGTGGCGGCTGGGCACGACGTACTGTGGGACAGCCAATGCCATCAGGCTTTTAAAACTCTGCGTCTCCACCAGACGGAATGACAGCATTTCAAAGGCCAGGAATTTTGAAATGCTGGCATTCAGGGCCAGGGATCGTGGGTTGGTAGATGGGTACTTCCTCTTCCGCTCCAGTGTTTGGGAGATAGAGAGCTGAACGCTTCCATGGGACATAGTGGAGATGGTGACCCAGGTGGTAGTGTTGCTGGCAGATCCTCTGTTTGCGGGGTGACAGATGCCACTGTCACTACAGAGGTGGATGAAGGGGCCGAGACTGCAGCTGGAGAAGCCAGAGACCTTTCTTGGTTTTTGAGGTGTCTACTCCACTGCAGCTCGTGCTTTTGCTCTTGGATGCCTGGTCATGCAGGTTGTGCTCAGGTTGAGAACGTTTATGCCTCGCTTCAGGCTCTGATTGCACAGCATGCAAACCACTCATGTCACATTGTCTTAAGAACTGCCACGCTAGGGAACTCCTTGGACCTGGCTTTGGTGTGCTCGGTCCCTTGCTGCGTTGGGCAGTAGCAGACGTACTGTCTAGGGGACGGACGCTCCGCTTTTGCACCCTGCTCCCTCTTCTGCTGTGCTGGTGGCTCTGTGCGACCACCGCCTCTTCCTCCGAACTACACAGGTCACCTGCATCACGTTGATTCCATGCGGGGTAGAGGACCTCATCGTCCTCCACATCATCTTCCACCCAGTCTTCACCCCTGCCCTCCTTGTTGGTCTGCACAATTGCGAAAGCAGCAGCAGTTGGCACCTGTGTTTCTTCATCATCCGAGACGTGCTGCGATGGTCCTCCCATGTACTCATCTTGAAACATAAGTGGTTGGGCATTGGTGCACTCAATCTCTTCCACTTCTGGGGCAGGGCTAGGTGGATGGCCCTGGGAAACCCTTCTAACAGAGTCCTCAAAAAGCAGAAGAGACTGCTGCATGACTTGGGGCTCAGACTGCTTTGCTGATTTGCAAGGGGGTGAGGTGAAAGACTGATGGACATCGGCTGCAGGTGCCAACTCTGATATTTCAGCAGTAGACTGGATGGGAGACAATGTGAAGGAACTGGAGGCACTGTCAGCAACCCAATCTACTATCACCTGTATTTGTCCTGGGCCTGGCCTCAACATTCGTAGAGCCGCATTAGGCCCAACCAAATACCGCTGCAGGCTCTGTCGCCTACTCGCACCTGAGGATGGTGTTTGCTTGTGCGTGTAGCTGGCACAGATCGACCATGTCCTCTCCCTGCAGCAGGAGCTCCACCAGCAGCACCACCACCAGGGCCACGTCCCTTATTTGACGGTCTTCTCATATTTCTGAAATTTAGGATCTTGCCTTAAATGGGTGTTTTTTGAATAGCAGAATAGACCAACAGTATCTAAAGGGTGTATCTCACAGGTACAGATATGCAGAAAACGCACCAAAAAAATTTTTTTGCCCTAAATTTTTTTTTTTTTTGAAGAGCAGAATAGGAGAACAGTATCTAAAGTGTGTATCTCACAGTAACATATGCAGTGCTGGTGCACCGAGCTTGCATAAAATGCCTGCCGAAGCCAACCTAACTAACGGACGGATAAGTTTTATCTTTTCTCTGGCACTGGGCTCAGGATAAAAAGATTGTGCACTGCACCCACACAACAAAAGCAAGGTAGGTCGCTGAGTAATTTGATTTCTTAATCAGGACTCCTATTTAATTCTCTCCCTCAAAGCAGCAGCAACCTTTCCCTACACTAACTGAAGCAGAGTGACGTGCTGTGCTATGTGCCTCTAGCTTATATAGAGGCTGGGTCACATGCTGCACTGGCCAATCACAGCTATGCCATTTGTAGACATGGCTGTGATGGCTTCTAAGAGCACACGAGTTAAACAAATGTTGATTGGCTGCCCTGCAGCTTTTTAAAATGCGCCATTACATTGCCGACCACCGAACCCGAACATGCAGTACATTGTTCGGGTCCGGGTACAAAAAACCCAAAAGTCTGGTACGAACCCGAACTTTACAGTTCGGGTTCGCTCAACCCTAGACATGTATCAATGCAAAAAAAGTTTTAAAAACGTCTGTTTTTTTGGGAGCAGTGATTTTAATAATGCTTAAAGTGAAACAATAACAATTAAATATTCCTTTAAATTTCGTGCCTGGGGGGTGTCTATAGTAAGTGGCAAATTTTTCCTGTGTTTAGAACGGTCCCGCAGCAAAATGACATTTCTAAAGGAAAAAAAGTAATTTAAAACTGATGGCGGCTGTAATGTAATGAATTGTCGGGTCTCGGCAATACAGATAAAACTCATTGAGAAAAACGGCATGGGTTCCCCCCAAGTCTATTACCAGGCCCTTTGGGTCTGGTATGAATATGAAGGGGAACCCCGCGCCCAAAAAAAAAGGCGTGGGGGTCCCCCAGGCTCTATATACTCTGAACAGCAGTATATATACTATACGGCCTGCCCTATATACTCTGCAGAAAATTGGGCCTTAGGTGTTGGTGGTACCAGAACACTGTAACCCCTCAGATACTCTTGTTGAGCGCAGGAACGGGTCCTGCTGTGAAATTAGATCAAAAATTGTAATTACATGCCCCTGTTAAACAGGGGCAGAAAAATTGGGCCTTAGGCAGTGGAGGTGTTGCCCTAAACCAAAATTATTCTTAGAAGCTAGCATCATCAAGATTGAGGAGGAATAGGATAGTCACTCGGCATAGGCAGTCTTTAAGGGATCCCACATCCATAGAAAAATCAATCGGTTACATCAGCATCAGGTGCTTGGTAGCTGCTGATCCAAGACTGATTCATTTTTATGAATGTGAGCCTATCAACGGAGTCTGTGGACAGGCGCGCGCTGTGATCCGTTACAAACCCTCCAGCAGTACTGAATGTGCGTTCAGAAAGAGCGCTGGATGCAGGACAGGCCAGTAGCTCAATTGCATATTGAGCAAGCTCTGGCCAGTGGTCCATCCTCAAGACCCAGTAACCCAGTGGATGCTCTGTTGGGAAGGTCTTCTCTTGCCCCTAGATATTCCTGCACCATGTAATGCTGCGATGGTTGCTTGAACCGATCAGACCTTGGCGCTGAGGACTGAAAAATTGTCTGAAGGCATCGGTCAGCCGGCCACCTTCTCCACCGCTCTTTCTGTGACGGAAAGAAGCCTCAGCAACACGTTGTCCAGCACCAGGAAATTGTAACATCCCAGGGTCTGGAAATGCATTGTACAAACATTTCTTCAAGGCCTCCTGAAGATGTTTCATCCTCTGCTCCCTCTGCGAAAGCAGGATGAGTTCTGCAACCTTACGCTTGTAACGTGGATTAAGAAGGGTTGCCAGCCAGTAATGATCCCTCTCATTGATACCACGAATCCTAGGGTCATTTCACAGGCTTTGCAGAATCAGAGAGGCCATGCAGCATAAGTTTTCAGAGGCATTTGATTCTGGGTCACTAAGGATCACATGATCCGCAACTACCTCCTCCCAGCCACGTACAACTCCTTGGGTTTCTGGGGACTGAAAACGATCCCTTGAAGACTGCTGCTGAGTGTTCTCTTCCTCTTCCTCCTACTCCTCCTTCTCCTCGTTTGACGGGCCTGCAGGAATGCTATCTGGATAAAGGGGGCCTTGAGAGGTAAGGAAGTCCTCCTCTTCCTCCTGCTGTTCTGCCTCAAGTGCCCTGTCCATTATCCTACGAAGCGTGTTCCAACAGGAAGACAAGATACAGTATCACTGATGCATGCATTGTCACTGCTCACCATCCTCGTGGCCTCCTCAAATGATGACGGGACAGTGCATACATCCTTGATAGGTAGCCACTGGCGTGGCGAAAAAAAGCCAAGCTCCCCTGACCCCGTCCTGGTGCCATACTCGCACAGGTACTCATTGATGGAAAAAATAGAGAAAAACTGCGATAAAAGATTCAAAATAAGGGGAACCGGACAACTCAGGCAATATCACAGTTGCTGGTTGGGAGCTGCGATTTCAATCTAAACAGTTCAAGAAAATATAATGGAAAAGAGAAAAATCGCGCTGACCCGTAACCATAAACTAATAATCGTGTGAAAACACTAAATTAAACACTGACGATGTGACTCAAATAGTGCAAAATTAATGTACAATAAACAGAGTTTTCTTAGAACCCACTAATTGTGAACCTAAAATTAAATTAAATTAAAAATAAAGAATCAAAAATCATAAGGTCCATATATGAATTTGCAAAATGTCCATATTACAACACCAGTGCTCCTGTGAAAAATAAAATCCATGAGGTGAAATGTTGCATCCAAAAATAACGTGAAGTTCCACCACCAGTCAGCAGGAATTCCTCCTTACCAGCTAGTCACGATCCCCCATGACAGAGGATCAGTGAATGCATGAATCAAGCAGCTCTCCCCACAGATCAGCAAACACATATATGTATGTTTCTTGAGGCTTCCGACAGTCATCAGCAAATGCATGCAATATGGAAGAGATAATACACACACTGCATTAAACGTATAAAAAGTTTTATTTAAAATAAAGTATTGCACTTACAATCATGCAGTTATTGTTAGCCTTTGAGTCTGGTGTGCCGGCCGATGCACATACAACAGACACCCGTCCTTCTGGGAACCGTTCGAGGTGACGTCAGTGCGTCGCTCCGCCCTACGTCCGTTTCCTAAAAAAACGTACTTCTTCCAGGGGCACGGGCGGCGCACTGCGTCACCTCCTATTTATAGTATACAAAAGAAAAGCCTCACCTTGGGTCACCACCATCCAATAGACATGCGTGGTATCATATAATGCCGCTCCAGCATGAAACTGATAGCAGCACTCGTTTTACTGACTCACCAGCATGCTAGCAGGTGAATGGTTGATCCCTGGGACTATGGCTAATAAAAGACTCCATCTGCAATTGCCGTTTCTAAGCACACTGCAAATTGGAGGAATAATCCACAAATAAATTAATATGTATTATTAATAAACTGTGTATCTACTAATGTACGTACACCGGAAATACACTAATTATGGACATAGGTGTCACCCTCTGCCTAAGGCTGGAGCGACACCTAGTGGGCAATGATTGAATCTTTCACTGGAGCGTCAAGACAGGACATTAATATACCAGCCTGCATGCTGAGGTGATCCAACGTGGCTCACTCCTAAATAAAAGAAGCTTGTCATGTTGAGCTAGATTACATATAGCGCCCATTATGATTTAAAACCATGTGGTGTCTAACCATACTATGGAAGGCTTAATATCCAAACACTAAAAACGAATTAAATGCTATAAATGTTGTCGTCCTTCACAAATCACACCGGATGTGAATGTAATGTGATGGAGGGGGACTCATCGCCTTGGGCGCAATAGCGGCACCCAGAGGGCAATGTGTGTAAGTATCTACAAAACATATATAAAACTAGGAGTATATTCACCCCCATCCGCTAGTAGTTTACATTAATAAACAACCAATCTGCTGAGACAAAAGAAAAAACGGAAACAGGGACGTGCTAAGGACTATGTTACACTCCTTGGATACCTATCCAGAATAATATTTAATTGCCAGACCCCACATCTCCAAACTACTGGCTACGATAATACCAGATTGAGATGCATGCGTTTTTATAAAAATTATTTATTATAAACAAAAGTTTTCTTTTGTATAGTGTCTGTTATTACATGTGTTAGAGAGTATGGGACCCATTTTACTGGGCCCATAGGCCCAATGTACTAATAATAAAAAAATATTTAAATAGTGAAAATTAACTGGAGGTCTCACATTATATGATACCAAAAATTCAAAATCGGTGATCTGTAAATGTGTAGTGAACAATGAACATGTAGTGACACAAAATCAGACTCAGTAAATCAAACTGAAGTCAGCACATCTACATATATAAAAGACAAAAGCATTTAAGTAAAATATTTGTATGGTACCCATATTTAAATGGCGTAAGATGCACATTAATTAAAATTAAATGTGAAAAATCTTCAAGAAAAAAACTACAAGCCACAAACATAATCTAAATCTAAATTAACCTTCATAATGAGTGAACATTTAAGAGTTGTTTATAAACGCATTTACGTCAGTGTCGACATTTAAACCAAAAGGTACATATGTCTTTAATCTGTATATCCAGGACATTTCCTGTTTGGAAATCTCCCGGACTAACGAGCTCCCCCTCCAATGAGGTTTGTATCTATCCCCATATACAGGGTATTAGATGGATCTCTATGGTGTACCTCGTCGTAGTGCCCAGAGACTGAATGTTTGGTGAAGCCTCTCTTAATATTACTGATATATGTTCATTCAGTCTTACCTTCAAAGCCCTTTTGGTCCTCCCCACGTATTGCAGCCCACACAGGCATTGAATAAGATAAGTTACCCCCTCTGTGGCACAGGTGATGAATGGTTCAACTTCAAACACCCGGGATGTACTGGTGGACATAAAACTACATATCTTTCTGTCCGTACATCTGTTCATAGAACAGACTCGACAAGTCTTACATCGGTAATACCCTGTAAGATTTTGAAACCCTATTTCCAAGAGATGAGGCCCCCTTAAAAATGATTTGGGGTCTAGCAGGTAATATGCTTTTAAGAACCTGATCACTTTCCAATATATGCCAATGTTTCTGTATTAGCTGCTTCACTTTACGATGTTGTACAGAAAATGTTGTAATAAAAGGCATAGATATCTTATTGGTCACTGGTTGATGTGTTTTCTCTAGCAAAAGTTAAGACCTATCCACCTCTCTGATTTCTTTTACCGTCTGAGCCAGTAGTTGTGGATCATAACCCTTTTCCACAAATCTAGCAGACAACACCGAAGCCTGAGTGTCGAAGGTAAATTGCGTCTGAGACGTGTAAACTGTCCCTGAGGAACAGCCTTCAGCCAGGGTTCATGATGGCAACTGTCTAAGGCAATATACAAATTTCTATCCGTTGCCTTAAAGTAAGTAGATGTAACAAATTTTCCGTCCTCCACTTTAATTGTCAAGTCTAGGAAATTAATTTGATTTGATACCCCTATCATTCTGATTAAGGAGTGCCATAAAGTTCAGGAGATCTGGTTCAGTGCCGTACCATAGGAGGGGGACGTCATCGATGTAGCGAGCCCAAAGGGCCAACTCCGGCCTACCCTGGGCATCTATGATGTTCTCCTCCCACTTAGCCATAAACAAATTGGCCAAGCTTGGGGCATACTTGGCCCCCATTGCTACACCCCTATCCTGACGATAGAACTGTTGATCAAACAGAGTAGTTATTTGTGGCAGCGTAACTTGGTAGTTCCATAATAAAATCAATCTGTATTGGGGATAATCCAGATTCCCTCACTCATTGATGGCCCTCTGCTGCATGTGCAGCCGCTGCAGCATTGCCAACGTTGAGTTCCACCTGGTGGGCATGTCACAAATGAGGCAGTTGGTGGGCAGGTTGCATTCCCTTTGAATGTCAGCCAGCTGAGCACTGCCATTATATGACCGGCGGAAATGACCACAAACTATTCTGACCTGCCTCAGGAGATCTTGTAAGCCTGGGTACCTGCTCAAGAACCGCTACACCACCAAATTCAGGACATGAGTCACAGGGAACATGGGTCCAGTGTCCCTGTCGGAGGGCGGAGAGGAGGTTGGTGTCATTGTCTCATACAGCCATTCCTGGCTGAAGCTGGCGTGGCGTCAACCACCTCTGAGCCTGCCCCTGCAGAGCTGACAGAATCTCTGCCCCAGTGTGGCTCCTGTCCCCTAAGCAGACCATTTTAAGCACCGTATGGCATCTTTTTTTGCCTGAGTGCTTGCGTAGCCCCTTGAACGCCTACGGAGCACCACTGGTTCAGAGGACAAATCTGCAGAGGAAGAGGCCATAGAGGAAGAAGAGGAGGGGGTGGAGGAGAGAGCTGTGGCACAATCACCACTAGCATTTTGGAGGCGTGGTGGCGGAACAAGCTCCAACAATACTGAACCCTGTCCTGCATCCTTCCCAGCTGCCAGCAGAGTTACCTAGTGTGCCATGAAAGAAAGGCAACGTCCCTGTCCATGCTTGCTGGACACCTTACTGCTGACCGCCCTGTCCAACGAAGCCAACACAGTGCCTTCCACATGCTGGTAGAGAGCCGGAATGGCCTTCCGTGAAAAGAAATGGCGTTTGGGAATCTGCCACTAAGGTACCGCACATTCCACAAATTCACGAAAGGGGGCAGAGTCTACCAGCTGAAAAGGCAGCAGTTGCAGTGCTAGCAATTTGGCCAAGCTAGCATTCAGATACTGAGTGTCAGGTCACCTGTGGCCAGGTGACAGATGCACACCGTAGGGGGACAGGAGTGCACCGCAAGGTAGTGAACCCTATGGCTGACTGCTGCGGATAGGAAACTGGGTGGTTGTGGAAAGCGGGACCAGAGGAGCACAACCGGGATCCTATGGGAAGCTAGAGCCAAGATTCCCCAGGGCGCGGAGTCTAAGACCCAGCAGGTCTTCTCCAGAGGCTCTAGTGGTGAGGCTGTTATGCTGCAGGCTGGGTCCAGGTCGCGGCCCCTAGAGTCTCCTAGCTCACGCCCCGTAGGATAAGGGGACAAGAGGGGAAGCAGCAGCACGAGATATAAGAGTAACGAATAACAAGCTTAAAGTCAAGGGCCATAAGCAGACGAGGATAACGAAAGACAAGCAAGAAGGTCAAGGGTCACGAGCAGACAGGGATAGTCGGGGACAAGCCAATAACGTAACAGAGACAGACGTAGCACACGGCAGGCAGGAACCCAAACACACGATGCCTAACAAACACGTTGATCAGCCAAGCAGGCTTGCAGTGCACAGGTTAATATTCTGTGATAGGGCCTGGGGTGGAGTCAGGCTGGGAGGAGATTATAAAGGAAGCCAGGTGAAAGGGTTCTGGGCTCTAAGATGAACACATGGGAAGGAAGGTAAGCTGACAGACAAACACTACTGCATATCCATGACACTGAGCATGTGGATGGCTGGGACTGAATTTCTTTTTACGGTTTAGCAACTGGGGTAGGGAAATTTGCCTGATAAAATCAGATGGTGGTGTACCGTTAGCAGATTGGCCGCAAGTACTTGGGGCACCTATTGCTATACCTTCATTCCTCTCAGTGCAGGTGTCTGAGAGGATTGGCGGTATAGTGGGGTTGGATATCCCAGATGAGGAGCAAGGAGAAGTCTGCCTTGTTCTTTGATATAGGTCTTTCAAGTACTGTTGCCAACGGACTGCATGGGAGGTCGTCATATGTCTGGTCGAGTATATATGTATGTATGTATATATATATAGTGTGTGTGTGTGTGTGTGTATGTATATGTGTATATGTATGTATTAGGGTTGTCCCGATACCACTTTTTTAAGACCGAGTACAAGTACCGATACTTTTTTTCAAGTACTCGCCGATACCGAATAACGATATTTTTTTTTATGTGTCAGTATTTTTTTCTTTTTTTTTTTTTACTATTTTTTGCCATGTTTTTTTACAATGCTTTGTTGGGGTGGTTGGGGATGATCTCAGTGTATTTTTATTTTATTTTTTACAATTTATTTTTTATTATTTATTGCAATTTTTTTATTTTATTTCTAGCCCTGTTGGGGGGCTTTGGTGAGATATCAGGGGTCTTAACAGACCTCTGACATCTCCCCTTTGAGACAGAGAAAGGGACTAGGGAAACAGATTCCCCAGTCCCTTTCTCAGCTGCACTGAAAATGAATGGAGAGGAAACAACGGCTCCTCTCCATTCATAAACTGAAGCATCGTAAACACACAGGTTACGATGTTTCAGTTATATGAATGGACAGAGTCAGTCACTGACTCTGTACATTCGGAAAAGGTAGGAGCCGGGTTTAGCGGCTCCTACCTCCGCTCTCCATCCTGACAGAGGGAAGCGGAGGAGGATATGGAGGGTGACACGGAGCTGAGGACAGCAGCAGCAGCGAGGAGGGGGGGACACAGAGCGCGGGGGGGGGGGGGGAAGAGCAGAAAGATGAAGGACATCAGCAGCATGGAGGGGGGGACACGGAGCGCACGGGGGAGAGCGGAATAACGGAAGACATCAGCAGCATGGAGGGGGGGACACGGAGCGCACGGGGGAGAGCAGCATGGATGGGGGAACTGGAGGAGGATACAGGGACAGTCAGCGGTGATCGGTGCGGCTTTGGGGGGAGTTACAAGCACCGATCACCGCTGTATAGATTTCACTAAAACAGCTGAAAAGAAGAGGGGGGGGGGGGGTCGGGAGAAGCTGTCGGGCTGTATTGAAATCTATACAGCGGTGATCGGTGCTTGTAACTCCCCCCGCCGCACCGATCATCACTGACTGCCCAAGTATCGGCTGAAGCATCGGAGCATTTTCCCTGAGTACAAGTACTCTGGAAATGCCTGGTATCGGTACCGATACTAGTATCGGGACATCCCTAGTATGTATGTGTGTGTGTGTGTGTGTGTGTGTGTGTGTGTGTGTGTGTGTGTGTGTATATGTGTGTGTGTGTGTGTGTGTGTGTGTGTGTGTGTGTGTGTGTGTGTATATATGTATATGTATATATATATATATATATATATATATATATATATATATATATATATATATATATATATATATATATATAGTGCCTAAGCGACTGCTGTTTTGGCCACGCTTGATCAACTTCAGACATAGGTTGCAAACAGCAACGGTGCGATCTGCTGCACACGTGTCAAAAAAGGCCCACACCAAAGAGCTTTTCAAAATCAGCGGGGAGTCAGCAGCGTCCTGCACCTGAGGAGCTCTGTGGTGTGATGCAATAGGGTTGCTGCCCCCTGGAGGGCATCCTGCCTCATTGGAGATGTTCGTTCGTCCCTCCCTCCTCCAGGCACCCAAGTAGTCCGTGACCTCATCATACCCTCCCTGCTCGTCACTGGAGTAAACTTGGCAGTATGCTGCAGCTGGGGGAACATGACTGCCAGTTTCTTGTCCTCCTTGGGCACCCCCTCTCTCTAGGATCACGTTACTCCCTTCCTCAACCTGGGTATCAACATCAGAGCCTTCAAATCGCTGCGCATCCTCCAGCAGCATGTACCCGACACTGTGGTCGAATAGTTCAGGGGACTCCTCCGTGCATGATGGTGGGGTTACGGAAGGAGTGACTGTGGACAAGGAGCCGGTGGAATAGGCCACTTTGGCAGCTGCATTGGAAGGCAAACTACTCTGAACCTGGGTGACAGAGGAGGAGGAGGAGGAGGATGAGGACGGCTTTGTTATCCACTCCACCAACTCTTCTGCATGTTGTGGCTCAATAAGAGGGCCAGCAGCAGAAAAATAGGACAAGCGTGCCCCATGGCCACGTGCAGAGGATGCACCATGACCAGCACTGTAGACACAGAGCCTGCTTGCCCTCTTTTAGTGCCCTGTAAGCGTCTGCCTCTCCTTGGTGGCCTTCTGGACATGATGTCAATTTTGTTTTGCAACACCACACTACACTGTATTAGATACTGTGTACACCACAAGAAAAGTAGTAGCAAGTGCACTACAGCTGCACTGTATTATGTACTGTGTACACCACCAGAAGTGTAGTAGCAACTGTACTATGGGTTTACTGTATTGTGTACACCACCAGAAGTGTAGTAGCAACTGCACTATGGGTTCACTGTATTGTGTACACCACCAGAAGTGTAGTAGCAAATACGTTTTATCTTGGTCTCATCAGACCACAGGACGTGGTTCCAATAATCCATGTCCTTAGTCTGCTTGTCTTCAGCAAACTGCGGCTTTCTTGTGCATCATGTTTAGAAGAGGCTTCCTTCTGGGACGACAGCCATGCAGACCAATTTGATGCAGTGTGCAGCGTATGGTCTGAGCACCCCCCCACCCCTTCACCCTCTACAGCAATGCTGGCAGCACTCATACGCCCATTTCCCAAAGATAACCTCTGGATATGATGCTGAGCACGTGCACTCAACTTCTTTGGTCGATCATGGCAAGGCCTGTTCTGAGTGGAACCTGTCCTGTTAAATTACTGTATGGTCTTGGCCACTGTGCTGCAACTCAGTTTCAGGGTCTTGACAATCTTCTTATAGCCTAGGCCATCTTTATGTAGAGCAACAATTATTTTTTTCAGATCCTCAGAGAGTTCTTTGCCATGAGGTGCCATTTTGAACTTCCGGTGACCAGTATGAGAGCGATAACGCCAAATTTAACACGCCTGCTCCCCATTTACACCTGAGACCTTGTAACACTAACGAATCACATGACACCAGGGAGGGAAAATGGCTAATTGGGCCCAATTTGAACATTTTTCCCTTGGGGGTGTACCTCCTGTTGCCAGTGGTTTAGACATTAATGTGTGGCAAATTTACACTGTTGTACAAACTTTACAGTGCTGTCACATGAAAAAATAGAATTCATTCCCTCTCCCCCTCCCCCATCCACATACACCAGATTATGTAGTATAGGGTCACTGGGTGGCTTTATGGAGAGGGGGGAAGTTGGGAGGGAACAGGGGAAGGACTGGGTTTTTTATACTATGATGTTCATTTTATATATTGATGTTTTTTGCCTGTTTCTTATGCATTGACATATAATAGACTATATATTTATACTATATAACAGCCTTAGTTTGTGTCTGTACTGCCATATAAATTTTATTTGTATAGTTCAGGTCTTTGTCTTGTAGTGACACCCATCCATATAGCAGGGGTTCAACCCTTTACATTTTGTGGACACCCCCAACCAAATGTATTTTTGATTACTCCAGACCGTTGCAACCCAACATTGTGTTTGCTTGGGATGAGAAAGCTTGTTTTCTGTATGATTGCATTTACCTGTTGCCAAAGACAAGATAAAGCCATGGAAAATCTCCCCTTTTGATCAAGGAGGTTCCCATGATCGATGCCAACCTGATGAGCTGGGAAGAAGTTCTGGACACTGTTTCTCCAGGCATGGAAAATTGTCAGGCAAGCTTCCTCACTCAAAACCATCTGTACTCAGGAGAACGGTTTCTTCATTCAAAGGCATTTTGAGAATTCTGCTGCAGGTGGGGGATGTTGGATGTGTATTTCCTGGTTTCCAGATTAAACCGCATACTACCTGAGTTTGTCTTCAGGTCCAGTGATCCCCCTAGCCTTTGCAGTGGATGCCCTGGAGACTCCATGGGATCAGTTTAGCTTGATCTATGCTTTTCTTCCTGTGCAGCGCTTTCCTTGCCTCCTTTGCAGGATCAAGATGAAGGGTATTTCATTGATTCTTATAGCACCAAACTTTCCTAGACGTGGTTCTTGAACTTTGGTTTCTTGGCAGGTTCTCCGCGGTCCCTTTCATATTATTGATCTTCCATCTCAGAGTCCAGTGTTTCTTCCTGCTGTCAGTACCAGGATTTGGGCTGTCCCTTTTAAAGTGGTTGTAAACCCACTTTGACAACATGCACCTACAGGTAAGCCTAGATTAAGGCATGAAATATCTCCTTAACCTACACGGTTAAAGCGGTTGTAAAGGTACAATTTTTTTTTTTTTCCTAAATAGCTTCCTTTACCTTAGTGCAGTCCTCTTTCACTTACCTCATCCTTCGATTTTGCTTTTAAACGTCCTTATTTCTTCTGAGAAATCCTCACTTCCTGTTCTGTCTGTAACTCCACACAGTAATGCAAGACTTTCTTCCTGGTGTGGAGTGTCGTGCTCGCCCCCTCCCTTGGACTACAGGATGCTCTCTACGTTGCAGATAAAGGAGCTGTGTGTTAGTGGGCATCCTGACTCTCCTGTAGTTCAAGGGAGGGGGCGAGCACGACACTCCACACCAGGAAGAAAGCCTTGCATTACTGTGTGGAGTTACAGACCGAAGAACAGGAAGTGAGGATTTCTCAGAAGAAACAAGGACATTTAAAAGCAAAATCGAAGGATGAGGTAAGTGAAGGAGGACTGCACTAGGGTAAAGGAAGCTATATAGGGAAAAAAAATTGTACCTTTACAACCCCTTTAAGGAGATATTTGCTGTAAAACACAGCACCGATGACGTCACACGCATGTGCACTAGCGGGCCGGCATCATTGCCGGTTTTCTGAATGGGATCTTGCCGGCCCGAGCGCGCATGCGTATGACGTCATCGCCGCTCTGGCCAATCACAGCTCCGGAGCGGCGATATACTGACGGGACATCAAGGCAAGATGGCGGCGGAGGTGACCGAGGACTGCTGCGGGGGTTTCGATCTCAGGTAAGTCATTCATACTAGCTCATTATGCCTTTCATTTGCAGGGTTTTTTTTGTTTTTTAAATTGGCTTTACTTCCTCTTTAAGGTTGAGCAAAACTCACCTGAGAAATTAGTGATTATCCAGCTCCTTGTCCATGTTTAAAGTATCTGTTGTACCCCACCACCAGTGCTCATGGCTTTATGCACGCTGTATTCTTTTGATGCTTTTTTTTCTCCAACAGGAGTTTAGCAGAAGCATGGTAAAAGGCCGAGTTTTTGCATGCGCGTTCCCTAGTGTTATTGTGCGTTAGGTGCTTTTTTTTAATTTTTTTTTTTTTTTTTATGCTCTTAAGCTCCTCTCCTGAATGCACATGTTTTTTTTGTTTTTGTCTTTAGAGGCAGTAAACACCCCTGCACTCCTGTGTTTGTGCATTGACATATAGGTTAACATGGAGGGGCGTTCAGAGGCAGAAAAAAACAAACAAACTCAAAAGCAGCGTTTTTGTGCTCAAGTGTGCATGAAGCCTTAGTTGATCCAGCTTCTCTTTTATGTATTACCATGTATATGGTTTGCTCTAACCCTGCTCTCTCTGTGATTGTGTCCTGTTTGGATTCTGATCTGCACGTGTGTGACCCATTCAAAAGCGCCTAATGCACAATAACACTAGGGCACGCGGCTTTTTACCATGTTTTTGCTGCTGCTAAACTCCTGTAGGGGAGAAAAAAGCATCAAAAGAATACAGCGTGCATAATGCCTAAGAGCACACAAGGTAGCGTGCGCTACCACGAGCACTGGTGGTGGGTACAACAGATACTTTAAACATGGACAACAAGGAGCTGGACAATCACTGTCATTTCCAGGAAAGATGTCTTAGGTGAGTTTTGCTCAACCTTAAAGGGACAGCCCAAATCCTGGTACTGACAGCAGGAAGATGCATTGGACTCTGGGATAGAAGATCAACAATATGAAAGGGACCGCGGAGAGCCTGCCAAGACAATTCATGCTCTGCCTGACCACCTGTGTTATCAGACTGTTTGTTACAATTTGTCCTGCTCTGACCAGCTCCTCCTACATACCAGTCTCAGTGCTGCTCTACTTGAATCTGCTGTGGTGCACCACAAGTACCAGCGAATCTGCTCTGCCTATAGTCATAGTCCTGCTCAGGGTATGTGCTCATTTTTACTTGAAAAAGTTTGGTTTGGTATGGCGCACTTTGGAAAGGGCTGTATAGAGATCTATAACGAAGGAAAGGAGGGGGGAGGGGTAATGCACTGGGTGGAGTTGTGAAGGCTCAGTTATTAATAGTTCAATAGTAAATATGTATGTCCATGTATGGAAGAAAAGTTTAGGGTGAGATTGCTGAGATTGATTAGATGGCTGCCAGTTCAGATTGGAAGCTAGAAGAGGCTCTGGAACAGACAAGACGAAAAAAAAAAACATGCTCGTTTTTGAGTATAGATCTAGCCTCTGAATGGTCCACCATATCTGAGTTTTGCACACAGAAATGGATGGAAATTATTGTTAGACAGTGCAACAACCAATATGACATTCTTACTATCAAACTATTAGAACTAATACAGGATCTGAAATCTCACATCCCCTCCTTGCCCACCTCCTGGTACAAAAAGTTGAAACTCAACACCAAATATGAAGAGGATTGCCTCATTAAAAACAAACTACAGAAGATACGTAGAGACTTTGACGATTATAATACTGATAGAATTTTTTGTTGGAAAAAACCGAGACCCGCTACAAAACCGCTAAGGCCACATGAAGATTCCAATATCTCTATCCAGATGCCTGCCCCACCCAGGCCAGAGGGCCATATCAATATCCCATTGATGAACTGTAAACCCAGACCTACTATCTCCCTGAGGCCCAACCCTTCCCCTCACCCCTTTACCAAACTTAGACATCCACCTAACCACAACAATCGCAGTGGGTCACCATCATCTGCTAATAATCCACATCCTCTTATGTCCCTAGATTCCCATCTCCATCCACGCTTGGTGCGTGACTCTCGCACCACCAAGCCCACTATCCCACCTCCCAAAATAAATGAACCCCCCACCCTAAAACTACTCCCCACATCGCCAATACAATCTGACAGGGTCACAGCAGAAAATGATATACCTTCTGATTCGAACCACGAGTCAAATACTCAGCCTGTTCCCCCATCCAGTGATGGCAACACAATATCGCCATCAACATCCACTCTTGTATTCGACACTTCTGCGGCCTCTCCTTCTCCTTCTTTTTTAGTGGCCCCCCCCCCTCTCCTGCCCAAAAAGAAAGCTCTCCACAGAGGCAGAAGAGGGGGGAGACGCAGACACAGGGGGGAGGGAGAAGGTACGCAGACTATAAAAATTTTCAATCTTTCTAATCATACCTTATCCACACCTGAGCTAACACTGCTGGCTCGGGGCCTGACTTTCGCACCCTCAGCAATGCCAAATCCATTCACCATTTTCCTTGATCTCAATAGATTTATTAGAAACGTCACCATAAAACGTTACTATAATATGCAAGCATCCAAGAAACACAGCCAGCCCTCTAATACTGTCTTGGATGACAACAATGACAATACCATATGCTATAGTCCCACTGAAGACTCCCCTAATGATGATTCCTCCACCACCACTATTCTGGGTTCACCCGAGTTAAGGGCATTGGACCAACTAGAGGAATTATATACTGATCATCTTGTGGAAACCTTGAAACAACACCTTGTCTCCTCTCCACCTACCCAACGTACTAAGTTTAGACCAAAATCTATCTTTTTCCCGACATTTGCCAAAGGCCCATTCATCCAAACCTTTTACCAGGTTGTCTATGCAGACATTTTACGAATGTGCAACGAAACCACTAACAGAACCAACTCTGTATCCAATCTCACCAACGCAGAACGCAGAGCCCTAAAACTACTCACAGAGAATAGAAAACTTGTCATTAGGTCTGCAGATAAGGGTGGCGGAATTGTAGTCCAGGACCGCACCGATTATCTAATGGAGAATGCCCGACTCCTATCAGATGGTTCCACCTATAGGAAACTCCCTAGAGACCCATTACCGACTTTTTCTATCGAAGCACATAACATTGTCAATAAAGCCACTAAAGATGGTGTAATTACAGCACATGAAGCTGCATACCTAAGGCACGACTTCTATAAAAGACCCTACTTCTATCATTTACCAAAGGTACACAAAGACCAAAAAAACCCCCCTGGCAGACCAATAGTCGCAGCAATGGAAAGCGTCACTAGCTATTTTTCCATTTATCTGGACCATTTCTTACAACCCATAGTGCAAAACCTACCTTCCTATATCAAAGATAGCATCCACCTCCTCGATATGCTGCAACATTATACCAGGGAACCGACTTATCAGTGGCTCTCCCTAGATGTCGTTTCCTTGTATACTTCGATTCCTCATAACATCGGACTCATGGCCATACAAGATTACCTCAATAATGAACCTTTACTCAACTCACGTCAGACACCATTTTTAATGGATATTTTGGAATACTGCCTCACCCACAACTATTTTGAATCCCAAGGAGACTTTTACATCCAGATACAAGGGACAGCTATGGGCGCTAATTTTGCCCCTAGCTATGCCAATCTAACTATGGGCTACTGGGAACAACGTCACATCCTCAACAATAACCCACACACATCCCATTTAGTCTATTATGGGCGATACATTGACGACATTATTATTATTTGGGATGGGCCTGAGTCATCTATCCCCCCCATTCGTCCAGCACTGCAATGACAATGCCATGGGACTATCCTTCACCTCAGTATCTGAGAGCGAAAAACTGGCCTTTCTAGATCTAGAATTATTCCACCATAATAACACCATTTGTGCGACCAACTACACCAAACCCACCGCAGGAAACTCTTATTTGCATTATAACAGCTGCCATCACCCCCGGTGGGTAAAAAACATCCCAAAAAGCCAATTCTGCCGTCTCAAACACAACTGTACCCGCGAACAGGACTATAATACTCAGGGCCTAATTCTCAAAACTAAATTCAAAGAAAAGGGTTACCCTGACCCGATTGTAGATGAAGCCTACAAACATTATCAAACTGCCAATATACCGACCACCAAAGAGGAGTCAACCAACAAAAACACAGGAGACACTACACAACCAGTCAGATTTGTGACTCAGTTTCACAACAAATTCAAAAAAATGGAAAAAATCTTTGCAAAGCACTGGTCTATTCTTAATGAAGATCCACACCTTAAGTCCGTCCTCAGTGGAAAAACCCCTAGTAACTTACAGGCGGGCCAAAAACATCAAAACCCAAATAGCCCCCAGCAAACTCAAACCACTGCGCCCTACGGCTAGTGCACCATCCATGTTCTTTGACATTAAAGGCATGTACCAATGTAAAAAACGCCTCTGCCTTACCTGTTCACACGTCACACATAGACAAAAAAACTTCACCCATAATGGAAAACTATATACCATTCCAGATTTCTATAATTGTGGATCAGAGTACGTGATATACTGCCTCACATGCCCCTGCGGCTTGCTCTATGTAGGCTGCACCATACGAACATTGCGAAAACGTTTTGGAGAGCACCGAAATTTAGTGGAGAAGGGCTCAGATAAGCATAGTGTACCCAGACATTTCAAGCAATATCATAAACAACTCTCTATAGGACTAAAAGTAGTGGTGATTGAATCAATACCCCACACCCTCCCCACCGCTGAACGATACAAGAGACTATGCGAGAGAGAGAGAACTATTGGATCTATACTCTGGATACTTTATCGCCTGGAGGCCTCAATGAGGGCATAGAAATAAACATCCTGCTGTGACCCAATACCCCCCTATTGCCTTAAAAGTAAAAAAGCCATTTTCACACTACTCCCAGAAATCACCCCTATTCTACACACCCTTTTTTTCTATATTTTTCTATAACCCTATGTACATGCATTTGTGTAGTTATTTTTGCTGTATATGTGCAGGTGTGCACACACATGTGTGTGTGTATGTGTATATGTATGCATGTGTGTATGCACCTGCAGGTGCATATCCTCATGTACTTATCAAATTAATGTATATGTATACCTTACCCTATTAATCTATATTTCCCTAATATTTTAGATTTATGCACCCATATGTTCTTGTGGGCATGCGTCCATATGAATATGTGCAGCTGATATGGATGCATGCACATAGTCCTGCGTGTATCCATTACGCACACACCCCCAGTGCCATAATCCAAGTACATATGTATACATATTCCCCCAGCACCATAAGATTCATTTTTTCAGATCCTAAATCATATTTCATATATCATATTTTATTTTAATTCCATTCTAATTCCATTTTTATTTTTATATTTATTATTTAATATATTTTTTATCTTTATTTAATTATTATTATTTTTAACGTTATCTTCTTCATTATTAGTATAATTCTGTAAAGAAACCCCTTTTTTACTTGCTGCATTTAGAGGGCGCCGTTCCCTTTTTCGTCTTGGCTAATTTTTACTTGACTATCTGCATATTTAGCGCATCAGAACTGTTTCACTGTTACCTCTAATCCTTCCCTGACATTATCACAAGCCCACAATTAAAGGGAAAAGTGACCAAAATGCATTCTCCAGTGCCATGTCTGAGGAGCTTATGCAGCTAGGTCCTCCTGTTTATCTGCTCAGGAACGCACATGCTGTTGTAACATGGTGCTCTTGCCCCACACGCTTGGGGAAACTCCAAGCTCCTAGGGGATTGTGAAAAGGTCTGCTTTCAACTCCTCAGGACAATCATTTACTGGTTCCTCCTGTTATCTACTATGCGACTGGGTCTCATGAGCTACTGGCCTTGGTGGTTTCCAGAACCGCCTGAAATTTTGATTGATAAAGCTCTGGTCACCAGCTTTTTTTGAAAACTCATGCTTTGGACTGTCCGGTCCACCTGATTTCTGTGGATAATCGGCCTCTCTTGCAAAACCAAGTGCTATGGGCCACTAACCCTTTCCAGCTACAAGTGGGGGCTTCATACTGTGAGATTTCTGGTCTTGTCAGTGATTCCCCACCCACACTTTTTTGATTCTAGGCCTTCCCTGGCTTCGGGATTGTGATCCAATGATTGATTGGAGCACAGGAAATATTTCTGCTTGATGATGGTGTTTACACACCTGCATTTTGTGTTCTATTCAGATTGCTGCTTCCCAAGTGGAACAGATTTCACCTTGTTAGGAGACTCCCTGAATTTCAAAAGGGTCAGTTGACACTGTACCGCCTCATCGCCGTTAAGACTGTTCCAGCGATCTCCTACCTAGTGCTACACCTCCTTGAGGAAGATTATTTCACTGTGTGAGCCGGATGCCACTGATCCATGCACATTAGGTGTATTTGTAGGTTTAATTTTTGATCGATTGTTTCTTAACAGCTTTTACTGATATGCACATTTTTCATTATAGAACCTAAACTCGCAAATTCTTTCTCTCCCTGAAGAAGACCACTACTACTAAAGGTCGAAACGCGTTGAGGTTTTTGCATCTCTAGCAATTATATATAATGCTGTACCATTTTCAGTGGTTGTTTTCATGTATATGTTTGTGCTTTTAGCGATGTCCTACTGAGCTCATGTCCTGATTCCTATCAGATGGCCACTTACATTTGATATATATACTTTTTTGTATTACAATAAAATTTCTACTTTTTTTACGAACCTCATTTCACGATCATTTCTACTCTATGCTGCAATACAAAGCCCCTAGGGGTACCTTTCTTTTTTCCAAAGTTTTATCAGGGGTGTGCTGCACTCTTTTCCACAGCCGGCATCGCCTTCCCTTTGCCACTGATCCTGTGCCTTTTGCCCAGCCAGTCTCTGCTGAGCCTGTGTCTACTTCCTTAGTCCAGGCCACCTCTGTGTCAGCAGCTCTGGTCCAGTTTTTCCTAATATCAATGTTTCCAGCCCCGTCTTGCCTTGCGCTATCTGTGGCAGTTGTACCAGTTCCTGCGGCAATTGCTCTAGTCCTGCCTGATTCTGTAATTGTCACCTCAGCTCAGCCTGTCGCAGCCTTCACACTGTTCTCTTCAAGAGGAAGTGTAACGTACCTGGTGGTTGTCCCTGAAGTGTTGGAGAAGGCCTCTCTTACAGCCCTGGTTCTGGATTCCCTGATAGAGTGACAGGGAACGCCGGAGCTCAGGGTGGCATGAGTGCCTGTAAAGTCTCTGGCTGACATGCACACTCCTGACATGCCCCCGATGTAAGTCCAGGGAAACACAAAAAAATTAATTGAAATGTGATCCTGATACACGACCATAAAAATGTCTAGGAAGTCTCTGAAAATGTCATTGATGAAGGGCTGGAAGCCCCCTGCAGATCCAGCTTGGTAAAGATGGTGGCAGATCTCAGCCTCTGGAAAAGTTCAGGCACTAGGGGGAGTGGATATCGGTTCTTTACCGTAATTTTATTGATCTCCCAGTAATCCACACATTGTCGTAGGGAATGGTCTTCTTTTTTTTCTAATGAAGAATATCCCTGCCCCTGCTGGGGAAGTAGGCGGCCGGATGAAGCCCCCTTTTTCAGATTTTCCTTAACATAGTCTTTTTCAGCGCCTTCTGTTCCCATTCGGACAGAGAAAAAACCCTACCAAAAGGAATCTCCGCTCCCGGGAGTAACTCGATGTGGCAATCATATGGCCGATGTGGTGGGAGCATGTCTGCCCCCCGTTTGCTAAAGACATTGAGATAATCATGATAGGGCTTGGGCACTGCCTGTCTTATTTAATTCTAAGAGTCCATGCAGAGCAGAGTGGCAGGAGTGTTTGGAAGGCTCTGACGGGCAATGTTGCTGGCAATATATTGATGGAAAGTTTTTTTTTTTTTTTTTTTCTTCCAGTGGCCCATTCAATTTTCAGATTATGGGCCTGTAGCCAGGGTAGTCTCAGGATGACTGGAAACAGAGGGGATGAGATGGCGTCAAGGCTCAAGGTCTCCTTGGGCTGGGTAGGGGTAACAGGCAGAGGAAGTGTCTCTTGGGTCACAAGTCCAAATTTGATGCATGAGCCATCGGCCAGGTAAATGGACAGGCCCCGTGTCTTGGGTTGCAGTGGAATGCGTTGTTGCATAGCAAAGTTTAGGTCAATGAAACAACTGCATGCTCCTAAATCAATAATCGCAGTGACTGGAACTTCCCTTTTCTGGTAGCTGAATTGAAATTAGGAGAGTGAGTGGCACTGGTAGATGGAGAGGAGGAGTTATTCCGGGCAATAGACAAGCACTTGCGTGTCTTAGCTGGGCATGTGCGTAGGTAGTGGCCGGCCAGCCTCTCCGCAATATAGGCATAGGTTGTTTTGTCGACGAAGGCGTACTTCAGGTGATAAGGAAGGATGAATGAGACCGATCTGCATGGGCTCTGGTACTTCGGCTGCAGGATTGAAAGGAGCCAGACTGGACTGGCACAGAGCTGGCTGAAGTGGGGGGAGTAGGAGCTGGAACCCTGGGCATCATCCAGACTGGACGGGGCTGCTGGACTTACCTTTCTGACCGTCGCTCACAGAGTCATCTGTCGATTTGGATGGCCAGTGTGATTTAGGGCCTCCAGGGTATTTGGTACTCCGACACCTGCTAGTTCGTCTTTCAGACTTTCTGATAGGCCTAAGTGGAACTGGTGTCACGTACCTGGTGGTTGTCCCTGAAGTGTTGGAGAAGGCCTCACTCCAGCGTCTAAAGTCTGTGACCTAGTCCTCGGCCATTCTGCAGCCTTATGTGGTGGTCCGTTGCGGATCATCATATAATTGGGCCATTGCGTCGAAGGTGGACAAAGTTTGTAATAGTACATCGTTACCTTCCAACATCCGGTGGGCCCAGGACTGAGATTCACCTTGGAGCAATGAAATGATAAACTTTGGTAGATTCCAGCGAGAAAGTTTGAGGTTGCAGGGCGAAGTACAACTGACATGAGTTGCGGAAGGATCTGAATTTTCTCCCGGTCCCCTGAGAATCTTTCTGGTGCTGGAAGGCCGCATCACAACTGAGGGTGCTGTAGTGGCAGTCCCTGCGGTAGAAGACACCGCAGTAGTCGCTTTAGTGTTTGCTGGTGTAGTTAGAGACTGCACACGTTCCAGTTGGGTGTAACCATCCTGCAGTGATTTGACAGCTTGGGTAAGGGCTGCAAGGTGCTGACAGACCTCATCCATGGCCGAACTTCCCACTTGCAGGCTGAGACATGGCTGTCTGATACTGTCACGTACCTGACAGATGAGCCTGACATGTAGTGGGAAGACTTCCTTGTACAACCCCAGTTCAAGGGCCACCGATCTTGTAACAGTGGCCGCAAGAGCATGGTGGTGTATGGGTGCCTGGATCGTCTTCCGTGCAGAGGATGTGTCACCAGGATGGGCCAGCAGGTTTAAACGGCAAGTGTTGTCAGTTCAGCTGATGCAGCAGGAAAAAAGGAAGCAGGATGGTATGAGCAGAGCTGGGAAGACACTGAATGCGTAGTCGGACAAGCATGGTTTGGTAACAGACGATCAGATATAAACGACAGGCAGAGAATGGTCATGATGCAGGCAAAGTTCGGAAACAGGATATCAGGCAGGTAAGAGGTATGCAGAGTCAACAAGGCAAGCCGGGTCAGGGTAACCTATAGCAACGTAGTCCGCATAAGCCGAGTCAAACTCAGGAATCAGATCAGGATCTCAGGAACAGGTTTCACAGGGTACAAGCTGCAGATCAGACATCAAAGACTCAGTGCAGCGGGACCCCTAAACCAGGCAGTTTGGTGCCAATCACTGCAATTACACTGTACTATTGTTAACTCCTAGGTAACCACTGCGCCTGGTTGTGAATCCATGACACCACTACACCTCACATTACTGACAGAGGAAGATGTGGAGGATCATGAGGCTGATCAACCCACTTTGGCTGATATTCTATGGGCTGTTCATAAATGCACAGCCTCAGTAGATGCCCTGAAATAGAACTTTGGGGGGTTGAAGGAGGAGTTGGGGCCTAATCCGCCATGATTTGCAAAAGATCCAGGAGCGCACCACAGCAGTGGAAGGCTGCGTCGGTAATGTTGAGGATAAATTGACCCTGCTGATGAGGAATGCACAATCAACCATGAGGCTTGCAAAGGTTAATGAGCTAAAGAATGAGGACATTAAAAACCATTTAAGGCAGGGGTCTCAAATTGGTGGCCCTCCAGCTGTTGCAGAACTACAATTCCCATGAGGTATTGCAAAGCTGACAGTTACAAGCATGACTCCCATAGGCAGAGGCATGATGGGACATGAAGTTCCGCAACAGCTGGAGGGCCACCAGTTTGAGACCCCTGGTTTAAGGCAAAATGTCCGGATTGTGGGGCTCCCAGAGAGGCTGGAGGGCATGGATCCCACAGAATTTATTGAGCAGTTGCTAGTGGAGGGTTTGGGAAAGAGGCATTTACCCCTTTATATTCAGTTGAGCATGTCTCCTAGGCCCATGCCACCTGGATACCCACCGTGCACCTTCCTCACCAGATTACTTAACTACAAGGATAAAGAAATTGTCTTGTGTCTGACCAGAGAGAGAGAGAATGTCGTGCAAAATGGCACCCGCATATCCTTCTATCCAGATTACTCTGCAGAGGTTCAGCGGCGCAGAGCCCGGTTTACAGATGTGAAAGAATGGCTATAGCACCTGCAAGCAACGTACACAATGCTTTTTTCCTGCCAAACTTTGTGTCGGTCAGGGGACAAGCCCACTTTTTTGAAAATGCGGTGGAGGCCTTGGGATGATTGGATGCCAACGAACAGTTTCCGGCAAGTAGGCCGTGTGGAGGCAGAAGGAGACTGATGGGTTCTGCGCGTCCTGTGCAAGAAAATCAGAGCCTTCCTCCTTTTTAGCTCCCTATTGAGATCCTACATATTCAGCTAGGAGACACAGATACCCTATCCGTTTGGAGAGCCTAGGCGTTTTACTCTTGCTTTATTTTTCCAGGCGTTAATTGTTCCCTACTAGGACATATAATTACATTCACAAGTTTCCAGTGGATTACAAAGTGGGTTATGAGCAGTGACCCCATGCTGGCAATACTGCTTGTTCACTTTTCTACCTATTTCTTCCTGCATGCCAATCAGACCAGTATGCCAAAATATCCTATTACATGGAATATCCTGCCCGTTGGCGTAGACTTTTTCGGTTTTATCTTTTATTTTCTTACTGATAACCGGGATTTTTTCCAGAAGTCTGTGACAGTACGTTTGTGGAGTTACCTGGTCCAAAGCCTTGGTGGGTGATGCAATTTGCACCAACACTCAGGGCGCTTGGCCGGAGAGGAGGCCTTGTCCATACCGCTGTGCCCCTGTATCCCTTATGTGTAGCCAGGCAGGGATCTGCCTGGAATATTTGGGCCAAGTGTGTGATCATGACATGTTTCTCTGATATAAACTTGACTGATAATGAAGTCTACGGTCCCCTTTGTCTCATGAAACATTAGAGGCATTCAAAGCTTACTTAAACACATTATGGTCTTTGCTTCCCTTAAAAAATACTTGCCTGCAATATGTGCCCTTCAAGAGACTCATTCGGTCCCTGACACTTTGGCATCTGTGAATTTCTCTTGGGTCGGTTGGGCGTACCAATCCACTCACACCTATTCTAGGGGGGGTGAGTGTTTTGGTGTACAGGTCTTTGAACTTCCAAGTATTTGACAAGTTGATGGACACTGAAGGCTGATACGTAATCTTGTTTTGCAGAATATTTCAATTGACGTGTATAATTGTTACTATGTATGTTCCACCACCTTTCACATCAGCTATTCTAATGCCGCGTACACACGATCGATTTTCTCGACAGTGAAAACACCGTCGAGAAAATCGACGGGGAAAACGAGGGAACGGCTTGGTTCCCTACACACGGCCGTTTTTCCCGACATTTTTTTTCTTGGTCGAGAAAAACGACCGTGTGTGGGCTCCGTGGCAGTGTTTCCCTATGGAAAAACTGCCGCGGAAAAAAACGACAGGAATCACGACGAGAAAAATTACAAAAAGCCCACACACGGTAGTTTTTCTTGTTGAAAAAAAAAAAAAAAAATGTAATTTTTCCAGACGGGAAAAATGATCGTGTGTACGCGGCATAAGAGTTCTTCTGACATACCAATTGGGCAGCCCAGATGTCCCTCTGATTTTAATTGGTGACCTTAATTGTTGTTTAAACCCAGGGTTGGATAAACACCCCCCTTTTTAGCTGTCGGGCGTAGTAGCACCGTACAGCACTATTGAAATTTGTAGAAGAGGTGGAATGGTGTGGGGCGCGGGTACTCCCTGTTGTGGTCGGTCCCTCTGAGGTTCTCCTCCACCCCCTACCCACCTCCTATCCCAGGTGAGGCCCAGGCTTCTGGCCAAGGGGCTTTTTAGACACGGTCCCCCTTTCCACCCTCGGGATTGTTACTGGGGGGGCATCTGGTAGGTGGGACTGGGAGGCCGGTGATCGGATGTTCTGCTCCCGTAATTTAGGCTGCGGCTTTGCGGCCTACCAGCTGGGATCGGTCCGGTTCCCCCGCGGGCCACGCACTCGCGGCCAGCAATTTAGGCCACGGCCTACTGGCTCGGATCTGTCCGGGCCCCCCGCGGGCCACGCACTCGCGGGCGAAGATTTAGGCCGCATCTTTGCGGCCTACCGACAGTTTCCATTCAGGGCTCAGATCTGTCCTGTCCCCCCGTGGGCCGCGCACTCGCGGCGGTTGGCCAAAAATTTAGCTTGCGGCTGTTGCGGCCTGCTGGGCCTCGTGGCCGCCTCTTACCAGAGGCGTGGTGCTGTGGGGGTCGGCGCCCCTGTGAGGGGGTCCCGGTCTTTGCCCCCCTTAGTTTTTCTGCCCTCTGTGAAGGGGCCTTGGTCTGTGCCCCCTGTGAGGGGCCTTGGTGGTGCTCCCTGGGCAGGGCCTTGGTCAATATCCCCTATGTGGACCTCAGGCGGGGGGGGTCCCGGTTGGTGGCCCCTCCCAGGTTTATTGGGGTGGTAGCTTAGGCATATAGCCTAGTATATGGCTCCTCTGTCTTGAACAATCCTATCTGGCTCTGCCGCCATGAACGTGGTGGCCGCACTCCCTATCCTGAATTGAAACTAAGAGGTTGGGACTTTTAGGTGAGGCCAGCTAGATGTACCTCCATCCCCGATAGGTTGATATAAAAGAACTACATTTATTTTTTTGGGACTTTGAATTGAAGCGTGCAGCCAGGAAAATAGCATTGCATGGTACTATAATACTGTCTGGTGGTGGCGCCATCTATAGTGCCATATAGTAAATGTATAGACATGTAGTAACCATCATAGTAAAGTAAAAAACTTTTATTCCATGACATGATACATAGTAATAAATTAACAGAATAGCATAATGACACACTGATAGCATATTGGCCTAGAGCCACAGTAATGACATAATGATGACACACCAGACTAGTTGCAGCGTATTCCCACAGTAAGTAATATATAGGTAAATTCCAGTGAACCACAATCATGGTATCTTGTATAAAAAGAAACGGCAGGGAAGGCATCTATTAGCTCGACAGGTTTCGTAGCTGTAGCGCTACTCTTCAGGAGCAGATGCAGTGATATTGTCTAAGGATGTTTAAAAGTAGATAAGTGATAATGTAATAAAGACTATAGAAAAATAAAAATAGTAAAAATTGGTCACTCATACTTGCAAGTCAAATCAGAGTCTGGACATGGACTGAGGGAACTGGAGGTAGGCTGGAATGTCAGTCCGCCCCGGAACCTGAGGCGGCTAACCCCAAAAGCATCAAGATGGAAAAACCAACCATCTTGCAAGTATGAGTGACCAATTTTTACTATTTTTAGTTTTCTATAGTCTTTATTACATTTTTACATGATCGCTTATCTACTTTTAAACATCCTTAGACAATATCTCTGCATCTGCTCCTGAAGAGTAGCTCTACAGCTATGAAACGCGTCGAGCTAATAGATGCCTTCCCTGCTGTTTCTTTTTATTCAAGATACCATGATTACAGTTCACTGGAATTTACCTATATATTACTTACTGTGGGAATACGCTGCAACTAGTCTGGTGTGTCATCATTATGTCATTACTGTGGCTCTAGGCCAATATGCTATCAGTGTGTCATTATGCTATTCTGTTAATTTATTACTATGTATCATGTCATGGAATAAAAGTTTTTTTACTTTACTATGATGGTTACTACATGTCTATGCATTTACTGTATGGCACTATAGATGGTTCCACCACCAGACAGTATTATAGTACCATGCAATGCTATTTTCCTGGCTGCACGCTTCAATTCAAAGTCCCAAAAAAATTTAGTTCTTTCGCACTCCCTATCTTGTCAGGGAGTGAGGATTACTGCAGTAGGGCACGAAGAGGCGCTGGTTGTCGCACTTATTACATCTGTGCGGAAACCTTTCAAGATGGGGGGGATGCAACAGTGGCTGCGGCGGAGAGCCAGTACCCCATAAGCCGTCTTGCGTGGTGAAAGCGTTCCCTTCTCCCTCTTATTTTGTCAAATTTTGTCCATGAAGACTGGGAGGGTCTAGAGCAGGGATCCTCAAACTACGGCCCTCCAGCTGTTGCAGAACTACAAATCCCATGAGGCATTGCAAAACTGACATTCACAGACATGACTAGGTATGATGGGAATTTGTAGTTCCTGAACACCTGGAGGGCCGTAGTTTGAAGACCCCTGGTCTAGAGTGCCCTTTGTGTTTACAAAAAATGCTTGCTGTGAGGTACCCCTTTGGGGAGTCCCTCCTTCAGAAGGGGTCTATTCCACCAGTAGTGGACCTTCCTGTCTCTAGGCTGCTCAAGGCAACCATGGTTCCAATAGAGGAATCTCTGGCTTCTAAAGGTCCAGCTGACATACCTGGAGGGGGAGCAGAATCCCCCTGCCTTTGCTGCATTGGCGGACCTGTTGGTCAGGGCACTGCAGTTTGTCCGCTATGCCTCTTGGCCGCAGTTCCCCTGGTTGCTGAGCTGTCTGTTTTCTCAGTGGTGCTTACACCTGTATTTCAGGGGGCTACCCTGGATGATATCATGACGCATTTTGTTTTTGTCCGGTTACAAGATCGTTTTCCGGTTTTGTTCCTCCAAAAAGTGTTTTTGCTTCCAATGGGCGTCTGTCGCCAGGCCGCTTGCTGTTCTCCGCGCGGGGGGGGGGAGGAAATGTGCAAGCCCCATTACTGCAGAGTGTGGTTGTCCTGGTTCCCATGTCGGGAACAGTTTCAGGCCCTGACCTGCCTTGTGTGGGTACAGAAGTTCAGGTTGGAGTTTGTTCGCACGGCGGTGGCACCCCTTTATCATGGGGACCTTCTGGTTTCTATCGACATCACAAATGCTTACTTGCACATTCCGTTATGTGCCCGACTCCAGCACTTCCTCAGTTTTTTTTCTGTGGGTGCGAGCATGATCAGCACATGGTGTTGCCATTTGGTCTGGCCACCACTCCTCGGGTGTTCACTAGGTGTTGGCCCTGGATCGGGCGTGGTTACATCAGTGGGGGTTTGCGGTCCTGGGCTGCCTGGATGATCTTCTGTGACTCCTCGACTACCTAAAGGGGCAACGTAGTTCCTATACAGACCTTGACTGATTTCAGTAGGCATCTATACTATCTGAAGTCTGCTTGGGCCCTTCCAGAACGTTGGATTATCTGAGCCTGGGCTTCAGCTCTGGCCAGCATGTTTTCTTCTCTTGGACAAACTCCAAAGTTGCATGCTGCGTTTTTTATTTTACTGTCCGGCAGGTGGGCCCCTCTGCGGAACTGCATGTGGGTGTTGGGTCTGAGGGTATCTACCTTTTTTTTTTCTTTTCTTTTTTTTTTTTTTTTTAGGCGATACCTTTTGGGCAGTTCCATACAAGCTCCCTTCGGGGAGATCCTGGCATGAGACAAATGCCCGAGGTCTCGGGACAATCGGATTTGGCTGAGTCAGGAAACCAGAGGTTTCCTGGTCTGGTGGCTTTGCTCTCCGGTTCTTCAGCAGGGTCCATTTTTTTTTCTCCCTTTTGTATTGAACAGGGTGACCACCAATGCCCGTCGGTCCTGGTGGGATGTCCTTGGACTGAGCTCTGTTCAGGGTCATTGGATGCTGGTGGAATCCGGACTACCGGTAATATCCTGGAACTTCGAGTGATCAGACTAGGTCTGGATAATGGACGGATCGACTTTGGGGGTTCCCGGTGCTGATTCAGTCAGACAAGGCAACCACGGTCGCTTATGTCCTTCACCAGGGCGGGCCAAATAGGCTGTTGGTGGCCCTGGCCGTTGCCAGTATCCTCCAGTGGGCAGAACATTTTGTTCCG
This sequence comes from Rana muscosa, assembly GCA_029206835.1. Taxonomy (NCBI): domain Eukaryota; kingdom Metazoa; phylum Chordata; class Amphibia; order Anura; family Ranidae; genus Rana; species Rana muscosa. The sequence goes on from CM055122.1 coordinate 4,388,241, forward strand.
GCCATTTCCGACGTACGCATTCCAGGCTTGGAATACTGACAGGTGGATTACCTCAGTTGGCTAGGGTTGGACCACAGATGGGCCCTTCAACGGGCCATGTTTCATCAGATTTGTTTCCGCTGGGGCACGCCTGAGGTAGCTCTGTTTGCGTCCTGGCTAAACGGGACGGTACCAAGATTTCTGGTAAGGTCACGGGATTCTCTGGTGGCCCATGGGGCCAGTGACGTTTGCTCTATGCCTTTCCTCCTCTCCAGCTTCTGTTGTGGCTTTTATGCAGGATCGCGGCTGCAGGGGTTCCGGTCATTCTATTAGCTCTGGATGGGTCCAGTCAGTCTTAGTACCCTGACTCCTGGTCGCTGGCGTTTCTTGACGACTGCCTCTCAGGAAGGATCTATTGTCCCAGGGCCGAAATTCCATCCTTCTTTAGAATCACTGATTTTAATGGCCTGGCTGTGATGAGCCAGGTGTGGCAGTTCTGACACTGTTGATGGCTAGGGAGTCTACTTTCTTAGGTTTTACCTCCAGATGTGGAGAGAGCATATATCCTGGTGTGAGTCACCGGGCATTCATCCTCATTCTTTCTAGGTGGCTCAGATTCCGACCTCCATTTACGGGGGGTTAAGCAGGAATGGGCCTAGAGTACCATCAATGGCCAGGTGTCAGCCTGGGTGGTCTTCTTCAGCGTCCCCTGGTCTCGCACTCCCTGGTGCATACCTTTTTTATTCAAGGGGTTAGACGTCTGTTTCCACCGGTGCGGTTTTCTTCTACCACCGTGGGATCTGAACTTGGTGATTTTGGTTCTCCAGAAGTCTCTCCTTTTCTTTCCTTTTTCCTTTCCTTCCTTGTGTCCCTGGTCAACACATCCCAAGGAATTTGCCTTATCTGCCCGGGATGTGGTTTGGGGGATTCGGGTGTATTTGCCCACCCCCAAGTCTTTTCGAGGTCAGACTCGCTGTACACACGGACAGGCCTTGAAAGGGGCTGTCTGCTGCTTCTGCAACCTTTTTCTGGATGGATTGGACAGATGACTCTGGGCTATTCTATCAGGGATCAGGTTCCTCCTTTCCCTGTGACAGCGCATTCTTCTCGGGGCACTTGGTGCTTCTTGGGCCTTGTGTCATCGGGTGTTCGTTGCGCGTTTTCACAAATTCTATGAAGTGGATGGGTTGGCATCTGCGGATGCCTCTTTTGGCCGCAAATTTTTGCAGGCTGCTGTTTTAGAAGGTCTATTCCCTCTTAAAGGGGTATCGTTCAGGTTGGGTTCCAGCTTGTCTTGTGTGAAGCTCCTGTTACCTGGTTGGCTCTTATGTTAGCCTTGGGATTTTTCGTTGTCCCACCCCTCATGTTTGGCACTGCTTTGGGACGTCCCTATGGTTCTGAATAAAGAAGGCTGTGTCTGTCAATGAACGAATGAGAATATAGGATTTTTTGAGTTCATTGACAGACACAGCACCCACCCCTCTATGGAGTTTTTTTGATACTTCTATTATTGATTGCTACTAAACTGAATACCTTGAGCATGGAGGGGGTTATATAATGTTATATACTGACTAAGAACAGCCCATGGGCGTAGCCGGGTGTTGTGTTTTTTTTTTTTTCTTGTAATGCCTAGTCCTACTCCTGCAGAGACGATATAACCCTATGGTACTGAATAAAGAAGGCTGTGTCTGTCAATGAACTCAGAGAAACAGGTTTTACGGTAAGTCAAAAATCCTATTTTTATGTTTACAGAGCTGCATTCATATTTGTAATTTTAATCTACCTGAAGTTCAACTGTAAGCCCTGTTGCTGACCACTAAAATTATACAAATTGTAAATTATACAAGGAGTGGGGCTTGGCACCGGAAGTGTCAGTGACTTTGTCTCAGTTTGGTCAGTGCCCAGTCTAGGACCCAAGAGACTTGATTTTTGAAGATTTATACAAGTATACCTGCCTAGCTTTGTTTTTCTTGAGCATTCTGTAAGCAAGATAGTTTGCATTTAAAGTATAACTAAAGGCAAACTTTTTTTTTTTTTTTTTGGATAGAGTCGAGAGAGATTAGAACGCCTTTCATTTTTTTTTATTGCTGTCTGTGCCTCCATTAAGGGGATTTGCCCTCTTTAAAAAAAAGTTTTGCCTATGGTTCCTTTTTTAAAGCCTTTGTTATCCCAATTCTTCATATTCCTGATATGTGCCTGCTGTACTATGTACTTGTATGCTAAAGTATCCTGTTCTCTTTGTATTGCTTCCTTTTATGTGAAATCCCTGGTGTTCCTGCCAGTTCCTCTGCTTTCCTATTAAAAACTGACCCCACTAAGCAGGAGAGCACACCGTGGTCAGTTCTCTAGCTATGCTGGGAACTCGGTGAGCTCCCCTCCCATGATGAGACTTGTCCTGAGACGCCCCTGCTGCACAGCCATTCACTGGGAAACTTAGTTTGCTGCTGCTTCTCCTTCCCCCAGCTCTTCTGCAGCTGAGAACAGAGGGAATGTGAGGAAAAATGTGGGAAAAGGGGTATTTATAATGTTTGTATTTTTTTATGTTTTTCTAATGTTTTATCTTTACAAAAACATGTTACCTTTTAATTTCTATTTTAAACTGAATGGGTTGTTTTACAGCGTGATCGTTTACAATCACTTTAAGTTGAATATGAACGTTAACTGTAAACTAGCAAGGATTTGATTAATTGGTGAGATTCAACCCATTCAACCTGTTTATTTGACCTGGTGAGCGTTACCACCAAAAAATAAAATTTAAATTAAATTAGACTGACAAATTTCTCCTATCAACTTCCAGGACGGCACACCTGAGATATAGGGGCTCCTCCCTACAGGAAACACAATCAATTGACAGCTTGTTATAAGGCCCCACCCTTCCCCTTGGTCCCCAGTATTGATTGTGTTTCTCCCGAACACAGCAACATTTTTGTTTTAAAGCAACCTATAGACCGGGGAGGGTCTGATGGTACCCCTGTTGAGACAGGTTTTAGGGAGGCCGGGGAGGGCTGAACTAACCTGTAGACTTTCGTCTTTCTCACAGGTCGCCCCCAGGATGGACCAGCGCTCTGGCCGCGGGGGAGTGCGCGCCATCGCTGTAGTTTTAAAATTACCGCCGTCAGGTCGCTCTCCTCACTTCCGGACTCTCAGGGCAGGAAGCACTGTTCTCCAAGCCTCGCTCTAAGCGGCCGCGTCACAGGAAGTGGGCGGCACCGCTGACTCAGTGCAACCAGGAAGTGAGAGACGCCGGCAGACAGCATGGAGAGCGGCACGGACACGGCGTGAAGCGGTCGGCTAAACGGTACCAGCCTCTAGTGGTACTCGCAGCCCAGGACCCAGCCAACCTCCTCATGGAGCAAGAGGAAGGGAAGGCCACTGCGACTGCAGGCAGATCCAGGTCAGGGACTGGTGAGTACAAGACCCCCTTGGAAAGGAAGGAGGAAAGGGAGTGAGAGTTCCTGGCCCTTAGGGATATGAAATCTTGGGACCAGCCAGTACAGGAACCTCGCTTACCCTTTCCCCTCCCCAGTACAAACCTGCAGTCCTAAGGAAAGACCAAGCAATGTTATGCATGTATACTATATCTCTTGTCTTTCAGAAACCCCCAGCAGAACCCAGGAGGCCTCAGTACAATCTCCTGCCGCAACAGGGAGTAGTTCCTCTAAAAGATGTGGCAACTGCAGGGATAAACTCCCTAAATCCCACCAGAAGGCCCTTTGCTATAAATGTATAAATAATTTAGCAGGGAAGGAGGCTTCTGCAATGATGAAAAAGTTCCTTGCATCTATGCAGACGGAAATGCTGGCAACAGTTAAAGCTTTCCGTGAAGCAGCTGGACAGTCAGCATCCCAAGGTCCTGACACAGAGGAGCTTACCCCTAGAGAAGGTACATCTTCCCAAGAAAGCCTCTTTACAGGGGGACCCAGTGCCCTCCTCCCACCCTCACAACCACCTCCTCTAGAGCAGATAGAGGAAGCAGAGGAAGAAGGGGGGGGGGAGATAGAAAGCCTAGCCAGATCTGGTCACAGCTCAGAGGGGGAGTTGGACATGGAATCCTTAAGCCAGTCTCAGGAGGAGATTAGACTAAGGAGACACCTTCGCTGTAGAAGATCTGGATGGACTCTTACAGGCAATATATGCCACAGAGGAGATTCCAGAAACCCCTGAAGTCACCTCAGCACAGGACAGGGTCTATAGGGGGCTAGGAAAATCTGAATCTAGGGTGTTCCCACTCCATCAATCCCTTAAAGACTTAGGCTTACAGGAATGGAAGGAGCCTGAGAGAAGGATTGTCAGACAAAAGACCTGGAAAAGGAGATTTCCCTTTAGCCAGACTGACGAAGAGACATTTTTTAAGCTCCCTAAGTTGGATGCCTCTTTGTCTCAAGTCACTAAATTGTCTGACCTCTCCTTCAAGGACGCAGGCAGTATTAAAGATCTAATGGACCGCAGAGCAGAATCCCTTTTTAGGAAAGCCTGGGAAGCTAACACACCAGCCATGGGTCCAGCCTTAGCGGTGTTGTGGAATTCCTAGGCTGTTTGCAGAGCACACAGCCTATAATTCCTGTGCTATCTAAGCACACATCAGATTTCATCTTTTTGCAATAATGCTATCTTTAAGTTTGCTAAAGATCCACTCCCCGTTCATTCCCATTCATCCAAGAAAGGCAGCATCACAAAAGCTTCTCTTCTCATCAGGCCATTCCAGCATAGACTCCCCAGCTAAAGCCTACTCATAGGCTTTTATTAAACTGACACTGGGGGGACATCTGACAACATACATTAATACATTTCCATAAAAATCTCCACAACAGTCCTCCCTTTTTTGTCATATGCACCCCATGTGTCCATCGATGAGAGTTGATCTGCTTCTTACACCTGGAAATGAATCAGTCCTTAGTCCATAAAAAGGAAAACACGGCTTGACATGTAGACTCTACTCTTCAGGGGCATGACTTTTATAAAGGAGGACACGACATGGTGAGCTGTAGTAATCGCCGATCCGTCTGTGATCCTCTGTGTCTTGTATGTGGGTCCGGCTTCGGGGCGTCTCATCAAGGAAACTCTGGTCACGCGTCAAATCAGGCAACAGGAGCACCTCGTCACGACATAGAAAGAATAGAAATAAAAACGACATAAGTATATATATTCCCACTTCCTTTAACCACGATCCGCTGTAAAATAAAAATTAGATCCCCAAAGATTCCCAGACCCTTAAAATAGACTCCCAACCTTCACTTAGCTACAGCTCCGGCTTCAACAATTACATGAAGAACCCTATCCTTAACGGATGAGAATTGTTCAATCGTATCCCAAGCCCGAGCCCCCCCCCCACCTTGTACATCCAGGACCCCATGCCCAGACCTGGTCGGGGTTGGTGAACAAATCCCTTCTAGCTGTCCCTGCCATTCTTAATTTCCTGCGCCATCAGATCCTCGCGATCGGCCGCGACCTAAAATGTTGGGACAGCTTCACCATCACGCATGAACCTCTTGCTTTGGGGGAATTACCTTTTATAAGCTGCAGATCCGCATAAACACCAAACTAAAGTTCAAACACACTTGTGGGCTGCCTAGATACCCAAACCGACAAGAGGCAGAGCCATTAAAACTAAAACCAATTTTACCCTCTAAAAATGCATCGTTAGATTCCATTGACAAGTGTCTGTCTGGAGTCTTCACTAGTTTGTCAAAACTCCTCATACCCATAATAACATTATAAATGGCATGTACCTCTGTCATCGCTGGGGACTAAAACTCGGTGAAGACTCAGAACAGACCATCGGTCCTGTTCGCTTTCTGAGCTAGTCAGGACATACACTTTAAATAATAACTCGGGATGCTTTTCACCGTTACCCTCGCTAAAATTTACTAAACAACAAATATATAAATAAACAAAGATACTCCTCATTCTTTGGTGTGGTTGAGCCGCTTCTTGCAGTGGCTGGCGTGGTCTCATCCCTCAAGCTTCTTTACAACGACCCAGTCACCTGGTTGGAAAGAATGTAAACTTATTACTGAGTCAGGGTCCAGGAGGGACTCGTGAACCCTGTGGTGGACATTTTGAAGTTCATGTCACAACGATCGCACCTCCCCCATCAGCCGAGAATATAAGTGACAGCTAATGAGGAGAGTACGACTATGGTTTTGATTGACCTCCAAACAACCCTCATATGACAATAACCCAGACATCGGGACTGTGGTCACTGCATAACCTGTGCGTGGCTTACAATACCTGGAGCCATTGACAAGGTTCTTAGCCTCTGGGATGGGAACCTACTTCACCAGACTGCTGCTTGCTGATTCAAATTTTATTAAAGAAAGACAGTCTTGGCACAAACTTGGTTAGAATTACAGAGGTTATTATTAGTTTGACAAAAAAAAAAAACTGTCACTCTTACATTTATCACTTCTCCCCCCTTTTCTTCCTCATTAGACTGAAGGAAGAAATGCGTGGTGCAGGAAAAAAGAAACCATGAAATAACCTATGATACTTTTACCTCCCTTAGACTCATGTATTTATCCATATGTACCGCTGTCTACATACACCTGTTCTCTGTGTACAAATTCCTTGGACCTGAAAAATACTTATAAGCAAAATCATTACTCTATCCTTCATATTTAACCTGCAAAGAATGGAAAATAATAATGACATTCCTGTACATTGGTAAATTGTCAATGACATTCTTTCAAAACTGATTCAAACAAAACCCTCTGTAACCCTTACTTTTCCCGTTCCTACAAAAATACAACAGCCGCGACGCATCGAAGGATCGCCGCGGTAAGTTCGAACATATTCACGTTGCTACATACAAACCTTCCGATACAAACGTGGGGGAAATACTTCCCAGTTTCCAAAACCACAAATGAAAAAACAAAAAACAGCCAGAATTCTACCTTCACTCTTTCAGCAATAGGAAAAAATACAATGGGAATATGAGAGCAGCTCGAGAAGCTTGCATGGACCAGCCATACAAAGTTCAAACAAACGGGCATGAGACTACACCTCCATCAACACTCATCATTACAGATTTCTGAAGCCGCAGCTCAACTACATCCATTCCAGAGGGATACCCAAAATAGTATCCTTGGACCACCTATGTTAATCTTTTTGGGGTTCAAAGGCCTTTGCCCCAAAACTAGGCTTCGTGCACTGTGTGACCGTCTGACTATGGGAAGCCTCCATTCCTTCCCTTTGCACAGACCTCCTTGTGTCCATGGCGATTCGAATCGGCTTATCGTCTTAAACCTGTGTCCAGGTTAAACCGTTGCACCCATTTTCGGAGATCACCACCCGGTGTCTTATACGGTGAATTGCAGAACTACAACCACTATATGGTCAAGTCCTCCAACTAGAAACCCTAACCAAGGCGTCAACTCTATGGCTTGCTGTCCCAACACTTTTGGAACTACAGCAACAACCACAGATCAACCCCCGAATTAGGCCTCTACCCCTCACAGTGTATGCATACACAAGCATTTTCCGCTATACACCCATACACTGCGTTGTCAGACTAAACCACACAGAACACTTACGCCAGTTTACCACCTGCAGAACAATGTGGCTTCTCTCTGTATCTAGATGATAAAATAATGGTGATACCCCCTGTTTGCTCTCTACTCAAAACTGTATTACAGTACAAAACTTCACAAAACTAGAACGAAATATAAAACACTTTTAAACGCCAAAATGCTTTCCATTTTCCTTCCAGACACAAATCTCATTGCTCACCTTTAAAAACCCCAAGCTCCTCCCACTAACTTTCTGCTGATATATAAATGCTGAAAAGAAACTTCCGGTTATGCTCAGCTCTTAAAAAAAACAAACTGGTTTATTTACATATCAATTGTTCAGGGAGGGGGAGGGGAGGCCTTAATCGCCTTGTCTATCAAGACTCCAAAAAATCCATGGCTACACATTATATATTTCAACAATTTAAAACCTTGTCAAGAAAATGATGGAATTAAACCCCCCTTTGCAAATGGGATGGTCCTGACCCAAACATCCCCTGCAAGCAAAACCACAAGTTGAGACTCAAATCTTCAAAACATATGAATTGCCCTCTGGGAAACTCCCAAATATCCAAACATAAAAACACATCATTGTACAAAAACTCTGTTAGTCTTACAATCCATCAAAAGTCAGTGTAAAGTGAAGTCTTTCCTACATTCGAAACCCAATACAAAAAAAATGGAGCTCATATACTGCAAAGCCAGCCGACCCTGCAATAGCCCACATCTACTTAAATGAAAACAGAGAAATCCACCTCTTAACATTACCTGCATGGAGTTTACATGTTCTCCCTGTGTCTGCGTTGGCCTCCCTCCACACTCCAAATGCTTGTAGGTCAGCCAGATCCCATCCATAAATAGGCCCCAGCATGTGTGTGTGTCCGCAAGCGCGTCGTGGCCCCTCAGGGTAAGACCGCGCTATTTCAAGATACCTCTCAACTCACCTTAAAAGGTGATGCTTAGAAAAGCAATTTAAACCAGAGACAAAACCATCCTCTCAGTATGTCACTCCGGCGTCCCACCACTCTCCCCAGCAGTGCACAGGTCAAACTGCAAACGCATAAAACAGAAGAAAACTGCGCCAATCAACAAATGCCAATACAGCATATTCAGGAGCCGTGTTTGCTAAACTGGAACTTCCTATCTCAAACTGTAAACGTCTCAAAATGGCCGACAAGCCAGGATAACAAAATGGTGGATGACCACCACCCCCACCTCATGGACAACAACAAAAATGGCGCCATGCAATTTTTTCCCGCCAAAACCAGCATGGGACGTCACAATGAACACCACATTGGTTCCCCTACACAAAGAAAAACACAAATTGCCTCCACCAGATTCCAACACAGAAAAGATCGCACTATATTCGCACCAAACATCAAAATCTGCCCCAAAGGCTGAGAAATTCCACCAGCGAAATAGCAGACGAATGCCACATGGTATAGTGCCCAAAAGAAAGGTGGCTGCACCTTCCCTTATAGGATACCCACAGGCTAAGGAAAAACTGTGCCTCAAAATGGCAGACAAACCTGCAAGGCTAACAAAAGCCAAGAATGGCGCCATTACTTTTTCCCGCCAAAACCAGGATCTCTTCACTAGAGAACCAAAAATGCTTTTCTCCACAAAGACTGACTACACCATTGAAACTTTTCTAAATTATCATCAAAATCCACTGAAAAAGGTGTCAGCTACACTCTACAAGGACCACATGTACACTTACAAACTTAGCCTCCCTTTTGCCAACTAAACAGCATATTCAATAAATGTTAGTTACATGAACAATATTAAAAACATGTTAATTTCTCTAAGTTCATATACTCTGAGATATTCACCACTTTTCTCTACCTAAAGTTCACACACACAGTGGCCTCAGCTTCCATAACAAGCCATTGCAGAGACATACTATGTCTGCCTTCTAGCAATGCCTGGCCACTTGGATATGCGGCGGGAACTTAACTCAAAAACCAAACCCTTTTGTTAAAATATTTTTACACTTATGGGGACATGTGTCTTTGTCCCCTATAAAAGGCAAAAATCACAATCTAACCATTTCTATTTTTCATAGAAATCACAAACACTACACATACAGTATATTGTTGCTTGTAACATCAGATCATCTCTCAGGGCCCTTCCACTACAAAACTCCTGCATGCTATTTACAGAAAGTCACCAACTTTCACCCTTGTAACTGAGATGCTGCCTGCCCCCCCCCCCACTAAACCTCATGGCTTATGGCTCAATGCAGCGGCCATCTTTAACAAGGCCGCCAATCTCAGTGTAGGCTGCTTGAAATACCACAGCTATACCTTCATTTCATACACAATATACAGTCTCCATCAGATCATCTCTTACACAACTTCAGTCACACTTATGGGGACACATGTCCTGCATCACACAAACAATCTAATCACACACAGGCATACACAAACAAATTCACAGGCCTACGATCGGATTCAGAGGCATACGATCTCTCTCCCAACAAAATCACACACACACATGCACGATCGGATTCGCAGACATACACACGCACACACACTGCAAACTTAAAGCATTATTTCAAAAAGACAATTTTTTTTCTTTTAAAGAGTAGAGCCCCCCCACATTGGAACGTAGATCCACTCTTCCCCCCATCTCGATCCGATGTCCAAAGGGACTCCATCTATTCCCAAAAATCCTGGCCCGCCATTCTGTTGTGGAATTCCTAGGCTGTTTGCAGAGCACACAGCCTATAATTCCTGTGCTATCTAAGCACACATCAGATTTCATCTTTTTGCAATAATGCTATCTTTTTGTTTCAAAAGTTTTTTATTAGAGCATAATATTAAGTACAACAAGAAGTAGTCAGAAATGGTGAATGTATATCGTTCACGTTACATATAAAGCATAACTATTACAAAACATCAGAAAATTAGTGGATTAAGTGCTATCATTTGTCGCTGATCAATATTAGGGAGGGTGTTGACACGGTGGCATCAGTGTGTATCAGCGGGGGTGGTCCCCAGAACTTCGACAACGGGTAATGTTATGCGTTTACATCAGGTTCATGGGGTATCAGAAAATGTGAAATCATAGCCTCAGAGGCCTTTTCTTGTTGAGGAAGTAAGGGAACATGGGTACAAGCGGGGTTCGCAGATGAGGGATAGGCGCGTGAGGAGAAGAGGGGCACATAGGGGAAAGAGAGAATGAGAGAGAAGAGAGAAGGGGGAGAGGGAACGTTGTCGGCGGGGCTGCGGTGTGGCCAGGGGGGCCACCACGCGCAGTGGTGCAATAATGCTATCTTTAAGTTTGCTAAAGATCCACTCACCGTTCATTCCCATTCATCCAAGAAATGCAGCATCACAAAAGCTTATCTTCTCATCAGGCCATTCCAGCATAGACTCCCCAGCCAAAGCCTACTCATAGGCTTTTATTAAACTCAAAAGATCTCAAGACAGGAGGTGATTGGTTGCAGCAACCAGTCACCTCCCCCCATGGGCGGGGACATCACAGGATGTTCCTTCCACAGGAGAATGACCATACAAGGACATCCTTCCAAACAGATACAATGTTCATTCAAAATGACTAACAGTGACATACACTGTTACCAAATGACGGAAACTACATAACAATTATGCCTCAAATGGACCACAATTATTTTATAGTTATGCTACTGTTCCTGTGGACACAGATATGTGCGCTCGGAGTCATTCAACGCCCCCCGCCAGGGGCTGGCCAGTTCCCCCAACGGGGCGCAAAACAAAATGGCATTTTTAACGTCCATGAAAAACTATCGTGTGTACGCGGCATGAGGGTAAACTATGTGGCCTTCCCTTTCAAGGTTCACTGTAGTTTGGACAGGGCCTAGACGATGTGCTGTCAAGGTCATCCAAGAAGGGTAAAAAGTTTCCAGTGAAACCCAAAAAATTAAAATTCAAAAGATTTTTTTGAGGCTCCCCCGGGGCAACAACAGTATAGAACCAAAAAAGAACCCAACAAACGCTGGGGTTTTGGCAGGGGAAAGAAAAAGAATAATCTTCTGTTTACCTCCCCCAAAGTTGGTACCAAAGAGCTTAAGTGACGCCAAGATCAGAGTGGGTGGTCGACTGTCCCATTTTTTGTTCCTCATTGGGAAAAGATTTCGGACAGCACCTACATTTGTCAGATCCTGTGAGTCGGTTATCTATTGACAAAGCCCCCCTCTATGATCACTCTGACACATCCCCCCCCCAGGGATGCCCTAAAGAGATCTGCCCTCCTGGAAGGTATCCAGGAATTGGTACAACAGCAGGTGGTGGTACCAGTACCAAAAGAACAATACCAAGGATTCCATTCCCACGTATTTGTTGTTCGCAAACCATCAGGGAAGTACTGGCTAATAGTAAACTTAAGAAACCTGAACAGGTATCTGGAATACAAAAAGTTTACTATGGACAGTATCTACTCGGTACGCAAAAAGCCTTCATGATGACCTTGGACCTCAATGATGCCTACCTGCATGTGCCAATTCACGTGGAACATCAGGTATACTTAAGGTCTGCGGTAGTAGTCAAAGGAGAGATTTTTCACTGGCAATTCAGAGCCCTCCCAATCGGGCTAACGGCCAGTCCAAGGATTTTTACAAAAATCCTAGCAGAGGTAGTAGCCTTTCTACATCTCCAGGGTATATCTCTAATACCTTACCTGGACGATCTACTGATCTCCGGACAAACTGGCCCCCAGGTCAGGTTAGATACCAACAAAGCAATTTCAGTCCTGGAAAGCCTGGGTTGGATAATCAATACAGAAAAATCCTCCCTCGAACCAGAACAGGTCAAGACCTTTCTGGGCAATATAGTGGACACCAGGCTGCAGAATAGTGATGAGCCGAACACCCCCGGGTTCGGTTCGCACCAGAACCCGCGAACGGACCGAAAGTTCGCACGAACTTTAGAACCCTATTAAATACAATGGATGCGAATGTTCGAAATCTAAAGTGCTAATTATAACGACTATTATGCATGTTATTGTCCTAAAAAGGGTTTGGGAACGTTCTGCACCTGGGGACATGTATCAATGCAAAAATAAGTTTTAAAAACGGCCGTTTTTCTGGGGCAGTCCTTTTAATGATGCATAAAGTGAAAAAAAAAGTCAAATATTCCTTTAAATATCGTACCTGGGGGTTGTCTAAAGTATGCCTGTGAAGTGCCACGTGTTTCCCATGTTTAGAACTGTCCCTGCACAAAATTACATTTCTAAAGGAAAAAAAGCCATTTAAAACTGCTTGCGGCTTTAATGTAATGTCTGGTCCCGGTAATATGGATGAAAATCTTTAAGAAAAATGGCATAGCTACCCCATCACACACCCCCCCCCCCTACCCCAGCCCATTACCAGCCCCTTTGGGTCTTGTATGGATATTAAGGGGAACCCTGCACACAAAATAAAAAAGGCCCTATATACTCTGAACAGCCGTATACAGGCGGTGCATACAAGACAGGGACTGTAGGTTTGTTCTTATGTAGAATCTGTTTGTAATTTTGAACAGGTACATTGTTTAAGTGTAGCTCCAGGCAAAAAATCTATTTTTAAGCTTTTTGGAAAACATAGGGAAGGGTTATCACCCCTGTAACATTTGTTTTGCTGTCTGTGCAGTGTGCACCTGTTCAGAACAGTTCACCTCACTTTCCGTCCTAATGACAAACGTTTTTTGAAAATTTGGGGTTTTTATTGAAACAAGAATTGGTGATAAAGCATCAGTGGCGAGGAGACACTTTTTTTCCCATATTAACTCTTACAGGAGAGAATTTGCCTTCCTAGGGGTAGATTTCCTCTCACTTCCTGTTGTATCCTTCCGTTTGCAAGGAGGAGTCGTTTGTAAGTTGGATGTTTGAAAGTAGGGGCCTGCCGTATATACTCAGCTGAAATTTGCCCCTTACATGTTGGTGTTGCCACAACACTGTGAGCCCTCAGTTACTCTTGGTGGGCGCATGAATGGGCCCTGCTGTGAATTATTAGATCAAGAATTGTAATTGCATGCCCCTGTTGAACAGGGGCTGAAAAATTGGGCCTTAGGCACTGGTGCCACAACACTGCAACCCCTCACAGATACTGTACTTGGAGCACAGCAATGAGCCCTGTTGCAAAGTATTGCATCAAAAATTGTAATTACACGCCCCTGTTAAACAGGGGCTGAAAAATTGGGCCTTAGCCACTGGTGCTGGTGCCACGACACTGCAACCACTCCCAGATACTCTAGTTGGAGTGCAGGAATGAGCCCTGCTGCAAAGCATTGCATAAAAAATTGTAATAACACACCCCTGTTAAACAGGGGCTGAAAAATTGGGCCTTAGCCACTGGTGGCGGCACCCAGAAACAAAAATGTTCTTCCAAGCTATCATCGTCAATCGGATCATTGAGGAGGAGGAGGATAGTCAGTCAACATAACAGGACAGTCTCTCAGCATCAGCATCAGTCTTGAAGGGATGTGACATTTGAAAATAAATTAGTCTGTTATATCAGCTTCAGGTGTTTGGTAGCTGGTGGTGATCCAAGACTGGTTCATCTTTATGAAGGTTAGTCGATCAACAGAGTCGGTGGACAGGCGCACCCTGTGATCCGTGACAAATCCTCCAGCAGCACTGAATGTGCGTTCTGAAAGAACGCTGGATGCTGGATGCAGGACAGGCCAGTAGCTCAATTGCATACTGTGCAAGCTCTGGCCAGTGATCCATCCTCAAGACCCAGTAAGCCAGAGGATTTTCGGTGGGGAAGGTGTCCAAGTCTGACCTTGCCCCTAGGTATTCCTGCACCATGTATATCAGACGCTGGCGATGGTTGCTGGAACCGATCATACCTTGGGGCTGCGGACTAAAGAATTGTCTGAACGCATCGGTCAGATGGCCACCTTCCCCACCGCTCCTTCTTTGACCGAAGCCTCAGCAACTCGTTGTCCAGGACCAGGAGTTTGTAACCTCCCAGTCTCTGGGAACACGTTTGCACAGACCTTTCTGCAAGGCCTCCCGGAGTTGTCTCATCCTCTGCTCCCTCTGCGACGGTAAGATAAGGTCCGCAACCTTACCCTTGTACCGTGGATCAAGGAGAGTGGCCAGCCAGTAATGGTCCCTCTCCTTGATCCGAAGAATACGAGGATCCTTCCGCAGACTTTGCAGGATCAGGGAGGCCATGCAGCGTAGGTTAGCTGAGGCATTCGGTCCGGAGTCCTCTGGGTCACTAAGGACGACATGATCCGCAGCCACCTCCTCCCAGCCACGTACAAGTCCACTGGTTCCTTGGGACTGTAAATCATCCCTAAAAGACTGCTGCTGATGATGCTGAGTGCCAGGCTCCACCTCCATGCTGACACAATCCTCCTCCTCCTCCTCCTCCTCCTCCTCCTCCTCCTCTTCTTCCTGTGCGATGGGTGGGACAGAAGGAACACTGTCTGGGTAAAGGGGGCCTTGAGAGGCAAGGAAGTCATCCTCTTCCTGCCTCTGTTCTGCCTCAAGTGCCCTGTCCATTATTTCACGCAGCGTATGTTCCAACAGGTGGACAAGAGGTACAGTGTCACTGATGCATGCACTGTCACTGCTCACCATCCTCGTGGCCTCCTCAAATGGTGCCAGGACAGTGCATGCATCCCTGATCATGCCCCACTGGCGTGGTGAAAAAAACCCGAGCTCCCCTGACCCTGTCCTGGTGCCGTAGTCGCACAGGTACTCATTGATGGCCCTCTGCTGCGTGTGCAGCCGCTGCAGCATGGCCAACGTTGAGTTCCACCTGGTGGGCATGTCACATATAAGGCGGTTCTTGGGCAGGTTCAACTCCTTTTGCAGCTCAGCCAGGCGAGCACTGGCATTATAAGATCTGCGGAAATGCACAGAGACTTTCCTGGCCTGCCTCAGGACATCCTGTAAGCCCGGGTACCTGCCCAAGAACCGCTGCACCACCAGGTTAAGGACGTGAGCCACACAGGGCACATGGGTCAGTTGTCCCTGTCGGAGAGCGGAGAGGAGGTTGGTGCCATTGTCGCAAACTACCATTCCTGGCTTAAGCTGGCATGGCGTCAACCACCTCTCGGCCTGCCCCTGCAGAGCAGACAGAACCTCTGCCCTAGTGTGGCTCCTGTCCCCCAAACACACCAGCGCAAGCACGGCATGGCATCTTTTTGCCTGCGTACTTGCGTAGCCCCTTGAACGCCTACGGAGCACCGCTGGTTCCGAGGACAAAGCACAGGAAGAGGCCACGGAGGAAGAAAAAGAGGAGGGGGTGGAGGACAGAGGTGTGTCACAACCAGTAGTAGCATTTTGGAGGCGTGGCGGTGGAACAACCTCCAACACTACTGCACCTTGTCCTGCATCCTTCCCAGCTGCCAAAAGAGTGACCCAATGGGCCGTGAAAGAAAGGTAATGTCCCTGTCCATGCCTGCTGGACCATGAGTCAGCGGTAATATGCACCTTACCGCTGACCGCCCTGTCCAGCGAGGCCAAGACATTGCCTTACACATGCCGGTAGAGAGCCGGAATCGCCTTCCGTGAGAAAAAGTGGCATTTGGGAACCTGCCACTGAGGAACCGCACATTGCACAAACTCACGGAAGGGGGCCGAGTCTACCAACTGAAAAGGCAGCAGTTGAAGCGCTAGCAATTTAGCCAAGCTAGCATTCAACCGCTGGGCATGTGGATGGCTGGGAGTGAACTTCTTTCGACGGTCCAGCAGCTGGGGCAGGGAAATTTGCCTGCTAGAATCGGACGTCGGTGTACTGCTAGCAGAGTGCCCGCAAGTACTTGGCTGTGACACACCTAATTCTACACCTTCATTCCTCTCAGAGCAGGTTTCAGAGAGGACTGAAGGTATAGTGGGGTTGGAGATCCCAGCTGATGCGGTGCAAGAAGAGGTCAGCTTTGTTCTTTGGTGTGGGTCTTTAAGGTAGGCTTGCCAACGAGCTGCATGGCAGGTCAACATATGTCTGGTCAAGCATGTGGTGCCCAAGCGGGTGATGTTTTGGCCACGCGATATACGCTTGAGACATATGTTGCAAACAGCAGCTGTGCGATCTGATGCACTCGACTCAAAAAAGCCCACACCAAAGAACTTTTTGAATAACGGGCAGAGGCAGCGCCCTGCACAGGCGGAGCTCTGCGGTGTGATTCCGTCGGTGTGCTGCCCTTACGCTGGCCCCCCGAGGGCATCCTGCCTCGTTTGAGATGTGCCTCCTCCTCCTCCTCCTCCTCCTCCTCCTCCTCTCTCCTATTAGGCACCCACGTAGAGTCAGTGACCTCATCATCCCCTCCCTCCTCATCACTGGAGCCAATCTGGCAGTATGCTGCAGCTGCTGGAACATGACTGCCAGATTGGTGTCCTTCTTGAGCATCCCCTCTCTCTGCTCTCACGCTACTGCCTTCCTCTAGCTGGGTATCATCATCAGACCCTTCGAAACGCTGGGCATCCTCCTGGAGCATGTACCCAACACTGTGCTCAAACAGTTCGGGGGACTCCTCAGGAGGACATGGTTGGTCTAGGGAAGGAGTGACTGATGATGACATTGATACCATGGAAGAGGACGCTTTGGCAGCTGCTTTGCCAGTACCCTGAGCCTGGGTGAGAGAGGATGAGGGCTTGGTCATCCACTCTACCAAGTCTTCGACATGATGCGGCTCAACATGTCCAGCTGCCGAAAAGGACAAGCGTGTCCCATGGCCACGTGCTGATGGCGATGCACCGCGTCCATGACCAGCACTGTTGTCTCTAGACACAGAGCCTGCTTGCCCTCTTTTATTGGCTCCTGACTGTCTGCCTCTCCTTGTTTGCCTTCCAGACATTCTAATGGCCTGCAGGGAAATGGGAAAAGCAGCAATACAGGCTAAGTTAAGGTGTAATATGGTCAGGAGGCACACTCCGCCCGCTGTAAGTGCCGCAAAATCCTGTTGGTGTAACACACCAGGAAAAAGCAGCAATACAGGCTAAGTTAAGGTGTAATATGGTCAGGAGGTACACTCCGCCCGCTGTAAGTGCCGCAAAATCCTGTTGGTGTAACACACCAGGAAAAAGCAGCAATACGGGCTAACTTCAGGTGTATAATGTGCAGGAGGCTTAGCAACAATGACACTGACACTGTCCCCTGCCTATCCTTCTCTCTCCCTGCACACAAGGTTTATCAAAGTATATGACACTGACACTCTCCCTGCCTAGCCTTCTCTCTCCCTACACATAAGGTTTAGCAAAGAATATGACACTGACACTCTCCCTGCCTATCCTTCTCTGTCCCTACACACAAGGTTTAGCAAAGAATAGATTTGACAAGATTTGACACTGTCCCTGCCTATCCTTCACTTTCCCTGCTCCGGAACACACTACACAAGGCCGCTGCGCTGGCGGCCTTTTATAGTGTGGGGCGTGTACTAAACCACCTCAGCTATAATTGGCCACAGGCATCCTGCCTGTGGCCAATCATTGCTCTCCTCGCTGCCGGCGCTGTGATTGGCCAAGCATGCAGGGTCACAGTGCATGCTTGGCCAATGACAGCGCCGGGATTACACTGCGATGGCGCAGTGTATTGTGGGCCGTTCGCGTCACTCGAATTTTGGCGCTAACGGCCCAAATCGTTCGTTGTTCGCCGAACGCGCGAACAGCCTATGTTCGACTCGAACACCGAGCTCATCCCTGCTGCAGAAGCTCTTCTTACCAGAAGACAAAGTGACAAAACTAACTTTGTCAGTAGGGGATCTGATAAAGACCCCGTTGCATTTCAGAAGGGAAGTATTAAGAACCCTAGGCCTGATGTCGGCAAGTATACCAGCAATAGTCTGGGCACAACTCCACTCTAGGACGCGCCATTTCTTTTTCCTGTCCTCATGGGACAAAAAGGAGTCCTTGGATCAGGAGATACTGCTAACCCCTCAGGTCCTGTCCTCCCTGGAGTGGTGGACAATTCCCAAGAACCTGAAAGGCGGCAGACCTTGGGCCTAGTGGAATCTGGTAAAGGTCACCACCGATGCCAGTTCCTGGGGGTGGGGAGCCCACCTAGGAAAGGAAGTAGCCCAGGGGCAATGGAAGAACTCGCTAAGTCGGATGTCACCCAACTACAGGGAGCTCAAAGCAGTAGGGGAAGCCCTAAAAGCCTTTCAGGAAAACTTCACGGGCAAGGAGGTTCAAGTAAGCTCCGACAACGCCACGGTGGTAGCCTACCAGAGTCACCAGAGAGATACCAGGTCCAGACCCCTGTTGGAACTATCTAAAGAGATTCTGGATTGGGCAGAGGAAAAGGTTCTCTCCATTTCTGCCATCCACATAAAGGGGATAAGCAATACCGAGGCAGACTTCCTCAGCCGTCAGGCGATAAGGCAAGGGGATTGGGAACTAAATCCTGAGGTTTTTCAAAACCTGGTACAGT
Source organism: Rana muscosa (assembly GCA_029206835.1). Lineage (NCBI taxonomy): Eukaryota > Metazoa > Chordata > Amphibia > Anura > Ranidae > Rana > Rana muscosa. The sequence continues at coordinate 4,407,072 of CM055122.1, forward strand.
GCTTTGGAAATCCGGAAATAGACCTATTTGCCAACCGGCAAAACAGGAAAGTAAAGAGATTTCTCAATTTCTCAAGAGAAGGAATCAGAAGGTCTTGATGCACTGACTCAGACCTGGAATTACAGGCTGGCATACGCCTTCCCGCCCTTGGCCTTGATTCCGTGGGTTTTTCAGCAGTTCAGCAGATCTCCAGGTCAGATCCTCCTGATAGCACCCTGGTGGCCAAGGAGAGCTTGATTTGCAAGCCCGAGATCCATGGCAGTAGCGGAACCATTTGAAGCTCCCATACAGGACAGATCTTCTCAGACAGGGGCCAGTACTACACCCGAAACCGGAATTTTTCCAGTTGACGGCCTGGTTACTGAGCGCCAGATCTTGAAACGCAAAGGCTGCTCAGAGAAAGTAATAAGTACCCTCCTTCTGAGTAGAAAACTAGTGACTAAAAAGATTTATTCAAAAGTTTGGAAGACTTTCTGCTCCTGGGGTAAAGAAAGACAGATGACCTCCACTTCTGTTCCGGTTATTCTGGAGTTACTCCAAGACGGAGTAGACAAAGGCCTAACAGTCAGTACTCTTCGGGTTCAAATAGCGGCCCTCTCAGTCGATCTTGAGAAAACACTGGCAAAAGAGGACCTCATTAAGCATTTTCTGTTGGCAAGGGAAAGAGTTTCCCGGGTCCTTTTTTAAAGGTAGTTTTCCACCTTGGGACTTGACTACGGTGTTAGAGGAGTTATCTAAACACCCGTTTGAACCTATAGAAGAGGTTCCCTTTAAGTTTTTAACTATAAAAATTGCATTTTTGTTAGCTATTACTACAGCCAGGAGGGTAGGGGATTTGCAGGGACTGTCCATGAAGGAACCATTCCTACTGGTACAGCCAGACAGAGTCACTCTCAGAGCAGATCCCTTGTATCTACCAAAAGTGGCATCCTTATTTCATAGGACGCAAGACATACTATTGCCGTCCTTTTGTGATAAACCAAAAAATGAGAGAGAAAATAAATTTAATTGTCTTGATGTAAGAAGGTGTCTCCTTACCCATCTAGAGAGAACAACATTTTTTAGGAGATCTAATCATCTACTCATATTGTACACTGGACACAGGAAAGGACTTCAGGCCTCTAAAGCCTCAGTTTCCAGATGGATCAGAGAAGCTATCTCTAGAGCTTCTGGGAAGCAAGCACCAGCTAAAGTCAAAGCTCATTCAACCAGATCACTAGCAGCTTCCTGGGCTGAAAAAGCAGGGGCCTCCTGGGAACAAATCCACAGCGCGGCCACCTGGTCCAGTCAACATACGTTCCTGAAGCACTATCGTGTGGAAGTGTTGTCACAGCAAGACTTGGCCTTCGGCTGGAAGGTCCTACAAGCTGTGGTCCCATCATGAAAGTAGGCCTGTGGTTACTTGATTATCCTCTCAGGTGTGTCGTCCTGGAAGGTGATAGGAGAAAACCTATGTTAGTCTTACCGGCAATGGTATTTCTACGAACCTTCCAGGACGGCAGGCCTACTTCCCGTCCTATGTGGAGGGAAAAATAAGCTAAACGCTAGGTGGCAAGTCCCTATATGGAGCTATGTCCCTGGTGAACCAGTTCGGGGTTACTTTATTGCATGGGGATCAAGGGGAAGGGTGGGGCCTTATAAACAAGCTGTCAATTGATTGTGTTTCCTGTAGGGAGGAGCCCTCATCTCTCAGGTGTGCCGTCCTGAAGGTTCGTAGAAATACCGTTACCGGTAAGTCTAACGTAGGTTTTTCGCTTGTCACCAGAACAAGAATAAATGGGAAATCTATCAAGGAGAACAGTTCTGGTGATCCTGGGGTTAACTATCGATTTCATTCACTTCCTGTTTTTGCTTGGGACATGAGGTGAAGGGAAATCTCCCCAATGGGACACCGATGCCAAAAAAAATCTGACAGGGGTTTTAACTAGGGCTGTTACTGATTTAAAATTTTCGTGTTAGATTAATCGATTTTTTTTTTTTAAATCGATTAATCGACTAATTTTGATTGATTATAACGCACATAGATCCAACTACTTTTAGCTGATCTCCTTGCAGGCCGATTCCCAGTGCAGCTAACAGCCACTGGAAAAATCTATAGCAGGATACAAAAAACACACAAAGGCAGCGCTCGAGAATAGCATTACAACTTTTATAGTCTTCAAGTAGATAACAAAATAAATATTGCACTGGAGATAAAATCGATATACTGTAGCTACATAAACTGTAAAAATGGTGCGAGTAATACCAAACGGTAGCAAAAGCAGTCATAAAAACAGGTAGCGAAGTATGATACTGGTATAAAAATGTATACAACGATACCACTGCTGAATACAGATGAGAAGGGGCTAACATCAGTCCGTCGGCATGTAGATGTCCCGTGAAGGTAACTATCACAACTCCCAGTGGATGGCTGTAGAATCCCAGGTTGATAGAGGGAAGTGTAACAGCCCTTGCGTGTGGCAGGTAGTAAGGTGCCGCCGGCATGCAGATATGAAGGCACAGCAAAGGAGCCCTTCAGATGGACACGGCAAGCCCCGCCGGTGTCCGTGACATCACCGGATCTCCCTGAAGACACGGAAGCTGGGGGAGAGGTGAGTACCGATCAAAAGAATTTTGATCGATCAAAACAATTAATCGAGGAATTAATAGTTAATTTCCACAGCCCTAGTTTTAACCCTCCCTTACTCTATCCAAAATGGAAAAAGTAATTTTAAATGATCACCTTGTAAAATAGTTTAAAATAGAAAATGAAAGGCAAAACATTTCTGTATAGATATAAAAAAACAATATTGTTAATAATGTGTGTCTGCATATATTATTTTGTTTTTCTTGCCTCTATTTGTTTTGTGTTAGTAAATTGTTTGTATGTATATTTTGTTATCTGATACAATTATCCATCACGGCTTCCCATTTCGTTTTTTCCGGGTCATTTTTCATTTCAGCGCAGGTTCCATTATTATGTCTGGCTTTGGATGTTATGCAGTGCCGGCCCCCAGTGGGCTTTGCTCCAATCCGGGGGCTGCGACACGCACTGCCCTGCTCCCCATTCCACGCCATTTTGATGCGTGGATGTGTGGGCGGGCACTGCGTGTCAACGTCACGCCTTTCATTGCCGCACATGGGGCTTGCTCTCCGTGCGGCTGTTTGGTATCACAGCTACGAGTGGTGTGGGGAGTGAAGTTGGCGCCAAACTACCAGACGGCTCTTCCGCATTGGTGTAGGCGCCTCTCCTCCCCACCCCCTTGCGTGCGTGACGTTGGCGGGAATCTTGGACGGCGGCGCCTATGTAAGGGCGCTACCTATGGTTGTTTTCAGGCATTTGGCTCTTTGCATGTCACAGATCAACATGCAGCACACCATGACTCCATGGGTAATTTCCTTCCTCACATAGTACAATTTTTTTCATAGATTTTTGTTGCTTTATTCACAGTTTAGATCATTGTCCTTCCCCTTTTTATACACTTCATTCTCCCTTCTCATCCTCACCCCCATTCAAGCACTCACCCTTCATCTGTTCTTTATTTCACAGCCACTACCATTCACTGATACTGGTCCATACATCACTCCTTGCATGATGCCTGTCCGACCTGGGTGCGCCCTGTGTGGGGGCCGTTTGTCGTGTAGTATCTTGCCACAGTCCCTGGTAGGGGCTATCCCAGCCCATGGGGCTTGGTTGCACTTCCAAGCTGGCAACATAAGGTTACCCGGTGAGTACTATCTGGGACTCTGACTTGTTCATTGTCTCCTGAATGTAAGATGCCCTGGATCAACCTGAAATGTGCTTATGTCGTTACAGAAACACAATGCATGCTTTCTCCTGATGAGTGACCAAAGTCGCGAAACGCGTAAAGCTACCAACTTCCTGCTCCAAATATGTATCACTGCAGTATATACCTTATTGTGTTTATTGTCTATGTATTCGGTTCTCTGTTTGAACAATTCCCTCCCCTACCATGTCTGCATGCTTTATCGATTTCTTCCATAATGCAATATAGTTATGTACGATGCATTATGTGAAAGTAATAAATTATTAATTCTACAACGTATTTCAGATATGCTATTTACCCCCAATTAATCGTAACTTTTCGTGCACATGCTTCATACAAAGTCCAGCTCTCTCCCTTTCTCTTGTTTGTCATACAATTAACAGGGATGATGATGGATGATGACTAGGAGGACTTAGACTAGGAGGAGGAGGACTTAGACTAGGAGGAGGACTTGGACTTGGACTAGGAGGAGGACTTGGACGAGGACTTAGACTTGGACTAGAAGGAGGACTAAGAGGAGGACTAGGAGGAGGAGGAGGACGAGGACTAGGAGGAGGAGGAGGAGGATGACGACTAGGAGGAGGGGGACGAGGAGGACGAGGACTAGGAGGAGGAGAACAAGGAGGAGGAGGAGAACAAGGAGGAGGACTAGGACGAGGAGGAGGACTAGGAGGAGGAGGACGAGGAGGAGGACTAGGAGGAGAACGAGGAGGACTAGGACGAGGAGGACTAGGAGGAGGAGGACTAGGAGGAGGACTAGGACGACTAGGAGGAGGACTAGGAGGACTAGGACCAAGAGGAGGAGGACTATACACTTTTTTTCTCTTTAAATATTTTATTATATTATATTTTGTAAGATACAAAAAATTACAATAATATTCATCGTAATAAACAAGTTTGAAGCATAAAATTAAACATAAACAGGAGAGCTTCTCATGAAATTTAAGTTAATCGATTATAGTATTGATTTTTAAGCATTCTACTACATAAAACAAAATGTCAGAAATTTTACATATTAGAGTATTTCTAAATAGCGTAAAGTAAAATAAGACATACAGAGTAATAAATGAAGTGAATAATAAACATTGAGTAAATCAGCCAAAATAGAATATGAAAGTTATGAACCATATATAAAACGAGAAAAGATAGGGGGTTGAGATAGACTAGCATTTTAGAATTTGATGGAGTTAAGGGGTATATCAGTCCTTAATCAGGGCCAGGGTCCGGCTGTGTGGCCTGGCGTATCCTGAAAGAGTAAATTAATAATTTTCCTACCCCTATCTTGTATTCTAACTTTTGTGGGGAGGGGGGGAGGGAAAAGAAAAGGGAGAGTTGTAAGGAGAGGGGAAAAAGGAAGCAGCATTCAGAGAATTATATTATATATTTTAAGTTTATATCAATGATATATTTGTATCTGGTGGAAGATAGTGGTCAATCCATGGTTGCCATACAGATTCAAATTTATGGATTCTGTCCAAGTAAATTGCTTCAGTTTTAGCATGTACCATGGCTTGCGTCACTCTCTGTTTAACAGTTTGTATGCAAAGGGAATTGGTTTTCCATGCTTTGGCTATGGATTGTTTAGCCGCTGTTGTAACAAATAAGGATAGTTTGAATTGGCGAAGGGTCAAGCATTGGGGTTTGTAGTTTAACCACTTCAATACCATGCACTTATGCACCTTCCCGCCCAGACCAATTTTCAGCTTTCAGTACTCTCACGCTTTGAATGACAATTACTTAGTCATGTTACACTGTATCCAAACAAAATTTTTATCATTTTCTTCTCACAAATAGAGCTTTCTTTTGGTGGTATTTAATCGCCACTGGGTTTTTTATTTTTTGCGATCTAAGCAAAAAAACAGCAATTTTTTAAAAAAAAAAAACACTTTTTTTTTAGTTTCTATTGTAAAATTTTGCAAATAAGTAATTTTTCTTCATAAATTTGTGCCAAAATGTATACTGCTACATATCTTTGGTAAAATGAACCCAAATTAGTGTATATTATTTGGTCTTTGTGAAAGTTATAGAGTCTACAAACTATGGTGGCAATCACTGAAAATTTATCACATCTGATCACGCCTGATGTACTGAAGGGATATCTCATTTCTTGAGACACTAACAAGCGAGGAAAGTACAAATACCCCAAAATTACCCCTTTTTGGAAAGTAGACAGTCCAAGGTATTTACTAAGAGGCGTGGTGAGTTTTTTGAAGTTGTATTTTTTTCCCACAATTCTTGGGAAAATTTAATTTTTTTTTTTTTTTTTACACAAACTGGTCATATTAACAGTTTTTTTTCTCTCACACAGCATATGCATAATTGCAACTACACCCCAAAATACATTCTGCTACTCCTCCTGAGTGTAGCGATACCACATGTGTGAGACTTTTACACAGCCTGGCCACATACAGAGGCCCAACATTGAAGTAGCACTTTCAGGCGTTCTACAAGCATAAATCGCACATATCCTTTCTCAACCACCTATTACACTTTTGAAGGCCCTGGAGCACCAGGACAATGGAATTTTCCACAAAATGACCCCATTTTGGAAAGCACACACCCCAACGTATAATCTATGAAGCATTATGAGTCTTTTGAACGGTTCATTTTTTTCCAGAAGGTTTTGGAAAATGTGGAGAAAAAATGAAAATGCATTTTTTTTACACAAAGTTGTCCATTTATAAGATATTTCTAACGCATAGCATATACATAGCAAAAATGACACCCCAAAATGCATTCTGCTACTCCTCCTGAGTATAGCGGTATAGCGATACCACATGTGTGAGACTTTTACACAGCCTGGCCACATACAGAGGCCCAACATCCAAGTAGCACCTCCAGGCATTCTAGCAACATTAATTGCACATATCATTTTCTGACTACCGATCACATTTTTGAAGGCCCTTCATATATCTAACACATAGCAGGTACATACCAAATAACAAAAGATTACCTGTGGTTTTAGAAGTGCAGTGGTCCACAGAGGAGAGCATCGGTCCAGGCAGCAGGCAGGGATGAGGTCAGCGACAGCAAAAGCAATCATCCAGGCAGCAGGCAGGAATACTGTCCATAATTCGCACAGGCAGAGATACTGTCAGCACAGCCAGAGCACAGCCAAAGCACAGGTCAAGGTAGCAGGCAGAGGTGTCCCGGCAGAAATGCTGTCCAAAGTCAGTAGAGGCAGCAGGCAGATATATGGTCAACACAGCCAAAGTATTGGTCCAAGCAGCAGGAAGAAACATGGTCCATAATGTCATGGGTCATTACAGGCAGTAATATGGTCAGCACAGCCAAATTATTGGTCCAGGCAGCAGGAAGGACCATCAAGCTTAGGGCCAGGGGGACAGGGGTAGAGGCTTCTCCCACCCAAATCGCTTTGAAGCCTCCGGGCAACCAGACCCTGTTCTTGGAGCACAGAAAACGAAAAACTGTTTTTCTCTACTCAGAACGCTATTCTGAAGCCCCTCACATATGTGAGACCACTGTGTACTAAAAGTAGATGGCCAAAAGATCAGTCCAAGTGGCAGGCAAAAACATGGTCGATTAACAGGCCAAGGTCGGTACACGTGGAAGTCAGAAACGTGGTTTAAATCGGCAGGCAGAGGCATCGTCGGTAAACAGGCCAGGGTCAGTTAATTAACATGGAAGGTAGTTAGTAACATGGTAGCAGGCAAATAGGGAAGTGGCAGTCTGTTAATAATAAGGGGAACTAATGGATGTATGATAATTTTTGAAGCAATTTCCGATGCACAGGCCAGGTTGGGAGGGACAATCAAGACAATAATAGCTGGTGTCTCTTCTTACTCCTCCTCTGCTGCATACACGGCATTTCTTTTGGCGTCTTCTTCCAGATTCTGTGGGGGGGATGCTAAAGGGATAGTGTCGCTCGTGAAGCCGACTCACACTATCAGAGCGAATGCTTCCTGGGGCGGGATCTTGTTGGTAAATGAGGGCATCGATGATATCTTCGATATATTGGAGGTAGTGGAGTCGGTGATTTTGAGTTGCTTTTTGGTAGCAGACAAACGAATTAAAAAGGGCCATGTGAAACAGGTGAAACGCAACTTTTTTGTGCCAATAATGGGACTTTCTGGTTGATAAGTAGGGCTGTAGCATCTGGTCGTTTAAATCCACCCCCCCATGTACAAATTGTAGTCGTGGACACATTCAGGCTTTACAATGGAGCCGCGTCTTCTTGGGATCTCCACCATGGTGTCATTGTGGATCGTAGAGAGGATGTGGACATCTTTCTTGTCCCTCCACTTCATGGCCAACACCTCCTCGTTCCTCATGGATGCCGATTCTCCAGGTCGCAATTTTTTTGTCAATAAATTTTGTCGGAATCCCTTCCGTTTTTTTTTTTAAGGTACTGCAGGCCGGGGTTTGTTTACTGTAAAGGTGGCGAAAAAGGGGCAGGCTGGTATAATAATTATCAACATATAAATGGTAACCTTTTCCGAACAGGGGGTATGCCAACTCCCAGACAATTTTCCCACTGGTTCCAATATATGTGGGGCAATCACGGGGCTGGAGCTGGGAGTCTTTGCCTTCGTAGATCCTGAATTTGCAGACGTATCCAGTGGCTCGATCACATAATTTATTTAATTTTAACCCATACCTGGCTCTCTTGCTTGGTATGTACTGCTTGAACTGCAGTCGGCCGGTGAAATGTACGAGGGACTCGTCCACACAAATTTTTTGGTCTGGGATGAAAACTTCTTCAAATCGCTGGGAAAAGGCATTGATTAGGGGGCGTATCTTGTACAATTTGTCGTAGTTGGGATGATCTCGGGGAGGGCACTGTGAATTGTCATTGAAGTGGAGAAAGCGCATAATCATGTCGTATCTTTTCCTGGACATGACAGCGGAATATATGGGCATGTGTTGGATGGGGCGTTTGGACCAATATGAATGGACTTCGTTCTTTTTTGTAAGCCCCATATTGAACATAAGGCCCAAAAATAATTTAAATTCCTCCAATGTTAGAGGCCGCCACTGGAACATGCGGGCGTAGGAAGAATCGGGGTTGGCAGCAATAAATTGGGATGCATACAGATTCATTTGATCCACTATATTCTGCAGCAAATCTTGTGGGAAAAATAAACAAAAATAATCAAATTTAGAAAAATTTGTAGTGTCGGGCTGCCCACCTGGCTGTGCGGTGAAAGGGGGGATGATAGCGGATCCTGAGTTGGCAGGCAACCATAAGGGGTTTGCCAGGGCATCGGGAAGGTAGGATTGGGGCTGGATTCTTCGGGTTGGGCGTGCATTTCCATTGCTTGTACTGGGCTCCTCTTCCTGGGGTATGGCGCTGCTGGTGGTGGGCAGTTCTCCTGATCTTGGTGCTGATCTTGGTGCCGATCGCATTCTTTTGGGAGGGACGGTTTCCTCCGGGGACTCGGACTCTGAGCCACTATCCTCCACTGGCTCGTATTCCGAACCAGAACCGGATAATGGGAGCTCCCCGCTGCTCTCATCATCCGACATGGCAAGAATGGCATATGCCTCCTCAGGTGTGTAAACCCTTTGGGACATTATGGCAGTGCTTATTGGTGGGCCTGTGTAATGGTACTGCTGGTGGTAGTGGTGGCGGTCTGTGTGGTAGTACCGATGGAGGTATTAGTGGTGGGCCTGTGTGGTGGTACCGATGGCGGTATGGGTGGTGGTGGTACCAATGGCGGTACAGGTGGTGGTGGTGGTGGTACGGGTGGTGGTGGTGGTGGCGGCACCGATGGCGGTACAGGTGGCGGTACGGGTGGTGGTGGTAGCGATGGCGGTATGGGTGGTGGTGGTATCGATGGCGGTACAGGTGGTGGTGGTACCGATGGCGGTACAGGTGGTGGTGGTACGGGTGGTGATGGTACCGATGGCGGTACAGGTGGTGGTACAGGTGGTGGTGGTGGCACTACCGACGGTGGTACGGGTGGTGGTACTGGTGGTGGTACCGATGGCGGCACTAGTGGTGATACTGGTAGCGGGCCTGTGTGGCAGTATAGATGCTGGGCCTGGTGGTGGTACTGGTACCGATGGCGGTACTGGTAGCCTGTGTGGCGGTGCCAATGGCGGTACCGATGGAGGTGGGCCTGTGACAGATGATTGACAGATGGGCTGATTGATTGATTGACAGGTGGGGTGATTGATTGACAGGTGGGGTGATTGAATGACAGATGGGCTGATTGATTGACAGATGGGCTGATTGACAGATGGGCTGATTGGCTGGGCTGATTGATGTGCTGGGCTGTGTGACAGGTCCTCTTTATGGGGGGGGCGTGTTGTGCACTGTAAACTTATGTAGACAAACTACACTGAGCTAACTTACTGATCTCTTCTCTCTCCTCACAGATCGGTGTGTGAGGAGAGAGCAGGGATCAGGTAGTAGACATGTGCATTTCGTTTCGTTCTGAATCGAAATTCGGACGAATTTTGCATTATTCGGACATTCGGATGCATCCGAATTACCGAATTACAATACTAACGAATTTAACCGAATCCGAATTTTTTCGAATCTAAAAATATTTTTGACCCGACTTTGGGTCCATGTATCTCGGGGTTACTTGGTGATAGAAATCCCAAATTTGGAGATGTTGTAGTGCTAGTTCTTCTGTGTTTGCATACCAAATTTGGGGTTTCTATCACTAAGTGACCCCGAGATACGTGGACCCAAAGTCGGGTCGCAAAATGTCAAGCACTTTACTGGAGCAGAGAATGACATTTTGCGACCCGATTTTGGGGCCACATATCTCGGGGCCACTTGTAGCTAGAAACCCCAAATTTGGTATGCAAACACAGTAGAACTAGCACTACAACATCTCCAAATTTTGGGTTTCTATCACTAAGTAACCCCAAAATACATGGACCCAAAGTCGGGTCGCAAAATATTTTCGAATCCGGTTGAAATAGTATCAACATGATTCGAAATTATTTCAACTGCATTTGAAACTATTTCAACCGGATTCGAAAATATTTTGTGACCAGGATTTGGGTCCATGTATCTCGGGGTTACTTGGTGATAGAAACCCCAAATTTGGGGTTATTGTTTTTCTAGTCTATTTTCTATTTTATTATAATCTTTTCTATCCAAAGTTAAAATTAATTAAAAATTTTTAATTCATACTATTCGAAATTCAAATTTATTCTATTCGAAATTCTAATTTCAGAAGATGGTTGTATATTCTTTCTATTTTATTCTTCTAAATTATATTTTTTTTCTATTCTGTTCTAATCTTTTCTATTTGAATTATAAATTTTGGAAGAAGGTTATTTACTTACTTATATACATCTGTCACATAAAAAAAAGATGTGAAATGGCTGTCACGGATGTCGATCGCAAGGCAAGTACATATGCTGTATGTCATTGTCCACTTACCACAACACCTGCCACGAGTGCCACGACACCGGCCACGAATGCCACGACACCGGCCACGAGTGCCACGTGACCTGCCACGAGTGCCACGTGAACGGCCACGAGTGCCACGTGACCTGCCACGTGACCTAGTTGTGGATTGTCTACTTGCCACGTCACCTGCCACAAGTTATGGGGCTCCTAGCACCAAGTGACCCCCAGATATGGGCAATATTTCAAGTACTTTTCTGCAGCAGAGAATGACATTTTGTGACCCGACTTTGGGGCCACGTATCTCGGGGCCACTTATAGCTAGAAACCCCAAATTTGGTATGCAAACACAGTAGAACTAGCATTACAACGGGGTTACTTGGTGATAGAAACCCCAAATTTGGGGTTATTGTAGTGCCAGTTGTAATGTGTTTACATACCAAATATTTTAGGATTTCTAGCTATAAGTGGCCCCGAGATACGTGGCCTCAAAGTCGGGTCACAAAATTTAATTCTCTGCTGCAGAAAAGCACTTGACAGATCGCCCCTATCTGGGGGTCACTTGGTGCTAGGAACCCCATAACTTGTGGCAGGTGACGTGGCAAGTGGACAATCCACAACTTGGTCACGTGGCCGGTCACGTGGCACTCGTGGCCGGTCACGTGGCACTCGGACAATGACATACAGCATATGTACTTGCCTTGTGATCGACATCCATGACAGCCATTTCACATCTTTTTTTTATGTGACAGATGTAAGTAACTAACCATCTTTCAAAATTTATAATTCAAATAGAAAAGATTAGAACAGAATAGAAAAAAAATATAATTTAATAGAATAAAATAGAAAGAATATGCAACCATCTTATGAAATTCGAATTTCGAATAGAATAAATTTGAATTTCGAATAGTAGGAATTAAAAAAAATGTAATTAATTAATTTTAACTTTGGATAGAATAGATTAGAATAGAAATAGAGAATACACTAGAAAAACAATAGAATAGAATATAGATACTATCTATTTCATGTTTAATTTTTTTTGCAGATTACTATTTTTTACATAAGGTATTAGCATTTATTTTATTTTTTGCAGATCTCCTGCAGACTATTATTATCTATTTAGTTTTCTCACCAGGTCTCCTGCAGACTATTAGCATCTATTTCTTTTTTTAGCAGATCTCCTGTAGACTATTAACAGCCATTTCACTTCTTTTTTTTTTGCAGATCTCCTGCAGACTGTTAGAATCAATTTCATTTTTTTTTCAAAGTCGGGTCGCAAAATATTTTCGAATCCGCTTTAAATAGTATCAACATGATTCGAAATTATTTCAACCGCATTTAAAACTATTTCAACCGCATTTGAAACTATTTCAACCGGATTCAAAAATATTTTGCGACCCGACTTTGGGTCCATGTATCTCGGGGTTACTTGGTGATAGAAACCCCAAATTTGGAGATGTTGTAGTGCTAGTTCTTCTGTGCTTGCATACCAAATTTGGGGTCTCTATCACTAAGCGACCCCGAGATACGTGGACCCAAAATCGGGTCGCAAAATGTCAAGCACTTTACTGGAGCAGAGAATGACATTTTGCGACCCGATTTTGGGGCCACATATCTCGGGGCCACTTGTAGCTAGAAACCCCAAATTCGGTATGCCAACACAGTAGAACTAGCACTACAACATCTCCAAATTTTGGGTTTCTATCACCAAGTAACCCCAAAATACATGGACCCAAAGTCGGGTCGCAAAATATTTTCGAATCCGGTTGAAATAGTATCAACATGATTCAAAATTATTTCAACTGCATTTGAAACTATTTCAACCGGATTCGAAAATATTTTGCGACCCGACTTTGGGTCCACGTATCTCGGGGTTAGTTGGTGATAGAAACCCCAAATTTGGGGTTATTGTTTTTCTAGTCTATTTTCTATTTTATTATAATCTTTTCTATCCAAAGTTAAAATTAATTAATTACAAATTTTTAATTCATACTATTCGAAATTCAAATTTATTCTATTCGAAATTCGAATTTCAGAAGATGGTTGTATATTCTTTCTATTTTATTCTTCTAAATTATATTTTTTTTCTATTCTGTTCTAATCTTTTCTATTTGAATTATAAATTTTGGAAGAAGGTTATTTACTTACTTATATACATCTGTCACATAAAAAAAAAGATGTGAAATGGCTGTCACGGATGTCGATCGCAAGGCAAGTACATATGCTGTATGTCATTGTCCACTTGCCACGTGACCGGCCACGAGTGCCACGTGACCGGCCACGAGTGCCACGTGACCGGCCACGAGTGCCACGTGACCGGCCACGAGTGCCACGTGACCGGCCACGAGTGCCACGTGACCGGCCACGAGTGCCACGTGACCGGCCACGAGTGCCACGTGACCGGCCACGAGTGTCACGTGACCTGCCACGTGACCAAGTTGTGGATTGTCCACTTGCCACGTCACCTGCCACAAGTTATGGGGTTCCTAGCACCAAGTGACCCCCAGATATGGGCGATATGTCAAGTACTTTTCTGCAGCAGAGAATGACATTTTGTGACCCGACTTTGGGCCACGTATCTCGGGGCCACTTATAGCTAGAAACCCCAAATTTGGTATGCAAACACAGTAGAACTAGCATTATAACGGGGTTACTTGGTGATAGAAACCCCAAATTTGGGATTTTTGTAGTGCCAGTTGTAATGTGTTTGCATACCAAATATTTTGGGATTTCTAGCTATAAGTGGCCCTGAGATACGTGGCCTCAAAGTCGGGTCACAAAATTTAATTCTCTGCTGCAGAAAAGCACTTGACAGATCGCCCATATCTGGGGGTCACTTGGTGCTAGGAACCCCATAACTTGTGGCAGGTGACGTGGCAAGTGGACAATCCACAACTTGGTCACGTGGCACTCGTGGCCGGTCACGTGGCACTCGGACAATGACATACAGCATATGTACTTGCCTTGCGATCGACATCCATGACAGCCATTTCACATCTTTTTTTTTTTATGTGACAGATGTATATAAGTAAGTAACTAACCATCTTTCAAAATTTATAATTCAAATAGAAAAGATTAGAACAGAATAGAAAAAAAATATAATTTAATAGAATAAAATAGAAAGAATATGCAACCATCTTATGAAATTCGAATTTCGAATAGAATACATTTTAATTTCGAACAGTAGGAATTAAAAAAAATGTAATTAATTAATTTTAACTTTGGATAGAATAGATTAGAATAGAAATAGAGAATACACTAGAAAAACAATAGAATAGAATATAGATACTATATCTATTTCATGTTTAATTTTTTTTGCAGATTACTATTTTTTACATAAGATCTCCTGCAGACTATTAGCATTTATTTTATTTTTTTAGCAGATCTCCTGTAGACTATTAACAGCCATTTCACTTCTTTTTTTTTTTGCAGATCTCCTGCAGACTGTTAGAATCAATTTCATTTTTTTTTTCAAAGTCGGGTCGCAAAATATTTTCGAATCTGCTTTAAATAGTATCAACATGATTCGAAATTATTTCAACCGCATTTAAAACTATTTCAACCGCATTTGAAACTATTTCAACCGGATTCAAAAATATTTTGCGACCCGACTTTGGGTCCACGTATCTCGGGGTTAGTTCGCGATAGAAACCCCAAATTTGGGGATGTTGTAGTGCTAGTTCTCCTGTGTTTGCATACCAATTTTGGGGTTTCTATCACTAAGTGACCCCGAGAAACGTGGACCCAAAATCGGGTCGCAAAATGTCAAACACTTTTCTGCAGCAGAGAATGACATTTTGCGACCCGAATTTTGGGCCACATATCTCGGGGCCACTTGTAGCTAGAAACCCCAAATTTGGTATGCAAACACAGTAGAACTAGCACTATAACATCTCCAAATTTGGGGTTTCTATTACTAAGTGACCCTGAGATACGTGGACCCAAAGTCGGGTCGCAAAATATTTTCGAATCCGGTTGAAATAGTTTCGAATTCGGTTGAAATATTTTCGAATGCGACTGATTTTCGAATTCGGTCGAAAACAAAACGAAATCCGAAAACGAATTTAACAAATTTAACGAATCTAACTAAACGAAATTAATTAATTAACGAATTAAAATGAAACGAAACGAATTTTTTCCTTTTGCACATGTCTATCAGGTAGTAACTCCTGTGGAGTTTGTTTACATTTGTGACCGGCTGTGATTGGACACAGCTGGTCACGTGGTAAACAGCCAATTCATTGGCTGTTTACTCTGATCGGGGACGCGCTGTGTCCAAGGGACACTCGCCTTCCCCGATCCCCGCTCTGCAAGCCTGTGGCGGTGCGCACGGAGCGCGCCGCCGAGTTTGTTTTGACAGGTGATCGGCTGTGACTTTGACACAGCCGATCACATGGTAAACAGCCAATGAAATTGGCTGTTTACCGTGATCGGGGAAGCGCTGTGTCCGAGGGACACATGCCGTCCCCGATCACCGCGCTGCGCGCCCCCGCGGGCGCGCGCAAGGCAATATCCTGCAGGACGTCATATGACGTCCAGTATCGATATTGCAACCACTTCCCGGACGTCAATTCGCTATTGACTGGGCGGGAAGTGGTTAATAAAGCAATCTTTGGGTCAGGCAGTAAGGTTGTTTTAAAAATTGTTTAGAGAATTTTAAAAACTTCCTTCCAGAATGAGTTAGCTATAGGACACTCCCACCATGTGTGTATGTATGTGCCTTGGTCTGTACAGCCTCTAAAACAATTGGCAGGGTATTGATGGTTAAATTTAGATAGACGGGAAGGTACTAAGTACCATCTAGTAAGGACTTTGTAATTAGTCTCAAGAGCTACAATGTTGGGACTGGCTGATTTAGTTGCTTGCCATATTTGGGCCCAGTCGTGTTCATCTAGTTGGAGGTGAAGGTCATTTTTCTATGTATGACGGAAGAGAGGAAGTTGTATGAGAAGTCAATTGGGCATAAAGATCTGAGATTAACCCCTTCCTGTGTGGATTTGATTTACAACTTTGCTCAAAAATTGAGAATTTGTGAGGTGTAGTGTCTGTAGGTTCGTAGGAGGACAGAATTTTTTTTTTATTTGTAGGTAGGTACGTACCTGAAGGATTCTGTTTGTGGTAAATTGTATTGTTCGCAAAAAGTCGAAAAAGGTAATATTTTTGAAGCTTGGAAAAATTGGTGGACTATACGCATTTTTACACCAGACTTAACAAACCCTTTTTTTTTTCTCTGTAATTTTTTTATACCTTGACCATTTCCATAATAAAAATCGTTTGTAAACAAAAAAAAGACAGGTGTTTAACCACCTCGCGCCCGCCGTACGAGAATATACGGCCGCAAGGTGGTTGTCAAATGCCGGGAGGCCGTTATTATACGGCCTCCGCTATTTGGCCACTGGGGGGCGCGCGAGCATGTGCCCGGCGCTTCACTGCAATGCCGTTGCGCGTGCCTGGCGGCCGCGATGTCCGCCAAGCACCCCCGATCGGCGGTTACAGAGACAAGGACATGGATCTGTGTGTGTAAACACAGAGATCCATGTCCTGTCAGGGAGAGGAGACCGATGCTGTGTCCCTTGTACATAGGGACACAGATCGGTCGCCTCCCCCAGTCAGTAACCTCCCCCCACAGTAACAATCACTCCCAGGGAACACATTTAACCCCTTCCTCGCCCACTAGTGTTAACCCCTTCACTGCCAGTGTCATTTATACAGTAATCAGTGCAGATTTATAGCACTGTTCGCTGTATAAATGTGAATGGTCCCAAATTAGTGTCAAAAGTGTCCGATGTGTCCGCCATAATGTCGCAGTCACAAAAAAAATCACTGATCGCCCGCCATTACTAATAAAAAAAAAAAATATATATAAAAATGCCATAAAACTATCCCCCTATTTTGTAAACGCTATAACTTTTGCGCAAACCAATCAATAAACGCTGATTGCGATTTTTTTTTTTTACCAAAAATATGTAGAAGAATACGTATCGGCCTAAACTGAGGAAAAAAATATATAAAAAAAAATTGGGATATTTATTATAGCAAAAATCAAAAAATATTGCTTTTTTTTCAAAATTGTCGCTCTATTTTTGTTTATAGCGCAAAAAATAAAAACCGCCGAGGTGATCAAATACCACCAAAAGAAAGCTCTATTTGTGCGAAAAAAAGGACGTCAATTTTGTTTGGGAGCCACGTCGCACGACCGCGCAATTGTCATTCAAAGCGTGACAATGCTGAAAGCTGAAATTTCGCCTGGGCAGGAAGGGGGTATATGTGCCCAGTAAGGAAGGGGTTAATCTGTCAGCCGCAATGTCGCTGTCATGCTAAAAAAATCACTGATCACCGCCATTACTAGTAATAAAAAAAATTACATAAATCTATACCCTATTTTGCAGACGCTATATATTTTGCGCAAACCAATCAATATACACTTATTGCGTTTTTTGTTTTTTTTTAACCAAAAATATGTAGAACAATACGTATTGACCTAAACCATGGGTCTCAAACTGACGGCCCTCCAGCTGTTGCAAAAATACAAGTCCAATCATGCTTCTGCCTGTGGGAGTCACAATTGTAGTCAGCCTTGCAATGCCTCATGGGAATTGTCGTTTCGCAACAGCTGGAGGGCCCCTGTCCTAAACTGATGAATTTTTAATTTTTTAATTTTTTTTTTAAATTGTCACTTTTGTCTATCGCGCAAAAAATAAAAACCGCAGAGGTGATCAAATACCACCAAAAAAAGCTCTATTTGTGGGGAAAGGGATGTCAATTTTGTTTGGGTACAGCGTCGCATGACAGTGCTGTATTGTAAAACATGGCCTGGCCATTAAGGGGGAAAATCTTCCGGGGCTGAAGTGGTTAAAGACTGAAACCATTGTACACTATTTTTATTCAAATATTATGTAAGAGTTTTGATTTTCAAAATTGTAATACTGTGTTGTGGCATTTTTTCTTTTTACAGTTCCATCAACTAAACCTATTACTATTTTTAGTCCGGTGGAGTTGGCAGCGATTATTGCTGGGCCTGTTTGTTTTATCTGTATTTTGCTGATGTTAATTCTATATATTTGCCACAATCGCACGGTTATCCATCATCGTGTTCCAAATGAGGAAGATCCTTCAATGGACAGGCCCTTCATATCAGAGGGAACAACGCTTAAAGATTTAATATATGATATGACCACATCAGGATCTGGTTCAGGTAATTACAAAACATGTCTGTTTTAGTACCTTAGGTTTTTGTGCTGACAACCTGGGTATGATGGTATAGAGTACAGTGTTTTTTTTAAAAACAGGATCCTCCATGCACTGCCCCCTAACCTTAGAGAGCTTTTAAGGGACACCATCAAGGTAAAATAAATCTTAAAGTATAACTAAAGGCAAAACTTTTTTTAGTTTTGACTAGAATATAGATGGATTAGAACACCTGTCAGTTTTTATTGCTGTCTGTGCCCCCGTTAAAGGGGTTGTAAAGGTTTTTTTTTTTTTTTCTAAATAGGTTCCTTTAAGCTAGTGCATTGTTGGTTCACTTACCTTTTTCCTTCGATTTCCCTTCTAAATGTTTTTTTTTCTTTGTTTCCTTTGTCTGAATTTCTCACTTCCTGTTCCTCCTCAGTAACCTGTTCAGTAAGCTGTTCTGGCTGATTAAACACCGCTCGGATGATGGTGTGAAGTTTACTGAGGAGAAACAGGAAGTGAGAAATTCAGACAAAGAAAAAAAAAATTAGAATGGAAATCGAAGGAAAAGGTAAGTGAACCAACAATGCACTAGCTTAAGAGCCCATTCACACGGGCGACTCATCAGGCGAATCAGCCGCCTGACAAGTCGTGTCCCGTTCTGTACAATGGAACCGTTCTTATAGGAGCGACTCAAGTCGCTCCGACTTAGAAAAAGGTTCCTGTACTACTTTGGGACGACTTCATGGTGACTTCCATTGACTTCAATATAGAAGTCATTTTGATAGTCACCTCTGAAGTCATGTGGAGATCGCCCGGCAGAGTCGCAGGACAAGTCGTGCCCCCCCTGTGTGAACCGGGTCTAAAGGAACCTATTTAGAAAATAAATGAACCTTTACAACCCCTTTTAAGGAGATTTACCATTACCATTGAAAGTGAAAGAAAACCCCAGAAAAGTAATAGCGGGGAAATGTTCCAATGGGGACACTAGTTCTGGTGACATGGGGGTCACCAATAAATTCCTTTAATGTGCAGGGATTTCCTTGCACTTCCTGTTTTGGATATGGAACAGGAAGTTAAGAAAAATCTCCACGGGGTTATAACCCTCCCTTGCCCTATCCCAAAATGAAAAAAATAAAAATGCCTATAGTTCTACTTTAATTAAAGGTACCCTGCTGCTATATTTGTCTCCCTGGTGGCCCTTGTCTGCTCCCTTCCCTCGGTTCCAGCACTGCAACATCTTTCAGTGTCTTCATCATTTAATTATGGGCATGTTGGATGCCTTTTTCTCCTGAAGTATCAAATCCTTAAAAGACAGAGGCTACAGTGCTGGAAAAGGGGGTATGTAGAACACATGGGCTGCTGAAGAGGTGACTTGAGATCTTCTGTTGCAATACCTTTTTTGTCTTTTAGGATTTTCATTTACTTTGACAGGGTCACTTTTAAGAAGACATCATAGTAACATTGGATAAATTCCTAGCGTTATAATGTAACCACTTTGTGTACTGGGCAATTTTTTTTACTTTTCACACATGAAAATCTGTATTTTTTGAACCCTCGAACATGATGTATTTTCTGAAACCCGAGGAGGCCCTGTAGAATAAAATGGTGATGGTTGCAATTTTGTTATATTGCATGATATTTGCACAGCTATTTATTGCATAATTTTAGAAAAAATAGGATTTTTATAACCGCTTACCTGTAAAATCCTTTTCTTGGAGTACATCACGGGACACAGAGCGACATAGTCATTACTAATGGGTTATATAGATACCGTCAGGTGCTGGCACTGGCAACTTCCAAAACCGGAAGTACCCTCCCCTATATAAGCCCCTCCCATCCGGGAGCACCTCAGTTTTGTAGCAAAGCAATAAGTGTCCCCAAAGAGGGGCGGGAGCTCTGTGTCCCGTGATGTACTCCAAGAAAAGGATTTTACAGGTAAGCTGTTATAAAAATCCTATTTTCTTTCTCGTACATCACGGGACACAGAGCGACATAGTCATTACTAATGGGATGTCCTAAAGCAATGCCCAATGAGGGGGGGGATACACCATATATAAGCTGAGCGCTATCAGACATGAGGATCTTTTGCGGCCTGCAACACACTGCGCCCAAAAGCGACATCCTCCTGACTTCTAACGTCCACCTGGTAGAACCTAGTAAACGTGTGTACTGAAGACCATGTTGCGGCCTTACAGATTTGAGCCAGGGAGGCCTGGTGATGCACTGCCCATGAAGTTCCAACTGCTCTCGTGGAGTGCGCTCTAACTTTGAACGGAGGCGGTCTCCTTCTCAAGCCATAGGCTTGTATTATGACCTGTCGAATCCACTTGGCTAAAGTAGATTTTGACGCTGCCTGACCCTTTCTGGGGCCTTCCGGCAGAATAAACAAAGTATCCGTTCTGCGAATCTGAGCAGTGGCTTTTAGATAAGCTTTAACTGCTCTTACTACATCCAAAGAATGCAATAACTTTTCCTCTACCGAAGTAGGTTTGGGGAAAAAGAAGGAAGAACCACATCTTGGTTCAAATGAAACCTCGGTACCACCCTAGGAAGAAAGGCTGGATGAGGACGTAATACTACTCTATCCTTATGGATAACCAGATATGGCTCCTTACAGGACATAGCTGCTAATTCCGACACTCTTTTAGCCGAACAAATGGCTACTAGAAAAATCTATTTCCTGGTGAGAAGCACCAAAGAAATATGCTGTAATGGTTCAAATGGTTGTTTCTGTAGAACCGACAGAACCAAGTTTAGATCCCATGGACATATGGGAATATTAACCGGAGGACTAATACGCATCACTCCTTGTATAAAGGCTTTGACTAGTGAATGCGAAGCCAAGGGCCTTTGAAAAAATATTGACAAGGCCGAAATCTGACCCTTGATAGTACTCAAGGCAAGCTTCCTATCTACAGCCCATTGTAGGAAGTCCAGAATCCTACCTATTACGTACTTATGTGGATGCCATTTCTTGGCCTCACACCACGCGATGTACGCCTTCCAGATTCTATATTAGATCTGCCTGGATACCGGCTTCCTGGCATTGATCATGGTAGATACCACAGGATTAGAGAGCCCTCTCTTTTTTAGAATGTGGGCTTCCATAACCAGGCCGTCAAACCTAGGGCTGGTAAGGAAGGGTGGTATATCGGTCCTTGCGAAAGCAGGTCCGGACGACGTGGGAGAGTCCAAGGACTCCCCACTGAAATTTTACAATCTCCGCGTACCACGCTCTTCGGGGCCACGCTGGAGCCACCGGAATCACTGGTTTCTTTTCTACCCTGATTCTGCGGAGTAATCGAGGTAACCATTGTGGCGGTGTGAATGCATATATCAGCTTGAACTGATCCCAAGGGAACACTAGGGCATCCGAGCCGCAAGCTAGGGGATCCCTTGTCCGAGAGACAAACCTGTCCCCCTTTGCGTTGAATCTGGATGCTAGAAGATCTACATCCGATGTTCCCCACCGCTGACATATTGTCCAGAAAACCTCGGGGTGAAGGGACCCTTCCTCTGGGCCTAATTGCTGGCGACTTAGAAAGTCCGCCTTCCAATTCTCCACTCCTGGAATGAATACCGCAGATATGGCTGGGACATATTTTTCTGCCCATTTCAGGATGTAATTTACTTCCCTCTGGGCTGCACGACTCCTGGTGCCCCCCTGATGATTGATATATGCCACTGCTGTGGCATTGTCTGATTGAATTCTGACAGGGGACCCTTGGAGTTTGGATGTCCATGCTACTAGGGCATACCGGGCTGCTCGTATCTCTAAGAGATTGATGGGCAGGGCCTTTTCTGCATCCGACCATCTGCCCTGGAGAGACTATTGCTCCAGTACTGCTCCCCAGCCTATAAGGCTGGCATCTGTAGTGACCACCTTCCAAGAAATCAGACTGAAGGATTTCCCTTTTTCCAGATTCTGGGGAACCAACCACTAACGGAGGCTCTTGCGAACGGAAGGGGACAAGGACATTGTAAGTCTAGGGCCTGAACTTTTTTGTTCCAGGCTGACAGTATGGCCCCCTGCAAATTCCTTGAATGGAATTGACCGTAGGGTACTGCTTCGAATGATGCCACTATTTTTCCCAGCAGCCTTATGCACAGGCGTATGGACGGCTGTCTTTTTTGTACCCACTAAGTGGATCAAATCTTTCAAAGACAAGACCTTTCCTCGAGGCAAGAATATTTTTCTCTGGCCTGAATCCAACCTTAGCCCCAAGTATTCCAGACTTTTGACTGGTTTTTAGGGGTGACTTGTCTCGGTTGATAATCCAACCGTGAGATTCCAGATACTTGATTGTCTTGTGAACGACCACGTCTAGTTTTTTCACTAAGTGGTCTATCAGCAACAAGTCATCTAGATATGCCATTATCATTACACCTTGTGTTCTTAGATTGGCCAATAAAGGGCCAGAATTTTTGTAAACACTCGTGGTGCTGTGGCCGAACCGAAGGGTAAGGCTCTGAACTGAAAATGGCGCCCTTCTACTGCAAAGCGTAGAAATTTTTGGTGGACTGGAAAGATGGGAATGCGCAAGTAAGCATCTTTGATGTCGATCGCGGCTAACCAATCCTCCCCTTGTAGGGCAGTGGCCACCGATCGGATTGACTCCATTGGAAAGTCCTGATATACAGGAATTTGTATAGCCCTTTTAGAATTAATATGGGCCTCCCGTCCGCGTTTGCTTCGGGACTGTAAAGAGGTTTGAGTAAAACCCGAACCCTCATTCTTCCAGGGGAACCTCCATAATTACTCCTTGGAGCAATAGTTGTTCTAGTGCCAACAGGAGGGACTCTCTCTTCCGGGGATCCCTTGGCACGTTTGACCTCAAAAATGGGAAGGAGGAGAGTCTTTTAACTCCAAACTGTATCCCAAACATACTGCGGAGAGCACCTATCTGTCTTGATCGTGTCCCGCCAGGTCTCTTGCGAACAACTGGAGTCCTCCCCCCCACCCGACTGAGTGGGGGCTTCAATGAATTTAACTTTGGGGGAGGTTTTGTACCTCCCCTGACCCAGGGTTTCTCATTACCCTGCAATTGTCCCTGTTTTTCACCCCCGGGAATTGACCGAGGAGGCCGTCGGAACTGTTACACAGCCGATGCCCCAGGGACTGGAGAAGCAGGCCTCTTAAAGAGGGACCTCTAACTCTGTTTTTAACCGGCAAGAGCGTATTTTTACCGCTGGAAATTTTCTGGATATATTTGTCCAGGTTTTCCCTGAATAAGCGTTCACCATGAAATGGGACGCTAACCAGCCATTCTTTACAGGGAGCTTCAGCAGACCAGTTTTTGAGCCATAGAAGCCTACGCATATGTACTATAGACAGCGTAAGGCGGGAGGCCTGATGGACTGAATCCTTTATGGCGTCAACCGCAAAGCTTAAGGCTCTAGGTAGATCAGCTAGGGCAAAGCCTGCTGATCTGTCAAGTCCCTCAAGACCTGTTTCAACTGATCCTTCACTGCTTAGCAGACCCCAATAGCTGCTACTGCTGGTTGTGTCACCAAGCTTGCTGTAGAAAGAAGCAGATTTTCATAAGGACTCCAATCTTTTATCTATTGGGTTCTTGAACATTTGGACATTATCCACTGGACATGTCAGTGATTTATACATACAAGAGATGGCTGCGTCCACTGTAGGGACCTTCCATTTTTTTTTGATGAACTTATCCTCCATGGGATAGACCACCGGAAATCTCTTGGGGGAATAAATATTTTCTCAGGATGTTCCCAATCCTGGTAAATGAGCCCTTTCAGTAAAGGGTGAAGTGGAAAAGAACAGACAGTCTGGGGCTTCTAGCGACCCCAACGAGGATACAGTAGTGGTTGATGGTTCCGCAAGGTGCATTTTTAAATGCTGATCGGACCATGTTAGTCAGAGACTGAACCCATAATCTTTCAGCTTGAGATGCTGAGAAAAGGTTCCCCCACTGTTGATTCCTCTATAACAGAATCAACCTCATCCTGATCCCCTTCAGGCAGGTCGATCCCTGTATGGGACTGTTGCTCTGCTAACAGGCACTCTGAAGGAGGAGACGGAGATCGGGCGTGCTTTCCCTGACAGGGAGGCAGCGATAAATGTTGACAATCTCTCTCTAATCCTCCCAGAGCTGAGGAAAAAACCTCCTCTGTTACATACACAGGAGCAGGTGAACTGAGGACAGCCACAGTACCAAGTACCCCTGCGGGGTCTCTACGGTCACTTACCTCTGAACTTCAGGGGAGACTGGTGCAGCAGAAGTATGCCCAAGATCCTCCGAGCCCGATGAGACCCCCTTCGCTTCCTGGAAGATTTAGTTCCGGAGCTTCTGGACGGCATATTCCTAAGCCTAAAGCTGAGGTATTCCAGCCGTAATACACCCCTTTTACTGAGAATAGTCTAGCACAATTGCTGCTATATCACAGTTGGTGTCTACTAATGTGCCTTTCTAGGGGATGCCTGTATCAACCGCTTGCTGTATGCCCTTTTTTAAATGTTGCCAGCTCTGTCTCTGTACTTCATAGCCAGCTCACCACACAAAACTGTGTTTTTTACATGCTGGGACGCCCGCACATGCGCAGAAGCGCTGCGGCGCACACAGAGCGTCATCCCCCAGGCTTCGCCCCCTTTCCTGGCTCACCTCTATATATAGAGGCGCGTGCACGCGCACGCGCGCGGCCACGTGCGCCTTCGGCGCTAATTTTGAAAAATGGAGACTAGGGACAAGAGCCAGGGCCCCTCTTTGCCGCAGGCCGGGGGATGGACGAGCATTGCAACATGGCAGAGGAAGCAGTTTCCCATAAGAGAACTCACCATCTGCCTGGACTTGCTCTGCTGAGAAGAAACTAGTCCACATGACAAGAAAACATTCCACAGCGGCCTCTAGTGGACAAACACAGGTACCGCAGTCTAATACCTTAAATATATATATAAAAATATATATATATTTTTTTTCTTGACCACCATTAAAAATTATTACATTTTTTTAGTAGTTACAGGCATGCACAGAATTTTGCGGGAATACCATTAGGTAACAGACAGAAAGACAAATTAGGCTTGGGGGTCCCCCAATAGAACCAAGTTCCTGGGGGCCCCCACTTACCTGTTCCCCGCCGCAGGACTTTGTTTGGTCCACAAAAGCCCAAACTTCACCTATCACGGCAGGCATTGTAATTAAACCTTCAGGGACCGGGTTCCCAAGGATTCCACTCCCCTGGACCTGTATAGCACCCTGCACAGAAAACATCTTGGTCGTGGGTATGACCAGAGCTCTGGATCCCAGGGTCCAGCTCTCCTAAGAGAAGCATTACAGGCAAAACCTTGCTCTTCTCTGCAAGGCCCGGGTACCGACCGTTTAGCTATGAAGCTTTTTTGGTCGGATCCGGAATAGCTTACTGAGGCCCAAAAGAACCTGTACGCAAGCTCAGTGAAAAACACATGTTTCTTCTTGGCCAACACCTTAGACACTGGCAAAAAACTGAGGTGCTCCCGGATGGGAGGGGCTTATATAGGGGAGGGTACTTCCGGTTTTGGAAGTTGCCAGTGCCAGCACCTGACGGTATCTATATAACCCATTAGTAATGACTATGTCGCTCTGTGTCCCGTGATGTACGAGAAAGAAAATACAATCTCATGAATTTTGTTGCACAGAAGTGCAATATAATATATACTAAATATTTCAAGACTCTTTCCCTAATGGTCAGGAAAGAAGGCCCAGACAGTTGGTGGTGGTATTTGGGGATTCTGTCATAAGAAGGACTGATAGAATAATTTGTCGCCAGGATCGCCTCAACTGAATGGTTTGCTGTCTCCCTGGAGCCAGGGTTCAGTATGTGGTGGACCAGGATGATAAATTACTGGGAGGGGCTGGGCATGACCTAGCTGTCTTGGTCCATGTTGGGACCAATGGCAGTATAAACAAAGATGAAGGATCCTTAAAGCGGAGCTTCAGTAATTTTTTTAACTTTCCATCTATTAAATTTTCTGCCCTTGTTTAAAAAACAAGAGGAGAAGATTTAATAGATGGAAAGTTAAAAAAATGACTAAAGCTCTGCAGAAAAAAAAATGTTTTACTATCCAAAGTTAAAACACTTTAGATAGTAAAACATTTTTCTCTTATCATCCATGGACTGACACAGCTCTCATACTGATTACGTGTGGGTATATGTCCCTGCTTGCAGGAGAATACCTAGGCAGAATGTTAGATGTTAAAACATTCTAGAACAAACCAGAGCTGAACAGCCCTGCCCAGGGGGGCGGTCCCTCCGGACATTACCCTCCCACCTGCAGCTATCAGCCTCAGTTTTTTTCTGCCTAGCAGAAGAAGACGTGGCTCTCTCAGGAGCCAGTCTCCTGGAAGATTTTACTTTTACATTTTATTCCTTTGGGAATTTTATTATTTTATTTTTGAGACCTTCAATCAACTGTCGGCTGGGCAACAGGTTGGGTACACTAGTATCCTCGTAGTCTTCCCTGTCCGACCATCGAGCGTGCTGATCCTCGCCTTGTGTGCGTGAGACTCAGTTCACGACATGCCCCATGACTCCAGGGGTGGCCGGGTTGCTTTCATGCTCCCGCGGTCCTCTCAAGATTGAACAGTACCTGATTGTATCTTTCGCGGTGGACCGGGCTGACAGCTACGCAGTACTACTCTGTGATAGGTCTGTCTGAAACAAGCCAGTGGGTCCCTCTAGGGACGGGTAAGTAGTCTCTCCTGCTGCAAGGTGAGTACATGCTGGCTGTGTTTCTGTGTGTGGGGGGTTCTCCCTGTCTCCCCCCTGTTATGCTGCTCTCTGCACCCTGTTCTGGTGCTGTGCTGTGTGGAGGTGCTTGGGGGGCCACTCTGCCCTGGGGGGGGGGCGCTCATGGCTGTTGGTGAACTCTGGGAAGTGTTCTGGGGGAGTGTGTGAGGCCTTATTGCGTGCGCCATTGGCGCGGTTTTAAATTTTAAAACGTGCGCTCGGCGGCCATCTTGCCGCGGCTCAAATGCGCAGTTATACAGGCGCCCGGCGACCATCTTGTAGCCGCAGCGCTTTCACTTTCGTTTTCGGCCTCTAGCGGCGCTGCTGAATGGCGCAAAATACCTCAGTCTCCTCATAGATTCTTCACTCTCCTCAGGCTTCACTCGCGCTGCATCATGGCTCATGCAGCGGAACCAAGCGGTCCCTAAGGGTGGTGAGTCCTCCAGGTATCCCCTCCTCAGCCTCGGCACAGCCAGAGGGTGGACTGTATTATTCACTGTAATAGTGAATAAGGTCTCAGAGGGTGGAAGTATGGAGTCTGGTTCACCTGCTTTTCCACACTTGTCAGAGGCAACTGGCAGTGCTCCGGCACCTGCGGTCCCTATGGACCAGTTGTCGGCAGTCCTGGAATCATTCCTTGTCAAGCTGGAAGCGGTGTGCGAACACACGGGGGCTGTAAAGCGCCCCCTCCCCACACAATCTCCACAGGCGTAGCTCTGATGAAGAAGCTGTGCGCTTCGTAATGCGTCAGCCGGTAGTACGCCCCATCACGTCCTCCTTGATTGGCCGAAGTGTGGTTTGGGTTCCATATGCTGCAGCTTCCACGGCATTGCTTGCACATTGTGAATTTTTGTACTACTTTTGTGAGTACCCTTTATTGCTTTTATTTTAGAATAAATTTTCCTAAACTATGTCACACTAGGCTGGTGCACCCTTGTTCTTTCTTTTTGTGCCACATGGGGAGTGCTCTGACTCCGATATGGGCCTAGCTACTGCTGCTGAGGACCCTAGTTCTGAGAATTTTGATGTCTTTGGACAGGACCTTCCTTTTGAGGAAGACCCCTGTCTTGAACCACCAACTGACAGGGTGCTTGTAAGTGAACTCATTGATGCTGTGAGGGACACTCTCAAGCTGAATGTTGAGGCTGAGGAGCCTCAGATGGAAGCTGTATCCTTTGGTTCCTTTAGAGCCGTTTCTTCAAAAAAGGTCTTTCCATATGTGCCTTTTTTTAATACATTCATTGACCAAGTCTGGGAGAAGCCGCAAAAGACTTTGACGGTCCCACGGCGCATAGCCTTAAGGTACCCCTTTGAGGAGAATCTGGTTAAGAAGTGGGCTCACCCCCCAGTGGTCGACCCCCCGGTCGCCCGTTTGAATAAGGCTACCACGCTCTCAATGGAAGGGACTCCTGCATTTAAGGATCCCGCTGACAGGAGGTCAGAAGTGGCGTGTAGAACTATGTTCACCTTATTGGGGGCCGCCTTACGCCCTATAGTGGCGGCGACACTTGTGTCTCAGACACTCACAGGCTGGGCAAAGATATTGCACCAGACAGTGCGTGAGCATAATCTCCCTCCTGAAACCATTGCCCTGGCTCACCAACTTGCGCAGGGTTTACTCTTCGTGTGCGATGCCACTTTGGATGCGACCCCTATAATAACGGGGGCCTTTATCTGCTGTGGTGATGCGTCGCCTTATCTGGCTGAAATGCTGGTCGGCCGACCTAGCTTCCAAAAAGCTCCTGGCTGACTTGCCCTTTAAGGGCGGTAGACTGTTTGGGACTGCCCTGGATGACATTATTAAAAATGTCACAGGAGGTAAGAGCACCTTCCTTCCCCAGTCTATTAAGGGAAAGGAGCCCTACCGCAGGCCGGGCCCTTCCTTTCTGGCGAATAAGTTTTTTTTTTCGTCAGTCAGATTCCACGGGTAAGCCCGCCCAGACTGAAAAGAATGCGGCGGGGGGACAAAGACGTCCCTGGGTGCGTAAGCCTACCAAGCAAGCCCACCACCGCATGAAGTCTTGCCCCTGCCCGACTCTGGGGTGGGGGGACGTCTTCGCAGGTTCTCAGTGCGGTGGACCTCCCGGATCTCCGACTGGTGGGTGTGCGAGGTGGTCACCTCGGGATACAGGATAGAGTTCCGCTCGTGGCCCCCAGACAGGTTTTTTCCCTCAAACCTCCCTCTCCTTCCTGCCCGCCGGGCGGCCCTCTTGGGGGCCGTACAGGATTTGCTCGGGTGCAAGGTAATTGTGCTGGTTCCGTCTCGAGAGGTTTCAGAGGTTTTACTCAAACCTGTTTGTTGTCCCGAAGGACGGGGTCCGGCCAATCCTGGACCTCAAGGCCCTGAATGTCTATGTGAGGGTATTAAAATTCCGGATGGAATCCATTCGCACGGTGATCGCGTCACTCCACTAAGGGTTTTTTTGGCGTCCTTGGATATCAAGGACGCTTACTTGCACGTCCCAATCTGCGCAAGCCACCAGAGGTTTCTGCGCTTTGCCACTATCAGTTCGTGGCTCTTCCCTTCGGCCTAGCATCGGCACCACAGGTTTTCACCAAAGTGCTTGCCCCGGTTCTAGCTTTGCTGAGACAGCGAGGAATTGTTATCGTGGGCTATCTAGACGATCTCCTTCTCAGAGCAGAAAATGTCTCAGAATTGGAGGAAAATGTGACAATGTCAGTCAGACCCTCCGGGACTTCGGATGGATTCTGAACACGCAGAAGTTGGCTCTAGTCCCGACTCAGCGCCTGGAGTATCTGGGTCTGATCCTGGACACTTCGGCAGCGAAGGTGTTTTTACCCTCAGGCCTCGTACACACGACCAAGTTTTTTGGCAAGAACCAGCAAGAAACTTGCTGGCAGAGATGTCTTGCTGAGAAATTCGTTCGTGTGTATGGTTTCTCGTCAAGAAAACCGGCAAGTAATCTCGACGAGAAAATAGAGAACCTGCTCTCTATTTTCTCGTCGAGATTCTCGTCAGCCTGTTTCTCGACGAGAAAAGTGAGTGTGTGTACACTTACCTGTCCTCCGGGAAGCCCGCGCATGTTCGAAATGAATTCGACGCATGCGCGGTAGCTTCCTAGGCATAGGTAGGGTATACCAAGATGGCGGCGACGGCATCGAATGTGACGAGCGCATGCTCGTCGTATTCGATGACGTCACCGCGTTCGCTCCATTCAAAGAACCGCGGGTTCTTTGAATCGAGCGTGTGTACACTCGGCCGGGACAAGTTTCTTGCCGAAGAATCTCGTCGAAAAAAACGACTTTTTTTTTTTTGACGAAAATCTCGGCCGTGTGTACGAGGCTTCAGAGAAGTTACTGACACTTCAGTCGGCAGTGCAGGTTCTGACGTCCCGAAAATGGTCATCAGTTCGCTTCTGCATGAGAGTCCTGGGACTAATGGTGGCCTCCTTCAAGGCGGTTCCTTATGCTCAATCACACACTCGGGCATTGCAGAAGGGAATTCTGTCTGTTTGGGACAAGTCCCCATTATCATTGGATCTTCAGGTTCAGTTGAGTCACTCTGTCAAAGCGTCCCTGACGTGGTGGCTGAGATCCCCGGCTCTTCGGGCCGGGAAGTCGTTCCTCCCCATCCACTGGACGGTGATCACGACGGACGCCAGCCTGACGGGCTAGGGAGGAGTGTGGGGAGTCCAGTCAGCTCAAGGGCTCTGGACTCCAGACAAATCTCGTCTCCCAATCAACGTCCTGGAATTGCGGGCGATCAGACTGTGTCTCTCCGCATGGTCGAGGAGGCTACAGGGCCGCTCGGTCAGAATCCAGTCGGACAACGCCACGGCCGTGGCGTATGTCAGCCATCAGGGGGGCACTCGGAGCTCGCCTGCGGCGTCCGAGGTCGCCCACATCCTAAGGTGGGCGGAAAGAAGCGTGCCGGCGCTGTCGGCTGTCTACATTCCGGGCGTAGAAAACTGGCAGGCGGACTATCTGAGCCGCCAGTCCCTGGACCAGAGGTAGTGGTCCTTGCATCCGGAGGTGTTTCAAATCCTTTGTTGGTGGTGGGGCACTCCGGATGTGGACCTAATGGCGTCTCGACTCAACCGCAAGGTGTTGAGGTTTGTGGCCAGGTCCAGGGACCTCTGGGCGGATGCCTCTGACGCGTTAGTGGCCCCGTGGGGTCAGTATCGCTTGATGTATATCTACTCTCCGCTGCAGTTGCTTCCTCGTCTGCTGCGCATGGTGGCGGCCGAGGGCATCCCGGTTATCCTCATTGCCCCGGACTGGCCTCTGCGTCACTGGTACGCCGACCTGGTGCGTCTCATCGCGGACGTCCCTTGGCGCCTGCCCTTGAGGGAGGACCTTCTATCTCAAGGTCCTATCTTTCATCCTGCTTTACAGTCTCTGGCTTTAACGGCATGACTATTGAGAGCCAGGTGCTGAAAGACCGAGGCCTGTCGGATTCGGTAATTTCAACCATGCTTAGGGCAAGGAAGTCTTCTTCTAGGAAGATCTATCACCGTACCTGGAGAGCTTTCATCGCTATGTGCGAAGAGCTAGACTGGCGTCCACGGACGTACTCTGTGCCCAGAATCCTGCGGTTCTTACAGCGTGGTGTTGCACAAAGGCTGGCTTTGAGCACTATTAAGGGTCAGATTTCAGCCTTGGCCGTTTTCTTTCAAAGACCCCTAGCAGGTCATTCCTTAGTTAGCACTTTTGTGCAGGGGGTATGCCATGTGGTTCCACCTGCCAAGCCCCCCGCTCCCTCCTTGGAATCTGAACTTGGTGCTCTCGGTTCTTCAGGAACCTCCCTTTGAAAATTATAAGAGATATTTCTCTTTTAACTTTGTCCCAGAAGGTGGCTTTTTTTAGTCGCCATCACTTCTGTTAGATGGGTGTCTGAGTTGGCGGCTCTGTCATGCAAGTCGCCTTACCTGGTCCTCTATAAGGATAAGGCGGTATTGTGACCGCGACCATCTTTCGTTCCTAAGGTGGTTTCGGCTTTTCACCTTAATGAGGACATTGTCCTTCCGTCTTTGTGCCCTCATCCATCGCATCCTAGAGAGGTTGCGCTTCACAATTTGGATGTGGTGCGTGCCTTACGGTTATACCTGGCGGCTACTGCTTCTATTCGGAAGTCTGATTCGCTGTCTGTATCTGTCTCTGGTCCCAAACAGGGCCAAGCGGTGTCGTCTGCCACCATTTCTAGGTGGATCAGACAGACTGTTATACAGTTATACAGTCACGGCGCATTCTACCTGGGCAATCGGTGCTTCCTGGGCTTTCCGACATCAAGCGTCGGTTGCACAAGTCTGCAAGGCGGCGACCTGATCGTCCGTTCATACCTTTTCAAAATTCTACAAGGTTGATGTGGCTGCATCTTCGGATGCTTCTTTCGGCCGCAAAGTGTTTCAGGCCGCTGTTTAATGTTGCAACTCCTCCCGTTGAGGAGCTCTGCTGGTTTGGAGTGAAGTTTTGGTTGTTCCTTACTATTTTGCTCCCACCCTTTTCTTATACTGCTTTGGGACGTCCCACACGTAATCAGTATGAGAGCTGTGTCGGTCCATGGACGATAAGAGAAAATAGGATTTTTGTACTCACCGTAAAATCTGTTTCTCTGACGTCCATTGACTGACACAGCACCCACCCTTCCTTTTAAGGTTTGTACTGCTTTGTTACGAACTGAGGCTGTTAGCTGCAGATGGGAGGGTAATGTCCGGAGGGACCGCCCCCCTGGGCGGGGCTGTTCAGCTCTGGTTTGTTCTAGAATGTTTTAACATCTAACATTCTGCCTAGGTCTTCTCCTGCAAGCAGGGACATATACCCACACGTAATCAGTAGGAGAGCTGTGTCAGTCCATGGACGTCAGAGAAACGGATTTTTCGGTGAGTACAAAACGCCTATTTTTTTTCTGCCAGTAAATACCTTATACAGCCCACTTTCTGTTTCTTGTCTGGTCATTACCCTTGGCTTATGACATCATGCACAGCTCTCTCTCTCACTCTTGTGAGAGTTTGGCCCTCTTATGACTCACCCCCCCCTCCCTTCCGGGCAATGAGAGCTGCAGAGCTGGAGGTGTGTGTCTGTGTAATCCAGGAAGTGAAAAGGCAACAGCTTCAGCTGCCCACAGTTAAAATGGTTGCAGCCAGATTCAGTGGAGGGAGATTTCTGCAGCATATTTGGCAAGTACAGAATCAAAGTATATATAAAATAATTTGCAAAGTGGTTGGAGGGAAGCTTCAGAATGGCAAAGATGCTTTTATTACAAATTATGTGAGCAGACTGCAGTTCCTCTTTAACCACTTGACAACTGGGCACTTAAACCCCCTTAAAGCGGTGCTCTGCTGTAAAAAAAATATTAAAAGCCAGCAGCTACAAATACTGAAGCTGCTGACTTTTAATAAATGGACACTTACCTGTCCTGGAGTCCAGCGACGTCGGCAGCAGAAGACGAGCAATCGCTCGTCTCTCGGCTGCCCCCGCCTCCATCATCGGTGAGGGAATTGGGAAGTGAAGCATTGCGGCTTCACTGCCCGGTTCCCTAGTGCGCATGCTCGAGTCGCGCTGCACCGTCCCCGCTGTGTTCTGGGAGCCGAGTGTTTCCCCAGAACACAACGGGGGGGACTGACGAACTACCCACAGTTTCCCGCAGAGTGTATGCCCGGAAGTGGGTGCAAATACCTGTCTTAGACAGGTATCTGCACCCCCCTCCCCCCTTAAAGGTGCCAATTGTGGCACCGGAGGGGGGGAGGAATCCGATGAGCGAAAGTTCCAGTTCTGACAGTTTCCACTTTAGGGTGGAGCTCCGCTTTAATAACCAGGCCAATTATCAGCTTTTGGCGCTCTCACATTTTGAATGACAATTACTCCGACATACATTACGGTACCCATATGAATTTTTTTCCTTTTTTCCACACAAATAGAGCTTTCTTTTGGTGGTATTTAATCACCGTTGAGTTTTTTTAAAAAAAAATTGCGCTACAAAAGAAAAAAGACTGAAAATTCTGTAAAAAATAAATAAAATCCTTTTCTTTGTTTCGGTTATAAAATTTAGCAAATGGCAAATAATTCTTCATAAAATTTGGCCAAAATTTATACTGCTATATATCTTTGGTAAAAATAAGTACAAATTGTTTTGTATATTATTTGGTCTTTGTGAAAGTTAGAGTCCACAAGCTATGGTGCTAATATCTGAAAATTGATCACACCTAAAGTACTGACGACCCATCTCATTTCTTGAGACCCTAACATGCCAGAAAAGTACAAATACCCCCCAAATGACCCCTTTTTGGAAGACATTCCAAGGTATTTAGAAAGAGGCATGGTGAGTTTTTTGAAGTTGTCATTTTTTTCCCCACAATTCTTTGCAAAATCAAGATTTTTTTTTTTTTTTTCACTAAATTGTCATATTAGTAGGTTATTTCTCACACACAGCATATGCATATCACAAATTACATCCCAAAACACATTCTGCTATTACTCCCGAGTATGGCGATACCACATGTGTGAGACTTTTACACAGCTTGGCCACATACAGAGGCACAACATGCAGGGAGCACCTTCAGGCGTTCTGGAGCACCCAGGCCAATTCTGATATTTAAATTACATAGAACCCCAAAACAGTATATATGTTTTTCTCTTATCATCCATGGACTGACACGGTGTGTCTTTACACTTTACACGTGGGTTATGTCCCTGCTTGCAGGAGAAGACCTAGGCAGAATGTGAGATGTTATACATACATTCTAAAAGCCAGAGCTGAACAGCCCCACCCAGGGGGCGGTCCCTCCGGGCATAACCCTCCCACTACAGTCAGCAGACTTCAGTTTTTTTCTGCCTAGCAGAAGGAGAAGACGTGGCTCCCTCAGGAGCCAGTCTCCTGACCTATTTTATTCCTTTTTGGAATTCTTTTTTATTTTATTTTTGAGAATCTTCTATCAAGTGTCGGCTGGGCAACAGGTTGGGTACAAGATATCCTCGTAGTCTTCCCTGTCCGACCATCGAGCGTGCTGATCCTCGCCTTGTGTGCGTGAGACTCAGTTCACGACAGGCCCCATGACTCCAGGGGTGGCCGGGTTTGCTTTCATGCTCCCACGGTCCTCTCAAGACTGAACAGCTCCTGACTGACTGTATCTTTCGCGGTGGACCGGGCCGACAGCTACTCAGTACTGCACTGTGATAGTCCTGTCAGAAACACCAGTGTGTCCCTCAGGGGATGGGTAAGTAGTCTCTCCTGCCTGCAGGTGAGTACAAAAGGCTGTGTGTTTCTCTGTGGGGGATTTTCCCTGTCTCCCCCTGTATTTTATTGTCACTCTCTGTCACCATGACTGGCGCTGACTGTGTGGGGTGCTTGGGGGTCACACTGTTCTTGGGGGGCTCATGCTGGTCTGCAATGTATGCCTTGGGGCTTTTTTGTGTGTTTTTTTTTTTGGGGCCTGAGCGCCGAGTGGCGCTGTGCGTGTGTGCTTTTCATTTTAACTGCGTCATGGCGGCCATCTTGCCGCGGATCGCCTCAGTGAAGTGCGGCGGCCATTTTCTTGTAGCCCGCGCGCTTTTCAGCACTAGTTTGGCCTCTAGCGCTGCTATAGCAGCGCGAATCTCCTCACAGTCTCCTCACAGCTTACCAGCGCTGACACAGCGCGGTACAGACAGCGGAACTAAGCGGTCCCTGGTCCGGTTTGGTGAGTCCCCTGGGCGCCCCCTCCTCAGTCAGCACAGCCTGTGGGTGGACTTTTTATCTGAGAGAGTCTCAGAGAGGGACAATATGGAGTCTGTGTCACCAGCTTCCCCTAAAAATGTCAGTGGCAACAGGCAGTGCTTCAGCACTGCGGTCCCTATGGACCTGTTGTGGGCAGCCCTGGAATCATTTCTGACCAGGATGGGAGCTGTGTGCAAGCGCAAGGTACAAAAAAGGCGCCCTCTCCCCACTTTATCTACTCGAGGGCAGTGCGCTGATTCAGATATGGGCCTAGCCACTATCGCTCAGGACCCTAGTTCTGAATGTATGGATGGTTTTGAACAGGACATTCCTTATGAGGGAAACTCCAGTTCTGAGTCAGTAAATGACAGGGCGCTTGTTAGTGTGCTCATGACTGTGGTGAGGGACACTCTCAAGCTCAAATGCTGCGGATGCAGAACCTCAGGCGGATACTGTCTCCTTTGGTTCTTTTAAGGCCAGGCCTTCTAAAGGTTTTTTTTCCATTGTACTTTCTTTGACCAGCTCATTGATAAGGTCTGGGAAAAGCCGCAGAAGAATTTTTTTATGGTCCCGCGGCGTTTGTCTATCAGGTACCCCTTGAAGATGCCCTACTTAAAAAGTGGGCTTCTCCCCCAGTGGTCGACCCTCCAGTCGCCCGGTTGAACAAGGCCATCACTCTCCCGATGGAGGGGACTCCTGCATTTGAGGATCCCACTGACAGGAGGTCAGAAGTGGTGAGCAGAACCATGTTTGCCTTGTTGGGATCCGCCCTACGACCTGTGGTAGCGGCGACCCTTGTGTCAAAAACACTTACAGGTTGGGCAAAAAGGTTGCACCTAGCTGTACAGGAGCATATTCTTCCTCCAGACACAGTTGCTCTGGCCCACCCAACTGGTTCAGGGCCTGGTTTCTGTGTGCGACGCCACGCTGAACGCGGCCCCTTTAATATCCAGGGCCTCTGGCTCGGCGGTGGTATTGCGTCGTCTTATCTGGTTGAAATGCTGGTCTGCTGACCTAGCCTTAGGAAGCTCCTGACGGATCTACTATTTTAAAGGCGGTAGACCTTTCGGTGCTGCTCTGGATGACATCGTCATGGATGTCACGGGAGGTAAACGCACTCTTCTTCCTTAGACTAGCAAGGGTGAGGAGGCCCGCCGCAAACAGGGGCCTTCCTTTCCAGCAAAACAGGGGTTTTTTCGTCAGTCAGAGTCCACAGGTAGGCCCTCTCAGACTGATGGCAGTGCGGCTGGTGGGCACAAGTGCCCCTGGGTGCGTAAGCCAAACAAGCGGCTCCCAAGCCCGCCTCCGCGTGAAGTCTTGCCTCCGCCCGACTCTGGGGTGGGGGGACGACTTTGCAGGTTCACGGATCGGTGGACCTCCCGAATCTCCGACTGGTGGGTGTGCGAGGTGGTCACCTCAGGTTATAGGATAGTATTCCGATCCTAGCCCCCACACAGATTCTTTCCCTTGAATCTTTCTATCCTTCCTACCTGTCGGGCAGCCCTCTTGGGGGCTGTACAGGTTTGATCAGGTCCGGAGTGATTGTGCCGGTTCCGTCACAGGAGAGTTTTCAGGGATTCTGCTCGAATCTGTTTGTCGTCCCAAAAATAGGACGTGGTGCGACCTATCGTGGACCTCAAGGCCCTGAATGCCTTCGAGAAGGTGCAGAAATTCCGCATGGGATCCATTCGCACGGTGATCGCTACACTCCACCAAAGGGATTTTCTTCTGGCGTCCTTGGACTTCAAGGACGCCTACTTGCATGTTCCGATCTGCGCAAGTCACCAGAAGTTTCTGCGCCTTGCGATCAGTGAAGTCCAATCTCGATTGTGGCTCTTCCTTTCGGCCTTGCCTCGGCACCAAGGGTGTTCACCAAGGTGCTTGCTCCGGTTCTAGCCTTCTGTTACAGCGAGGTATTGCTGTCGTGGGCTATCTGGACGGTCTTCTGCTATGAGCAGAAAGTGGCTCAGACTTGGAGGAAAGGTGACTATCGTCAATTAGACCCTCAGGGACCTCGGGTGGTTCCTGAACATTCAGGAGTCAGTCCTGGTCCCGACTCAGTGTCTGGAGTCTCTAGTTCTGGTTCTGGACTCCTTGGAGGCAAGGTATCCTACCTCTGGAGTAGTTGCTGACACTTCAGTCTGCGGTGCGGGTGCTGACATCCCGAACATGGTTGTCAATCCGTTGTTTGCATGAGAGTCCCGGGACTCCTGGTGGCCTCCTTCGCGGCCGTTCCGTATGCCCAATCACACACCAGGGCATTGCAGAAGGAGATCTTGTCCGCCTGGGACAAATCACCGTTGTCCTTGGATCTTCGGATCCAGGTGATTCACCTGGTCAGGGGGCGTCCCTGACAGGGTGGTTGGGACCCTCGGCTCTTCGGTCCGGAAAGTCGTTCCCCTCCCATCCAATGGACGGTACTCACGACGGACGCCAGCCTGACGAGCTGGGGTGGAGTCTGGGGAGTCCTGTCGGCTCAAGACCTTGGACTCCGGACGAGCACGTTTACCAATCACTGTTCTGAAAATGCGGGCCATCAGACTGTGTCTCTCCTCAGGTCGGAGAGAGTACGGGGTCGCTCCATCAGGAGCCAGTCGGACAACGCCACGGCGGTGGCGTATGTAAACCATCACGGGGGGACTCGGAGCTCAGCTGCGGCTTCCGAGGTAATCCGTATCCTGAAGTGGGCCGGAAGAAACGTGCCGGCTCTGTAGGGGCGGACTATCTGAGTCTCCAATCGCCAGACGCCGGACCAGGAAGAGTGGTCCTTGCATATTTCAACTCCTTTGCCGACGGGGGGGCACGTCGGATGTGGACCTGATGGCCTCTCGACTCAGTCGCAAGGGTCGAGGTTGTGGCCAGATCCAGGGATCCTTGGGCGATGACTCGGATGCGTTGGTGGCCCCATAGGGTCCTTATCGCCTCATATAAACTCCGGTGATCCTAATTGTTCCGGATTGGCCTCAGCGTCACTGGTACGCTGATCTGGTACGTCTCGTTGCGGACGTTCCCTGGCGGTTGCCGATGAGGGAGGACCTTCAGTCTCAAGGTCCTATGTTCCATCCGGCTTGCAGTCTCTGGCTTTAACGGCAGAGCTGTTAAAAGCCAGGTATTGAGGGACCGAGGTCTCTCGGACTCTGTCATATTGACCATGTTAAGGACACGGAAGTCTTCCTCCAGGCAGATCTATCACCGTGCCTGGAAAGCTTATATCGCCATATGCAAAGCGCTGGACTGGCGTCCTCGGACGTATTCCGTCCCCAGAATCCTGCGTCTTCTACAGGTGGAGTGACCCAAAAGCTTGCTTTGAGTACCATCAAGGATCAGATTTCGGCCTTGGCCGTCTTCTTTCAGCGACCTCTACCGGGTCATTTCTTGGTTAGCACCTTGTGTTGGGGGTTCGCCATGTGCTCCCTCCTGTCAAGCCTTCTCTCCCACCGTGGGATCTGAATTTGGTGCTCTAGGTCCTTCAGGAACCTCCTTTTTGGGAATATCCAGGATATTCCTCTCTTGTCTTGTCTCAGAAGGTGGCCCTTTAGTGGCAATCACTTCTGTTTGACGAGTGTCTGAGTTGGCGGCTTTGTCCTGCAAGTCGCCATATTTAGTCATCCATAAGGATAGGGCGGTGTTGCATCCGCGACCTTCATTTTTGCCAAAGGTGGTGTCTACCTTTCACCTACATGAGGACATTGTCCTCCCGTCCTTGTGTCCTCACCCATCGCATCCCAGAGAGTTTGCGCTGCACATATTGGATGTGGTACGAGCCTTACGGGTGTACCTGTCTGCTACTGCTTCTATTCGGAAGTCCGACTCACTGTTTGTGACTGCCCCTGGTCCATAACAGGGCCAAGCGGTTTCGTCTGCCATCATTTTTAGGGGAATCAGACAAACCGTCATTCAAGCCTATGCTCTCAAAGGGCGGGCGCCTCCCTTTCCGGTTACGGCGCATTCCACCAGGGCAATTGGTGCTTCCTGGGTTTTCCGACATCAAGCGTCGGTTGCACAAGTGTGCAAGGCGGCGACCTGGTCGTCTGTTCATACCTTTTAAGTTTTTTTTTATAAGGTTGATGTGGCTGCATCTTCGGATGCTTCCTTCGGCCGCAGGGTGCTGCAGGCCGCTGTTTAAAGTTGCGACTCCTCCGTTGAGGAGATCTGCCTTCTTGGAGTGGAAGTTTTTGGTTTTTCCATTTATACTGCTCCCATCCCTCTTGACACTGCTTTGGGACATCCCACGTGTAAAGTGTAAAGACACACCGTGTCAGTCCATGGATGATAAGAGAAAATAGGATTTTTTGTACTCACCGTAAAATCCTTTTCTCTGACATCCATGGACTGACACGGCACCCACCCTTCCTTTTTAAGTTTGTACTGCTTTGTTACGAACTGAAGTCTGCTGACTGTAGTGGGAGGGTTATGCCCGGAGGGACCGCCCCCTGGGTGGGGCTGTTCAGCTCTGGCTTTTAGAATGTATGTATAACATCTCACATTCTGCCTAGGTCTTCTCCTGCAAGCAGGGACATAACCCACGTGTAAAGTGTAAAGACACACCGTGTCAGTCCATGGATGTCAGAGAAAAGGATTTTACGGTGAGTACAAAAAATCCTATTTTTTTAGCAAAGACCCTAGAAAATACAATGGCAGTCATTGAAACATTTTATCTCGCACAGTATTTGTGGAGGAATTTTTCGAACACTTTTTTTTTTTGGAAAAAAAAAAAAACAGTTTTGTGCTTTAAAAAAAAAAAACCCGTAAAGTTGGCCCAATGTTTTTGCATAATGTGAAAGATAGGTATCTATTTACCCGGCGTAACTTTATCTAACATACCCTTCAAAATTGCACACGCTTGTGGAATGGTGCCAAACTTCGCTACTTAAAAATCCACATAGGCGACGCATTTAAATATTTTTACTGGTTACATGTTTTTAGTTACAGAGGAGGTCTAGGGCCAAAATTATTGCGCTCGCTCTAACGTTCGCAGCGATACCTCACATGTGTGGTTTGAACACCGTTTTCATATGTAGGCGGGACTGTATGCGAGCACACGGGAACAGGGGCGCTTTAAAAAAAAATATATATTTTTTTTTATTGTTCATTTTACTTTATTTTAGTTTGACACATTTTTTCCCCCCAATTTTTTTTTTATCACTTTTATTCCTATTACAAGGAATGTAAACATCCCTTGTAATAGGAATATGGCATGACAGGTCCTTTTTACAGTGAGATATGGGGTCAATAAGACCCCACATCTCACCTCTAGGCTCGGAAGCCAGAAATAATACAAAAAAAAACAAAAAAACGATCCTGGCTTCGATCATAGCAGCGAATCAGTAGAAGCACCGGAGGGCGGCGGGAGGGGGGGGTTGGGAACGTCCCCTCTCGCCTCCCGTAAGAACGATCAATTGGTGGAACAGCCGCTATAATCATTCTTATGGTGTAGGGAATCGCCGGCTGAAAAAGCTGATATCTGAATGATGCCTGTAGCTGCAGGCATCATTCAGATATTCCCGCACAAAGTCAAGGACGTCGTATGACAGCCGGCGGGCGGGAAGTGGTTAAAACTTTGTTTAAAAAAAAAAAAATTATCCATTTATACAATATTTCTAACTGACACCCTAAAATAGATTTTCCTACTCCTCCTGAGTACGGCGATACCACATGTATGAGACTTCCACAGCCTGGCCACATAGAGGCCGAGCATTGCAGAGTGTCGGCTGAGCATGGTGGATGGATCTCTCCCCCTCTCCTACTGTACCGATCGGTACAGAGAGGGGAGAGAGGAATTGGTGTCATGACATGATGCCGGTTTGTTTACAAGTGATCGCTCCGTCATTTGATGGAGCGATCACGTGGTAAACGGCCGCTATCGGCGCCCATGTACCGTGATCCGTGATGTGGCGGTCACGGACACTCCTGTGACCATTGTGCACGCGATTCTGGGAGGACGTCCATGTACGCCCTCCCAGAATTAACAAACCGCCCTGTAGCCGTCTTTTGGTTATGGCCCGGTTATTAAGTGGTTAAAGTGATACTAAACAGAGTAGTGTTAATTGCCATAATTTATTCACATAAATTATATATCCTGCCAAGTACCTTATTCCTGCAATACTGTTGTGTGGTCACATCATCTTTCCCTGTTCTTTGGCATCTTCAGGGAAGATCATTGGGAGGGGCTTCTATTACTCTTCTGATGTATGCTCTCTACAGAGTCTGTGTCTGGCCGTCCTGTTTCAGAAGAGCAATTCAGATTAGATTAAAAATATCATCAAATAACTATTTTACAGCTCCCAATAAATCTTTATTGAGCATAAATTGTGCATTTTTTGTGCATTCATATGGTGTAGGCACAGTCAGAGAGGTATATTTCACTCTACACAAAACAAGTGCTTTAGTGGCTTTGTGGTATACTCTCTTTTTGTTGTATAGCATGTAATGAGAATTTTTCATAATCTGGGTTTAATGACACTTTAAGAATCAATTTAATTAACTAAGCTGCAATTTTGAAGGGAAGAACCTCCGAAGCTATAGTCTCTGAATATTACTTGTGTAATGTGCAACACAGGGAAGGTAGATGGAGCTTTGAGAACTGAATCCATTGCTAAAGATCTGGATAAAGGGAATGATTCTGGTTTCTATAACATACAGCTAACTTCTCGTTCCCGTTTAGTTCTCTATATGCTAAAGATGGTTTGCACCTAAATGGAAGGGGGTCTGCTGTAATGGGAGA
Organism: Rana muscosa; assembly: GCA_029206835.1. Lineage (NCBI taxonomy): Eukaryota > Metazoa > Chordata > Amphibia > Anura > Ranidae > Rana > Rana muscosa. The sequence continues at coordinate 4,449,449 of CM055122.1, forward strand.
GATTTAATGGTAAGGCTTGAGGAGTATTTAAACTAGGATTGAGGGGGGGTGGGGGGTTTAGACTATAATGGGGCAGACAGTCAGTCAGGAGTTACACTAATGGAGGGTGGAATGGGGAAGATGGGCGGGGGAGGGTTATGGCAGTTGATAGATTCCAGTGTTAAAAACAATTGTTGGCAATTATAGCACTGTTTTGTACTACTTGGGCTGCTTTCACACTGGGGCGGCGAGTCCGTTAGCGGTAAAGCACCGCTAGTTTTAGCAGCGCTTTTCACCAACGCTAGCAGCCGAAGAAGGGGTTACAAGCACCTGTGTTGCTGCGCTTCCGAATCGCTTTCCGGATGCTTCGGAAACACTGCCTAAAAAAATTATTTTTCACTTATCGTCCATGGACTGACACAGCTGTCATACTGATTACGTGTGGGTATATGTCCCTGCTTGCAGGAGAAGACCTAGGCAGAATGTTAGATGTTAAAACATTCTAGAACAAACCAGAGCTGAACAGCCCTGCCCAGGGGGGTGGTCCCTCCGGACATTACCCTCCCACCTGCAGCTAGCAGACCTCCGTTTTTTTTCTGCCTAGCAGAAGGAGAAGACGTGGCTCTCTCAGGAGCCAGTCTCCTGGAAGATTTTACTTTTTAAATTTTATTCCTTTTGGGAATTTTGTTATTTTATTTTTAAAAACCTTCAATCAACTGTCGGCTGGGCAACAGGTTGGGTACACTGGTATCCTCGTAGTCTTCCCTGTCCGACCATCGAGCGTGCTGATCCTCGCCTTGTGTGCGTGAGAGTCAGTTCTCGACATACCCCATGGCTCCAGGGGTGGCCGGGTTGCTTTCATGCTTCCGCGGTCCTCTCAAGATTGAACAGTACCTGACTGTATCTTTTGCGGTGGACCGGGCCGACAGCTACGCAGTACTACTCTGTGATAGGTCTGTCTGTGACAAGCCAGTGGGTCCCTCCAGGGACGGGTAAGTAGTCTCTCCTGCTGCAGGTGAGTACATACTGGCTGTGTTTCTTTATGTGGGGGGTTCTCCCTGTTTCCCCCCTGTTATGCTGCTCTCTGCACCCTGTACTGGTGCTGTGTGGGGGTGCTTGGGGGTCACTCTGGCCTGACTGGGGAGCTCATGTCTGTTTTTAATGGCACTGGGGCAGTGTTCTGGTGTATGAGTTTGACATACTGTGGTGGAATAGTGGTTACATGCATGCTTGGCAAAGCTAAGCTTCACAGGTTCAGTTCCTGAGTGGGGCTGCTTGTGTTCAAACAGCCGCCCCAGCGCTTGCCGTGCCACAGCCAGTGAGGGCAGGAGCTCCTGCCTTGTGGTAAGTGAACAACCGCAAAACATGTGCGCCATTAGCGCTGTGAGGTAATTTTGAAAAAACTCGCTCAGCGGCCATTTTGCCGTGGATCGATGGCGCAGTATTGTATGCGGCCGGCGGCCATTTTCTTGAAGCCGCAGCGTTTTTGCTTAGTTTCGGCCGCTGCTGCAGCGCGAATATCCAATCTCCTCACAGTCCCGTCTCCTCACTCTCCCCAGGCTTCACCCGCGCGGCAGCGCGGTTTCATACAGCGGAATGAGCGGTCCTTACAGGTGTTGGTGAGTACTCTGGGTGTCCCCTCCTCAGCTTCAGCATAGCCAGTGGGTGGACTGTGTTACTCATTATGATAGTGTTTAACAGTCAGAGGGTGGCAGTATGGAGTCTAGTTCACCTGCTTCTCCACACTTGTCTGAGGCAACTGGCAGTGTTCCTGCACCTGCGGTCCCTAGCGACTAGTTGTCGGCAGTCCTGGAATCATCCTTGTCAGGATGGAAGCTGTGTGCGAGCGCAAGGGAGCTGTAAAGCGCCCCCTCCCCACACACACTCCTGTAGGGGAGTGCTCTGTCTCAGATATGGGCCTAGCCAGGGCTGGCCTAAGACATTGTGCTGCCTGGGCCCAAAAATGAAATGCTGCCCCCCCCCCCCAAGAAAAAAATCCTATGCCCATCCAGCAAAAGAGACGTTTCCATAAAGCAAAGACAGCCCAATATATTCAGTAAGAGACATCCCATATATTCAGCAAAGAGACATGCCCCTTCTAGGGTGACCATGTGTCCCGGATTGCCCGGGACAGTCCCGCATTTTGCAGGTCTGTCCCGGGCACCTTCATTCCAGGACAATACAGTGTCCTGGAATGAAACTGACACAGCCACCCCCCCCCCGGGCCAATCTGATGCCCCCAAAAAAGGCCGCCACATCACAGCTTTACTCACTGACAGTACTTGTCCTGGCCGGGAATGCCTGGAGGAGCACAATCCCGCCCCCTGCTTGTGATTGGAGAAATCATAAATCCCACCTCTTGTGTCCAATCACTGTGCTGTGATTCGTTACAGCACAAGCTGATTTTTGGGAAGGGGGGGTGTCCCTGAATGGTAGTTTAAAAATGTGGTCACCCTAGCCCCTTCCTGCAAAGAGTATTGTGTAGCACCACAACGCTCTGATCCCAGCTCAGTGATGCAACATGCTGCAACAACAGCGCTGCAGTGGCGGCTAGGGTGACCACATTTCCAAACTGCCATTCAGGGATACCCCCCTTCCTTCCCAAAAAAATGAGGGGGGGGTGTAGTCTCGCTGACAGGGAATTTGGCAGCGGGTGATTTGTCGGGCGAATGGCTGGTGTTAGCACTTAAATCATCCTAAAATTATGATTGATATGGTGTCAGGATGATCAAATCCCATTATTTCTATTACTACATTGTAATATATAATGAAATAGTTAAACTCACCATAATGCAGAATCAGTGGAAGCCCTGAGCTTGTCATTTGCCACCTTTGCCTGCCACCAGATGCAGCTGTGCCACTTGCCACCCATAGCCTGCCACAACATGCTGCGTGTCAATTGTCAACATTGCCTGTCCCCAGTCACCATTGCCTGTCACCAGATGCAGCCTGTCACTTGTCACCATTGCCTGTCACCAGATGCAGCCTGTCACTTGTCACCGATGCCTGTCACCAGATGCAGCCTGTCACTTGTCACCATTGCCTGTCACCAGATGCAGCCTGTCACTAGATGCAGCTTGTCACCAATGCCTGTCACCAGATGCAGCCTGTCACTTGTCACCATTGACTGTCACCAGATGCAGCCTGTCACTTGTCACCATTGCCTGTCACCAGATGCAGCCTGTCACTTGTCACCATTGCCTGTCACCAGATGCAGCCTGTCACTTGTCACCATTGCCTGTCACCAGATGCAGCCTGTCACTTGTCACCATTGCCTGTCACCAGATGCAGCCTGTCACTTGTCACCATTGCCTGTCACCAGATGCAGCCTGTCACTTGTCACCATTGCCTGTCACCAGATGCAGCCTGTCACTTGTCACCGATGCCTGTCACCAGATGCAGCCTGTCACTTGTCACCATTGCCTGTCACCAGATGCAGCCTGTCACTAGATGCAGCCTGTCACTTGTCACCAATGCCTGTCACCAGATGCAGCCTGTCACTTGTCACCATTGACTGTCACCAGATGCAGTGTGTCACTTGTTACCAATGCCTGTCACCAGATGCAGCCTGTCACTTGTCCCCAATGCCTGTCACCAGATGCATAAAGAAAAACCCACCAGGGAGAAACCTAGAGAGTTGGACTCCCCCTGGATAAAGAAGCCACAGGTGGACCACGCCGCTTATGAAAACAGTTATTGGTACAAAAAAATTAATTAAATAATAGAAAAATCAATACACAAATTACTGATGCTCAAAAAAACCCACACCAGCACCCACAGACAATTAAAATTAATATGATGACGTCATCAATATTAAAACCACAAACTACTTAAATGCGGACGCATGCATGCATTAGAGCAGGGTAATCAACTGGAAAATTGGTCCAGGTAATGGCCCTGTGTATAATAGGGCCAGTCAATAGGGCTAGACTAGTTCCAAAGGAACATGAAAAATGCAGATATAGCTGTGCAATGAAAAGCTGAAACTGGGATAAAAAAGTGACACTATGCAAAAAATACGGTTCTAATTGAGTATTTTGGTATGAAATAGCAATGATGAATGAAAATTGGATAGGTCACATTAAATCAATCTATTCACTGGTTGAAGCAAGCAAAAAGCAGAAAAAGCAAAAATAGAAAACGCAGGTCAATGCAGGGCAGCAAATTGGCAGCATACAGCAAAAAACCACTGAGTGTGGATAAGACAGGCAGTTGTGATCATCAAGTGGCTAGATGAAACAGCAGCATGAACAGCGGCCTGAATAAAGTGACATTGCTTGGACCGAAGGTCCCCTCACCCAGCCTGGGAGCAGCAGACACTCATCCTGTGTTGCAGGGTTTGTCTTCTCTGTATCAATAGGAGGCATTCACAGCAGATAATACGGCCGTAATTGGCATGTTCACCCCGTGCGGGGGTCAAAGGTGCTGATTCTCCTAGATAAGAGGAATATTAGTGCCTTGTATAAGTCTTCCAGGCGTCAGTCATCCAGGATCGGGCAGAGAGCTAAAAGTCCCGCTCCCACAATCACTCAAGCCGCATATAGAGAGCCTGCTACACAGCGTGATGCTTCAACTCAGCTCAGCTCAGTCCAGTCTCAGTGCAGAGCGCATGCGTCCATACAGCGTAGCTGTGTGTAACGGAGGAACGTTACTACAACATGTAATCCGACATGTTTCAGCCCATAGGAGGGGCTTTCATCAAGGGATAGGGAGGGGCATAAACCAGGTCCTTATATACATAAGTTTGAATCAACCTGTAAGTGGTACCAGCTGCGTTGCAAAGGGAATCCACTAGATGTCACTCCCTAAAACACTGTTATAGTAAAAGTTCATTCACCAGTCGCAGAGATCACCATCAGCAATGGATAGATAGCAAATTATAAAAATAAATTTAAATATTACAAAATAAAAACTTTTTTTATATATAAAAAATGAAAAAAAAAAAAACGAGATAATGATATCACCCCTATAGGTATTGTGACAGCAGGAAGGTAAAGTCACCTGGTTGCATCCAGGGTGGTAGATATATTTCGCCCAGATTCAGGCTTTACGCCGACTTATACAACTAGGTGGAGAGTTGTATAAGCCCAGCTGAGGCTAGTGGGCTCATGGATGACTCATACCTCTAGGGAGAGTGTGGGGCGTCGTGCAGACAGGGAGTTGATGAGACCAGCTGAAGCTTGTCAGCTCATTTAGGCCTCTATAAGAACTCCCAGCTTCATTAGGTGTTAGCTCATGCCTGGACCCAGACCTGTGTGGACTGTCTAGGGAGAGTGAACCCCTGTGCGGTGAGACAAAGCCTGTGTGGCTATTTGCTTGGACATTTAAAACCAGGGACTTAGGGACTAGGACAGCACTAGGCTGATCCCAGTTGTTAGTTAGGAAACCTGTATGTTTAGTCAGAGGTCAAGTTGACCAGGATTTATTTTGTTTATGTTTCTTTTGCTTTGCTGTGTTTTGTCACTGTAAATAGAAAATAAACCGCACCTTTTTGATTTTGAAAACCACAACCTCCGTTTGCTGGGCCTGTTTTTGTGAGGGGGTTAGCTCGGCAGCGGGTGTGTGTGACCCCCGGGATGGGAGCTGGCGATTTTGTAACGATTTTCGTCAGTTGAACAAAGTTACAAAATTTGACACCTACCCCAGGCCACGTATAGATGAGTTGATCGACCGGCTGGGAACAGCCCGATACATGACGACTCTTGACCTCACAGTTGGTGGAGAACCAGTGGCAGTTTTTTTTTAAGCCAGCATGGAGGAGATACTGAAGCAGCTGGCTCTAGCAAATGCCAATCAACAGCAGACAAATGCAGGTTTGCAAAAGAGCCTTGCAGCTCATCAACAGAGCCTTGCAGCTCAACAACAGAACTTCGCAGCCCAGCAGCAAGCTCATCAACAGAGCCTTGCAGCCCAGCAGCAGACAAACGCAACGTTGCAACAGAGTCTGGAGGCTCAGCAACAAGCCCAGCAGCAATCTGAGGCCCGCTTCATAGACCTGTTGCAGAAGCAAGAGCAGAGACTACAACAACAGATGGAAGCAGTAATGCAGCAACGTCCGCAGACCAGTGAGGAAAGCCGTCCCACTAATACCGCGTCCTTTGGGGTGAGTCGTTTATTGACAAAAATGACTGGAGAGGATGATCCAGAGGTATTTTTGACCACATTTGAAAGGACCGCTGAAAGAGAAAAGTGGCCTGAGGAGCAGTGGGCTGGACTGGTGGCTCCTCTGTTAACTGGTGAATCGCAGAAAGCTTACTATGACCTAGAGCCTAACCAAGCAAAAGACTATGTGATGCTAAAAGCTGAAATATTGGCAAGGCTGGGTGTCACCCAGGCTGTCCGGGCTCAGCGTGTGCATAACTGGACTTTCCAGCTTGGAAAACCCCCCAGGTCTCAAATGTATGATCTCATTCACCTGAGCAGAAAGTGGCTACAGCCAGAGACTTTGTCCGCACCAAAGATTGTGGAACGTGTTGTAATGGATCGGTTTTTGAGAGCTCTTCCTACTGCCATCCAAAAGTGGGTAAGCCATGGAGACCCAGAGACGGCCGATGGTCTTGTGGATCGTGTGGAGAAATACTTGGCTACAGAGAACCTGACGGCCTCTTCCAGAGACACTCGGACTTTCCACCCTAAGACCAGACCATCCCCAGGGGCGGATAAGAGGATTCCAAGGGGTGAGGGTGGAGAGAGTGAGAGGGTGGGAGCTCTACCCCAAGTTTGGCGAGAACAGCCTGGGAAATCAGCGGCTCAAGAGGCGGCAAGAAGGATCGTTTGCTACCGCTGCCGGCAAGCGGGACATATTGCAGCCAATTGCCCGGTTGTGGAGGAACTCATGCAGTGTGACTTTCTGACGGGCAGACGTCAGTCGCTGTGTGCGACAGTCGCATGCACTGCCATTCGAGGAACTGAGAAACATTTATGCAAAATGTGTGTTAATGGTAGAAATGTTGTGGTATTGCTGGATTCAGGTAGCCTTGTGACCCTGATAAAGGCTGAGTTAGTTAAAACAGAGGTCTCTGGGAATAGCAAGGTAGCTGTTATTTGTGTGCATGGGGACACCCGAGAGTATCCAGTGACTACAGTGTGTTTCGAGACCCCCAAAGGTACCCTCTCTCATCCAGTGGGCTTAGTATCTGTTACCGCATGACGCCATTGTGGGAAGGGATTTTCCGAAGTTCTGGGAACTGTGGGATGATCCTGAGCCCCCCACTGGTGCCCCTATGTACCAGGAATGTGATAGCCAGAACTCCCCTGAGAGTGGTGAGGACTCTCCGGAATTTCCCTTATCAGTATTGGCAGGGGAGACTCAAGAAACTGGAGAGGAGCCCACCTCCTCAGACGAAAACCTACCGTCTGTGGAGTTTTCTGATCTTGAGGTTCACAGGGAAAACTTTGCCACAGAACAGTTGAAAGACCCCGCCCTAATAAAGGCACGGGAAAACGTAGTGAAAATAGATGGCGAGTTAGTGAACCCAGATAATACCTGCACTTACCCATACTTCAGCGTAGAGAAGGACCTACTGTATCGGGTGGCAAAAAGGGCAGAAGAAACCGTTGAGCAGCTTGTGGTGCCCAAACCTTACAGGAAGTTGGTGTTGGAGTTGGCCCATGGGCACATTCTTGGAGGTCATCTGGGGACAGAGAAAACCCGAGAGAGGGTATTACAGAGATTCTATTGGCCGGGGGTGATGAAGGACATAGAAAATTATTGTTCCTCCTGCCCTGTGTGTCAGAGGTCGGCCCCGATGCCACATTTCCGTAGCCCGCTGGTCCCTCTACCCATCATTGAGGTCCCGTTTGAGAGGATCGCCATGGATTTGGTAGGGCCTATAATCAAGTCCGCTAGGGGGCACCAGTACATATTAGTTATAATGGACTATGCCACCCGTTATCCAGAAGCGATCCCTCTCCGAAATACCTCGGCCAAAACCATAGCCAAAGAGCTATCTCTTGTGTTTAGCCGGGTGGGTATTTGTAAAGAACTGCTTACGGACCAAGGTACACCCTTTATGTCCCGGGTTATGAAGGAGCTGTGTAAATTGTTCAAAGTGACGCAATTACGTACATCTGTGTATCACCCCCAAACCGATGGGCTGGTGGAAAGATTCAACAAAACCCTAAAACAAATGTTGAAGAAAGTGGTGGATAGAGATGGAAAGGATTGGGACTGTCTACTTCCTTATCTGATGTTTGCTATTAGGGAGGTGCCCCAATCCTCTACCGGATTCTCCCCCTTTGAGTTACTGTATGGGAGACACCCAAGAGGGCTGTTAGATATTGCCAAGGAAACTTGGGAAAGTGAGAGTTCTCCCCACAGGAGTGTGATTGAGCATGTCGCCCTGATGCAAGACCGAATTGCACAGGTAATGCCCATCGTGAAGGAACATTTGGCCCAAGCGCAGTTAGCACAGCAGAGAGTGTACAACCGTGGAGCCAAGACCCGTACCTTTTCCCCGGGGGATAGGATACTGGTACTTGTCCCTACGGTTGAAAGTAAATTCCTTGCCAAATGGCAAGGCCCCTACGAGATAATGGAAAAAGTGAGCGAAGTGAATTACAAGGTCAGACAACCAGGAAGGCGAAAGCCCAAACAGATCTATCACGTTAATCTGTTGAAAGCCTGGAGGGATAGAGAGTCCCTAGTCGCAGACACTTGGTCACCAGCTCAAACTGGTTGCGTGATTCCTGAGGTTGGAATAGCAGCCACCTTGTCACAACCCCAACAACAGGAGGTTAAGGAGTTTGTGCTTCGCAACAAGGAGGTATTCTCTGAGCTGCCGGGACAAACATCTGGGGTAGAGCATGACATCATTACCCCGCCCGGTGAAAGGGTGAAGTTAAAACCCTATCGGATCCCAGAGGCCCGATGGGAGGCAATACGGGAGGAAGTACAGAAAATGCTGAACTTAGGGGTGATAGAGGAGTCCCAAAGTGATTGGTCTAGTCCCATTGTGTTGGTGCCTAAACCGGATGGGAGCTGGCGATTTTGTAACGATTTTCGTCAGTTGAACAAAGTTACAAAATTTGACACCTACCCCAGGCCACGTATAGATGAGTTGATCGACCGGCTGGGAACAGCCCGATACATGACGACTCTTGACCTCACAGTATGTATAATAGCCATTACCCATATTCCTGCCACATGTCGTCCATGTATAGGGGTGATATCATTATCTCGTGTTTTTTTTTTTTTTTTTTTTTCATTTTTTATATATAAAAAAAGTTATTTTGAAATATTTAAATTTATTTTTATAATTTGCTATCTATCCATTGCTGATGGTGATCTCTGCGACTGGTGAATGAACTTTTACTATAACAGTGTTTTAGGGAGTGACATCTAGTGGATTCCCTTTGCAACGCAGCTGGTACCACTTACAGGTTGATTCAAACTTATGTATATAAGGACCTGGTTTATGCCCCTCCCTATCCCTTGATGAAAGCCCCTCCTATGGGCTGAAACATGTCGGATTACATGTTGTAGTAACGTTCCTCCGTTACACACAGCTACGCTGTATGGACGCATGCGCTCTGCACTGAGACTGGACTGAGCTGAGCTGAGTTGAAGCATCACGCTGTGTAGCAGGCTCTCTATATGCGGCTTGAGTGATTGTGGGAGCGGGACTTTTAGCTCTCTGCCCGATCCTGGATGACTGACGCCTGGAAGACTTATACAAGGCACTAATATTCCTCTTATCTAGGAGAATCAGCACCTTTGACCCCCGCACGGGGTGAACATGCCAATTACGGCCGTATTATCTGCTGTGAATGCCTCCTATTGATACAGAGAAGACAAACCCTGCAACACAGGACGAGTGTCTGCTGCTCCCAGGCTGGGTGAGGGGACCTTCGGTCCAAGCAATGTCACTTTATTCAGGCCGCTGTTCATGCTGCTGTTTCATCTAGCCACTTGATGATCACAACTGCCTGTCTTATCCACACTCAGTGTTTTTTTGCTGTCTGCTGCCAATTTGCTGCCCTGCATTGACCTGCGTTTTCTATTTTTGCTTTTTCTGCCTTTTGCTTGCTTCAACCAGTGAATAGATTGATTTAATGTGACCTATCCAATTTTCATTCATCATTGCTATTTCATACCAAAATACTCAATTAGAACCGTATTTTTTGCATAGTGTCACTTTTTTATCCCAGTTTCAGCTTTTCATTGCACAGCTATATCTGCATTTTTCATGTTCCTTTGGAACTGGTCTAGCCCTATTGACTGGCCCTATTATACACAGGGCCATTACCTGGACCAATTTTCCAGTTGATTACCCTGCTCTAATGCATGCATGCGTCCGCATTTAAGTAGTTTGTGGTTTTAATATTGATGACGTCATCATATTAATTTTAATTGTCTGTGGGTGCTGGTGTGGGTTTTTTTGAGCATCAGTAATTTGTGTATTGATTTTTCTATTATTATTTAATTAATTTTTTTGTACCAATAAAAGTTATCTGTTTTCATAAGCGGCGTGGTCCACCTGTGGCTTCTTTATCCAGGGGGAGTCCAACTCTCTAGGTTTCTCCCTGGTGGGTTTTTCTTTATATATCTATCTATAGGCCACAGAGACCGCACCTGACTTGGTGAGTCCGCCATCTAAACGTCACACTGTGCGTCTGTTATTTTTCAGGCATAGTGTGAGTGTACAGTATATACATAGTGAGCACTGGGACCTCTCCCCTTCTTTTCCTGGCTGTCACCAGATGCAGCCTGTCACTTGTCACCAATGCCTGTCACCAGATGCAGCCTGTCACTTTTCACCAATGCCTGTCACCAGATGCAGCCTGTCACTTGTCACCAATGCCTGTCATTAGATGCAGCCTGTCACTTGTCACCAATGACTGTCACCAGATGCAGTGTGTCACTTGTCACCATTGCCTGTCACCAATGCCTGTCACCAGATGCAGCCTGTCACTTGTCACCAATGACTGTCACCAGATGCAGCCTTTCACTTGTCACCAATGACTGTCACCAGATGCAGCCTGTCACTTGTCACCATTGCCTGTCACCAGATGCAGCCTGTCACTTGTCACCAATGCCTGTCATTAGATGCAGCCTGTCACTTGTCACCAATGACTGTCACCAGATGCAGTGTGTCACTTGTCACCATTGCCTGTCACCAATGCCTGTCACCAGATGCAGCCTGTCACTTGTCACCAATGCCTGTCACCAGATGCAGCCTGTCACTTGTCACCAATGCCTGTCACCAGATGCAGCCTGTCACTTGTCACCAGTGCCTGTCACCAGATGCAGCCTGTCACCGATGCCTGTCACCAAATGCAGCCTGTCACTTGTCACCGATGCGTGTCACTTGTCACAGATGCCTGTCACCAGATGCAGCCTGTCACTCAGCCTGGCTCTCTCTCCCTCCCCTTCAGCTGGGCATGCTGGGGGCTGCAGTTCCTCCCCCCTAGAATTGCAATGGGCCAGCCATTTGCACTACATATCCCATAATCCTCTCTTCTCCTTTTTTTTTCCCTGGCCAATGGGAGGAAAAGGGGGAAGAAACATAGCAGTGGCTGTCATGGGAACAGCAGCATGAGGAGGAGAAGGAGGGGGGAGATGAGCCCGCAGCTGCTCTCTCTCCACACACACAGCCGCTCCGAGATAGTGGCGCCTCGAGGGGGGAGGAGGCAGGCAGCACTGCTCGCCGCTCCTGACTTGCTAAGAGGAACACATACAGGGAGGAGGTGGGTGGAGTTAGCGGAGGAGGAGGAAGTTAAATCCTCCTCCGCAATGAATGGTGGGTCTCTCTCTCCTTCTCTCCTGACGTCACTGGTTGCTAGACACAAAGCGGTCCGCGGCTAGCAACCAGTTTGGGCAGTGAAGCAGGGGCCGCTGGTGAGACCCTTGAAGTGGGTCTTGCCACTGCGGCCAGTGACAGCGGCGCTGGCGATGCCGTACAAGGATGACACTGCACACTAGATGGAGGGAACCCCAGGTCCTCAGGCAGTGCGCCCCTGTTGCCGCCCCTCTTAAAGTGCCGCCTGGGACCATGGTCCCACCGGGTCCCATGGTAGGGCCGGCCCTGGGCCTAGCTATTGCTGCTCAGAACCCTAGCTCTGAGGATTTTCATGTTTTTTAAACAGGATATTCCCTGTGAGGAAGACCCCAGTTCTGAAAAACTGACAGGGTGCTTGTAAGTGAACTCATTGATGCTGTGAGGAACACTCTCAAGCTGAATGTTGAGGCTGAGGAACCTCAGGTAGAAGCTGTCTCCTTTTTGGTTCCTTTTAAAGCCGTTTATTCAAAAAGGTTTTTACCATATGTGCCTTTTTTGATACATTCATTGACTAAGTCTGGGGTAAGCCGCAGAGGACTTTGGCGGTCCCGCTGCGCCTAGCCATGTGGTACCCCTTTAAGGAGGACCTGGTTAAGAAGTGGGCTCTCCCTCCAGTGTTCGACCCCCCGGTTGCCCGTTTGAATAAGGCTACCACGCTCCCAATGGAAGGGACTCCTGCATTTAAGGATCCCACTGACAGGAGGTCAGAAGTGGTGAGTAGAACTATGTTTACCTTTATTGGGGTCTGCCTTACGCCCTATAGGGGCAACGACACTTGTGTCTCAAGACACTCACAGGATGGGCAAAGATTTTGCACCAGACGGTTTAGGAGCATAATCTCCCTCCTGAGACCATTACCCTAGCTCACCAACTGGCGCAGGGTTTAGTCTCTGTGTGCGATGCCACTTTGGATGCGGCCCCTTTAATTTCTGGGGCCTCTATCTGCTGTGGTGCTGCGTCGCCTTATCTGGCTGAAATGCTGGTCGGCCGACCTAGCTTCCACATAGCTCCTGGCTGACTTGCCCTTTAAGGGCGGTAGACTGTTTGGGGCCGCCCTGGATGCCTATATTATGGATGTCACAAGGGGTTAGAGCACCTTCCTTTCTCAGTCTTGTACGGAAAAATGAGCCCCACCGGATCTCCGATCGGTGGGTGTGCGAGGTGGTCACCTCGGGATACATGATAGCATTCTGTTCCTGGCCCCCAGACAGATTCTTTCCCTCAATTCTCCCTCTCCTTACTGCCCGTCGGGTGGCCCTCTTAAGGGCCGTACAGGATTGATCAGGTCCGGGGTGATTGTTCCGGTTCCGTCACGGGAGAGGTTGTTCAGGGTTTCTACTCGAATCTGTTTGTAGTCCCAAAAGGTGGAAGGGGGTTCAGCCAATCCTGGGCCTCAAGGCCTGACTGCCTTTGTGATGGTGCAAAGGTTCCGCATGGAATCCATTCGCGCGGTGTTCGCTACACTCCATCAAGGGGATTTTCTGGCATCCTTGGACATCAAGGCCGCCTACTTGCATGTTCCGATCTGCGCACGTCAACAGTAGTTTCTGTGCTTGCGATCGGCGAAGACCACAATCGATTGTGGCTCTTCCCTTCGGCCTAGCCTCGGCACCAAGGGTTTTTTACCAAGGTGCTTGCTCCGGTTCTAGCCTGGCTGAGACAGCGAGGCATTGCTATTATGGGCTATCTGGACAATCTTCTTCTAAGGGCAGACAATGGCTCAGAATTAGAAGTGTGACTATTGTCAGTCAGACCCTTAGGGACTTCGGGTGGCTCCCGAACATTCAGAAGTCGGTCCTGGTCCCGGCTCAACATTTGGAGTATCTCAGTTTGATCCTGGACTCAATGGAGGCATAGGTATTCCTAACCCTGGAGAAGTTACTGACTTTTCAGTCTGTAGTGCGGGTCCTGACGTCTCAGAAATGGTCGTCAACCCGTTTTTTGCATGAGAGTCCTGGGGACTCATGAGGGCCTCGTTCGAGGCTGTTCCGTATGCCCAATCACACACACGGGCATTTCAGTAAGGGATCCTGTCCACTTGGGACAAATCTCTGTTGTCCTTGAATCTTCAGATCCAGATGAGTCACCCACTCAGGGCGCGGTGGTTGGGGTCCCGAGCTCTTCGGTCTGGGACGTCGCCCCTCCCCATCCAGTGGACGGTGTTCATGACGGACACCAGCCTGACGGGCTGGGGTGGAGTCTGGGGAGTCCTGTCAGCCCCAGGGCTTGGACTCCGGACGAAGCCGTTTACCGATCAATATTCTGGAAATACGGGCAATCAGAATATGCCTCCCCACGTGGTCTCTATCGGCCGTCTACGTTCAAGCGTAGACAATTGACAGGCGGACTATCGGAGTCGCCAGATGCTGGACCAGGAGAGTGGTCCTTACACCTGGACATGCCGGTTGTGGACCTGAGGGCCTCTCGACTCAATTGTAAGGTGTCAAGGTTTGTGGCCAGGTCCAGGGATCCTTGGGCGGATGCCTCGGATCCCTTGGTGGGCTCCATGGGGTCATTATCACCTGATATCTGTTATCCTCCGCTCCAGCTGCTTCCTCGTCTGCTGCGCAGGGTTGTGGCCGAAGGGATTTCGGTGATCCTCTTGCGCAGGGTGGGTCTCGGCGTCTTTTGTACGCTGATCTGGTACGTCTCATCGCAAACGTTCCTTGGCGGTTGCCAATAAGGGAGGACCTTCTGTTTCAAGGTCCTATTTTTCATCCTGTTTTACAGTCTCTGACTTAACGGCATAGCTATTGGAAGCCAGGTGCTGAGAGACCGAGGTCTCTCGGATTCGGTCATTTCGACCATGTTCAGGGCACGGAAGTCTTCCGCTTGAAAGATTCATCACCATACCTGGGAAGCTTACATCGCTATGTACAATGAGCTGGACTAGCGTCTACGAACGTATTCCTTCCCCAGTATCCTGCGGTCCTTGGGGTGACCCAAATGCTTGCTTTGAGTACCATTAGGGGTCTGTTTTCGGCCTTGGCCGTCTTCCTTCAGCAACCGCTAGCGGGTCATTCCTTGGTAGCACCTTTTGTGCAGAGGGTTCGCCATGTGCTCCCTCCTGTTGAAACCTCCTCTCCCTCCTCGGGATTCGAATTTGGTGCTCTCGGTTCTCCAGGAACCTCGCTTTGAAAATATCAGAGATATTCCCCTCTTGACCTTGTCTCAGTAGGTGGCCTTCTTGGTGGCCATTACTTCTGTCAGACAGGTGTCTGAGTTGGCGGCCTTGTCCTGCAAGTGGCCCTATTTGGTCATCCATGAGGATAAGGCGGTGTTGCGTCCACGACCTTCCTTTTGCAAAGGTGGTCTCGGCTTTTCACCTACATGTGGACATTGTCCTCTCGTCCTTGTGTCCTCACACATTGCATTCCAGAGGGTTTGCGCTTCACGCATTCTATGTGGTACGTGATATGACTCACTAGGTGTGTCCGTCTCTGGTCCGGACAGTGCCGAGCGGTGTCGTCTGCCACCTTTTCTAGATGGATCAGACAGACTGTTATACAGGCCTATGCCATTAAGGGGGTGGCCCCTCCTTTTCCGGTTATGGCGCATGCCACCAGGGCAATTGGTGCTTCCTGGGCGTTCCGACATCAAGCGTCGGTTGCACAAGGGTGCAAGGCGGCGACCTGGTCATCCGTTCATGCCTTTTCAAAATTCTATAAGGTTGTTGTGGCTGCATCTTTGGATGCGTCCTTCGGCCGCAAAGTGTTGCAGGCCACTGTTAAATGTTGCAACTCCTCCGTTGAGGAGCTCTGCTATTTTGGAGTGAAGTTTTGGTTGTTCCTTCACTATTTTGCTCCCACCCTTTTCTTATACTGCTTTGGGACGTCCCACACGTAATCAGTATGACAGCTGTGTCAGTCCATGGACGATGAGAGAAAATAGGATTTTTGTACTCACCATAAAATCCGTTTCTCTGACGTCCATGGACTGACACAGCACCCACCCTTCCTTTTAAGGTTTGTACTGCTTTGTTACGAACTGAGGTCTGCTAGCTGCAGGTGGGAGGGTAATGTCCGGAGGGACCGCCCCCCTGGGCGGGGCTGTTCAGCTCTGGTTTGTTCTAGAATGTTTTAACATCTAACATTCTGCCTAGGTCTTCTCCTGCAAGCAGGGACATATACCCACATGTTATCAGTATGACAGCTGTGTCAGTCCATGGACGTCAGAGAAACGGATTTTACGGTGAGTACAAAAATACTATTTTTTTTCTTTCGTTCATGGACGAACACAGCCCTAATCTTGACAAAGTGGGTATTAGCCTTCCTTCAGAAGTGACTAGGCAGAAAGTGTTAACTTCAAAGCTGAACAGCCCGCCCAGGGTGCGGTCCTACTGACTATATCCTCTCAGCCTGCACTAAGCAGATCAGTTTTTTAATGCCTAG
Organism: Rana muscosa; assembly: GCA_029206835.1. Classification (NCBI taxonomy): domain Eukaryota; kingdom Metazoa; phylum Chordata; class Amphibia; order Anura; family Ranidae; genus Rana; species Rana muscosa. Next base: position 4,465,599 of record CM055122.1, read on the forward strand.
CTAAGGCGAAAACATGGCTCCCTTTGGGCCCATAGGCCTGAGAGTTTTTTGTTCCAGATTGAAATTTTATTATTTTATTTTTATTTTTGTTCCTGCCGACTGGGTGACAGGCTGTATCCTTGTAGTCTCCCCAGTTTCGGCCATCGAGCGTGTGCCGACCCTAGCTACGCGCTGGGTTTTCCACGACATGCCCGTCGCTCTACGGGTGGCCAGTGAGCCATACGCTCCAGGGCATGCATATGACCGGTCTATAGGGCCGAGTCACAGCAGCCGGGCCGACAGTCCCCTCCGTCACCATGCGGAAGGTGGCCTGTCTGGGATGCTTCCAGTACAATCCACGCAGGAAGAGTAAGTAGTAATCCCCTGCTCGGCAGGAAGACAAAGCTGGGCAATCCTGGAGAGGTGAGTAGGAGGTTCTATCCTAGCTCTCTGAGCTAGGCTGGCTGCTGGGGCGGGGGGTTCACCTGGTAGGGCTCCACCTGTGTGGGAACTGTGCATGCATGTCCGCTAGATAAATGTTATGCGCTGCCACGAAAAAAGTTTGCTTACCTGTGTGTTCTGCTCCATGCTGTCGGCGACCATTTTGCTGGTGATCCATGTTGTGTTTGGCCTCTATCTGCGTGGCGCCCATTTTCTTGTGGTCCGCGCTGTTCGGCCTCTATTGGCCGCTTGGCGGCCATTTTTCTTGTGATCCATGCTGTGTTTGGCCTCTTCTGCGCTGGCGGCCATGGTTTTTGTGGTCCGCACTGTTTGGCCTCTAGCTGCCGCTCGGCGGCCATTTTCTCATGGTCCACGCCGATCAAAGAGAATTTAAACGGCGCAAGCCTACAGACACGCTGCAGAGTGGTCAGACGGATAGCTGACAAGGAATCAGCTCTACTAGGAAGTGGACGGTAGCCGTACTACTGTTCTAGGGTGGTGAGTCCTCCGTGGGGAACCCCTTGTCTCTGTCACAGCTAGGAGGGTGGGCTGTTGGTACCTTGAACTGGAGTCCTTGTGTCAGGTGCGTGGGTCAGCATGACATCAGAAGCAGACACTTCTCCCCCTGATACACCTGCTTCTGCACCCGCTGTGTCAATATGCGCTAGGTCGGCGTCCTGGTTGTTGCCAAGGTGGAAGCGGCGCGTAGGAACACGGGGGTAAAAAGTGCCCCCTCCCTCCGCCATCTTCTGGGGATAACGCTGATGTGGAGCTGGGCCCAGCTACGGCTCATGGTTCTGACATATCAGAGGATGCGGACCGTGGCTGGTCGGACAGTCCAGGTCACCATGCGATAAGGCTCTGATAGGTGACCTGATCACCGCAGTGCGGGATACTCTACAGATAGAGGAGCCTGCAGAAAAGCAGAGGCGTCGGTCCCTTCGGGTTCCGCAAGCCGACTCTCACTGCGAAGGTGTTCCTTGTGCGTCTTATCTAGACAAGCTTTTATACAAGGAGAGGGACAAACCTCAAAAGGTTTTCGGTCCCCAAAAAAGTTTGGCAATTCCGGTGGAAGGGGCTCCTGCTTTCAAGGACCCTGCGGACAGGAAGGCTGAAGCGGTCATCCGCTACCTATTCGGCCCGGCTGTGCGCCCAACGGTGGTTGGGGCCCTGGTGTCTCAGACACTCTTAGAAGGGACAAAGAGGCTGCTCCATGGGTTTAAAGCACAGGAAGCTCCCTCGGACGAGGTGGCTATGGCCGACCAGTTGATACTGGGCCTTAAAATTGTCTGCGAATCAGCCTTGGACACTATTCCTCTGCTGTCCAAAGCCTCAAGCTATGCGGTGGTGTTACGCCGTCTGCTCTGGCTAAAAGGTTGGTCGGCGGACAAATCTTCTAAGAAGGCCCTGACGGATTGCCCTTTAAGGGCAACAGACTTTTTTGGAGCATCCCTGGAGGACATTATTAAATATGCCACAGGAGGTAAGAGCATGCTGCTCCCACAATCCAAAAGAGGCAAGGAGCCACACCATTTGGCTAGGGCTGTCCTTCACCGCAAACAAGTGTTTTGTTTTTTTTTGTCCGCCTAGTGCGGCAAGTAAACGATCCCAGGCCGATAAAGCGCCTGCGGAGGGACAGAAGCGTCCCTGGTTTCGCAAGCCCAACAAGCCTGCGAACAAATCTACATTCGCATGAAGGTCTGTCCCCACCCATCTCTCCAATGGTAGCGCCCCCCTTGGCCTGACATCAGCACCGAAGGTGTTCACCCTGATTCTGATACCAAGACAGCGTGGCATTGATATCATGGTCTACTTGGACAATTTTCTTCTGAGGGCCACCTCAAGCTCAGATGGAGGTGAGTGTGTATATAACCTGTCAGACCCTCCGATACTTTGGTTGGGTGCTGAACACTCAGAAGCCAGTATTGGTACCGATTCAACTCCTAGTGTATCTGGGGTTGATTCTGGACTCCTCAGAGGCGAAAGTTTTTCTCCCTATGGGAAGGTTGCAGACCCTTCGGGCTGCGATGCAGCAGTTGACATCCCAAGGATGGTCGTCACGCCGCTTTTGCATGCGAGTCCTGGGCCTCATGGTAGCCTCCTTCGAGGTGGTACCATATGCGCTATTTCACACGCGAGTGTTACAGAAGGTAATTCTGTCCAGAGGAGACAAGTGCCCATCATCTCTGGATTATCAAATCTGGGTGAGCCACCTAGTCAGGACCTCTCTAGTTTGGTGGCTGACTTCACCGGCTCTTCTGTCCGGGAAGTCATTCCTTCCTTTTTACTGGATGGTGGTCACAATGGACGCCAGCCTTACTGGTTGGGGGAGTCTGGGGGGGGGGGTTCAGTCGACCAGGGTCGCTGGACTCCGGAGGAATCCCACTTGCTGATCAATGCCCTGGAACTCCGGGCGATCAGGCTGTGCATCTCCACATGGTCGTAGAGGCTACAGGGGCGTACAGTCAGGATCCAGTCAGACAACGCCACGGCGGTGGTGTAGGTTAACCATCATGGAGGAAGAAGAAGCTTGGCTGCAGCATCAGAGATCGCTCACATCCTAAGGTGGGCAGAAAGGAGCGTACCAGCCCTGTCGGCCGTATACATTCCGGGCATAGAAAACTGGCAGGCGGAGTCACCAGATGCTGGACCAAGGAGAATGGTCTCTACACCCGGAGGGTTTCAGCTCCTTTGCCATAGATGGGGCACGCCAGACGTAGATCCTGGCTTCTCGACTCAGTCGGAAGGTATTGAGGTTTGTGGCCAGGTCAAGAGACCCATGGGCAGACGCGAAAGATGCGTTGGTGGCACTGTGTAGTCAGTACCGGCTAATCTTTGCCTTCCCTCCTCTGAAGCTCCTTCCTCATCTGCTTCGCAGACTGGAGGATTCCAATGATCCCAATTGCTCTGGATTGGCCTCGGCGTCCTTGGTACGCCGATCTAGAGCGTCTGGTAGCAGACGCCCCTTGGCGCCTACCGCTAAGAAAGGACCTGCTGTCGCAAGGTCCCATACACCATCCTGTTTTACTGTCACTGGCTTATTGGCATGGCTATTGAGAGCCAGGTGCTAGAGACCAGGGCCTGTCAGACTCGGTGATCTCTACCTTGAGGAGTGCTCGGAAATAGTCCTTCGGTAGATTTACCATTGCACTTGGAAGACCTAGATATCCATTTGGAGGAAAGGAGGTGTCATCCGCGTACTTATTTGGTTCCAGAGTCCTGCTGTTCTTACAGTGTGGGGCAGACCAAAATTTTTACTTTAAGTACAATTAAGGGGCACATATCTGCCCTGGCTGTCTTTTTTTCAATGATACCTGGTGGCTCACTCTTTAGTGAGAACGTTTGTACAGGGGGTTTGGCATGCGGCCCTCCGGTCCGCCCTCCACTACCTTCGTAGGACTTGTATAGCAGACGTCCCTTGGCGTCTACCGCTACGAGAGGACCTGCTGTCGCAAGGTCCCATACGCCATCCTGCTTTACAGTCGCTGGCTTAACGGCATGGCCTCTCGGTGCCTCAGAAACCACCGTTTGAAAACATAGGGAGATTCCCTTGTTGACACTTTCTCAGAAAGTGGCCCTTTTGGTGGCTGTTGTCAGTTAAGACGGGTTTCTGATCTGGCAGCCTTGTCATGCAAGGCTCCCTATCTGATATTCCACAAGGATAAGGTGGTGCTGCATCCGCAGCCTTCTTTTCTTCCTAAGGTCGTTTCGACCTTCCATCTCAAGGAAGACATTGTACTGCCATCCTTGTGTCCTCATCCGTCGAATCCTAAAGAGACGACGTTGCATTCCTTGGACGTTGTCCGAGCTCTAAGAGTATACTTGTCTGTTACTGCTCCGTTCCGGAGTTCAGACTCAGTTTATTCGGTGGCTGGTCCCAAGAAGGGCCCAGCGGTCTCGTCGGCCACCATCTCGAGGTGGATCCGACAGATCGTGATCAGGCTTACGCCATAAGGGTCGGGTGCCTCCCCTTCCCTGCGCATTCTACCAGGGCAAGAGGTGCCTCTTGGATAACGGCATGGCCTCTCAGTGCTTCAGAAACCACCGTTTGAGAACATCAGGGAGATTCCCTTGTTGACACTTTCTCAGAAAGTGGTCCTTTTTGTGGCTGCTACGCCAGTTAAGATGGGTTTCTGAGCTGGCAGCCTTGTCATGCAAGGCTCCCTATCTAATCTTCCACAAGGATAAGGTGGTGCTGCGTCCGCAGCCTTCTTTTCTTCCTAAAGTCGTTTCAACCTTCCATCTCAGGGAAGACATTGTACTGCCATCTTTGTGTTCTCATCCGTCGAATCTTAGGGAGACGACGTTGTATTTCTCGGACGCTGTCCGAGCTCTGAGAGCATCAAGCGTCTGTTTCCCAGGTGTGTAAGGCGACCTGGTAGTCCTTTCACACTTTCACTAAACTTTACAAGTTGATGCGAGTGCATCTTCGGATGCTTCTTTTGGCCGCAAGGGATTGCAGGCGGCCGTTTAGAGTTACAACTCCTCAGTAAGGAGCTCTGTTTTGTTTTGGGGTGAAGTTGTTTTAATGCTGTTCCCACCCCTCGTTTTTGACACTGCTTTGGGACGTCCCACTTTGTCAAGATTAAGGCTGTGTCCGTCCATGAACGAAAGAGAAAATAGGATTTTTTTACTCACAGTAAAATCCTTTTCTCTGAGTTCATGGACGGACACAGCACCCATCCCTCTTTTTTAAGTTTGTACTGCTTTTTGACGAACTGATCTGCTTAGTGCAGGCTGAGAGGATATAGTCAGTAGGACCGCACCCTGGGCGGGGCTGTTCAGCTTTCAAGTTGTTAGCCTTCCTTCAGAAGTGACTAGGCAGAAAGTGTTAATACCCACTTTGTCAAGATTAAGGCTGTGTCCGTCCATGAACTCAGAGAAAAGGATTTTACGGTGAGTAAAAAAATCCTATTTTTCTTGTCCCGCAAGCACACTGCCCCAGTGGGAAAGCACTCAAGCTTTCACACTGGGGAGGCAAGAGAGGCAGTTTTCAGTCGCTTTACAGTTGCTATTTTTAGCGCTAAAACACCTGAAAACTGCCTCCAGTGTGAAAGGGGTCTAAAAGATTTGTAAAACCTCTGTAAAATGCAGGCATGAATTAAAGTGTGTGTTTAACAATGCCAGAAGTCTGCCAAGCAAATGACTAGAGTTGAAAGCCTTGACACATAAGAACTAGGACTTAATTGGTATTACTGATTTTTAGCTTCATTCTTCAAATGACTGTGTTATTAATATTCCTGGCTATGCTGTCTTTCGAAAAGACATGGTAGAACGGAAAGGTGGCGATGTCTGCCTGTGAGATGTAATATCAACGCGAGTTTGAAAGAGAACCTTGTTGGAGAGTGTGATTGAGCTGAAGCATTATGGACGGACAGGCAAATGGGTGTGTGTCCTTCAAAGTTATTGGAGTGGTGGAGACTCATTGCACAGATAGAAAGGGCTAGAAGGGACGGTGATAATAATGGGGGATTTTAACTACCCTGAAATTGACTGGGGCAATGGCACTGCTGGAACTGCAGAAGGGCTGACATTTTATAGAGGTTCCAACTAGAAATGATGTTCTGCTGGACCTGGTAATCTCAAACATTGCAGAGCTTATTACTTAGATCCCTTTCACACTGAGGGCGTATTGCAGGCGCTATAGCGTTAAAAATAGCGCCTGCAAACCGCCCTTAAACAGCTTCTCCATTCACTCCAGTGTGAAAGCACGAGGGCTTTCACACTGGATCGGTGCGCTGGCAAGGCGTCAGAAAAAGTCCTGCCAGCAGCTTCTTTGGAGCGCATTAGTAGCGGGGAATTTACCGCTCCTAATGCGCTCCTTCCTATTGAAATCAATGGGCAGCTGATCGCTGCCTGTGTAACTGTGTAAAATTAAATCTTTCGATTGTAATGACGTCACCGCGCATGCGCAGATTACCGCGTGAAAACCGGCAAGTAATGCTTGCCAGTTTTCATTCACTATAACTCCGGAAATCTGTATGCGAGAACTTCCCCTCTGTCAGGCGCATAGTAGAAGTCTCGCACTGTTTTTCATTCATCACTTCCTAGAACTCCCCCTTGTGAATTGTAGAAGACATCACAAAAGGGGTGTGCCAGCCAGCCGCAATACTAACAATACACTGTCATTCATTTTCATTTCCTTTTACAATGATTGCTGCGGTAACGGCTATCCAGATAGGGGCTTGGTTATGGCGCATGCGCGAGACTTATAACAAGATTCCTAGTAAGGGCGGACGTGACATCAGAAAGGGAATCACACAACAGGAGTCATAATAGCGATTTAGATACCCGGAAACGCAGCTAAAAGAAAGGCTAAACAAAAGGTATTTGCGGGCCTCGTTTTGTTAAAAAAAAAATGTCATAAACATTGCAATAACATGTAGTATCATAAGTGAAAAACTGGGAAAGTGGACCAGGGGTTTACTTCCTCTTTAAAGTGGAGCTACACCCAAAAGTGGGAAGACTCTCTTGTCTTGCCTTCTCAAACCCAGCGGGGCAGCGGGTACCTGGTTTTGACGGGCACCTGCTCCCCCTCCCAGCTCAGTCTGCCAGTGTGCTCTTCTCTCACTTACCTTTTTTATAGAAGCTTTGATATTTCCTTTGTGTGTGTTTTTTTTATTTTTTTAAATACTTGTTGATTTAATCACTTCCTGTAGATCATATCCCAGCAAGCACTGCCTTGTTGCATCACAGAAGATTAAGTGATAGGGTGTGTTCACCACTCTGGACCACACCTTCCTCATTACATAGTTACATAATTACATGGTTAGTCAGGTTAAAAAAAGACACAAGTCCATCCAGTTCAACCATAAAAAATTTTTATAATATCATACAAGTCCATACCCTCAGTTGATCCAGAGGAAGGCGAAAAACCCCAGCAGAGCATGATTCAATTTGCTACAGCAGGGGAAAAAATTCCTTCCTGATCCCCCGAGAGGCAATTGGATTTTCCCCGGATCAACTTTACCTATAAATGTCAGTACCCAGTTATATTATGTACATTTAGGAAAGAATCCAGGCCTTTCTTAAAGCAATCTACTGAGCTGGCCAGAACCACCTCTGCAGGGAGTCTATTCCACATTTTCACAGCTCTTACTGTGAAGAAACCTTTCCGTATTTGGAGATGAAATCTCTTTTCCTCTAGACGAAAAGAGTGCCCCCTTGTCCTTAGTGTTGGCCGTAAAGGAAATAACTCAACACCAATTTCACTATATGGACCCCTTATATATTTGTACATGTTGATCATATCCCCCCTTAATCTCCTCTTCTCAAGAGTGAATAAATTCAGTTCCTCATAGCTGTGCTCCTCCATGCCTCTTATCAGTTTGGTTGCCCTTCTCTACACTTTCTCCAGTTCCCCAATATCCTTTTTTGAGTACTGGTGCCCAGAACTGAAACTTCATGTTCCAGATGAGGTCAGTTCAGAATCTGAACAGGGACAACATTCTCTCTCTCTCTCTCTCTCTCTCTCTCTCTCCCCCCTCCCTCTCCCTCTCCCCCCCCCCCCCCAAGAAAGGACTTTTAGCTCGCTTTGGAAACCGCAGCTTGGCATTGCATGCCATTATTGAGCTTATGATCTACCAGATCCTTCTCCACTATGGATCCCCCCAGTTGTATTCCCCCCTAGTATGTATGATGCATGCCTATTCTTAGCCCCTAAGTGCATAACTTTACATTTATCAACATTAAACTTCATCTGCCACATAGTCGCCCAATTAGACATTAGTGCATTGAGGTCAGCTTGTAAACCTTACACATGAGCCGTGTGTGGGGAGCTGTATCGAACGCTTTTGCAAAATCCAAGTATACCACGTCCACAGCCACGCCTCTGTTCAAGGTTTTACTTGCCTCTTCATAAAAAAGAAATAGGGTTTGTCTGACAACTTCTGTCTTTCATGAATCCATGCTGTGTCTGTTGCTTTAAAAAAATAATTTACAGCAAGAACTCGTCTATGTGGTCTTTTAATAATCTCTCCAGTATCTTCCCAACTATAGAAGTTAAACTAACAGGTCTATAGTTACTTGGTAAAGACTTAATTCCCTTTTTAAATATAGTCACCACATTGGCCCTGCGCCAATCCAGTGGTACTATTCCTGTCATTATTGAGTCCCTAAAAATGAGATACAAAGGCTTTGAAATTACAGAGCTCAATTCTTTTAGGATCCGTGGGTGTATGCCATCTGGTCCAGGTGCTTTCCTTCTCAAAGTATTTTATTGATTGAATAAGCAAGTAAATTACAATACAGTTGTAATAAATATTACAAGGAGCCATACGTGTTTAACCACCTAAGCCCCGGACCATTTGGTAGCTAAAGGACCAGAGGTGAATTCAGAATTTTGCACTGCGCTGCTTTAACTGTAAATTGTGCGGACATGCAATGTTGTACCCAAACGAAATTTGCGTCCTTTTCTTCCCACAAATAGAGCTTTTTTTTAATAGTATTTGATTGCCTCTGCGATTTTTATTTTTTGCAATATAAACGGAAAAAGACCGAAAATTTTGAAAAAAAATGATATTTTCTACTTTTTGTTATAAGAAAAATCGAATAAACTCAATTGTAGTCATACATTTAGGCCAGAATGTATTCAGCCACAAGTTTTTAGTAAAAAAAATGTCAATAAGCGTATATTTATTGGTTTGCGCAAAAGTTATAGAGTTTACAAACTAGGGTACATTTTCTGAAATTTACACAGCTTTAAATTTATGACTGCCTATCTCATTTCTTGAGGTGCTAAAATGACAGGGCAGTACAAAACCCCCCCAAATGACCCCATTTTGGAAAGTAGACACCCCAAGGAAATTGCTGAGAGGCATGTTGAGCCCATTGAATTTTTATTTTTTTTGTCTTAAGTGATTGAATAATGACTAAAAAAAAAAAAAAAAAAAATAAATTACAAAAAGTTGTCACTAAATGATATATTGCTCACACATGCCATGGTTTTATGTGGAATTGCACCCCAAAATACATTTTTCTGCTTCTCCTGAGTACGGGGATACCACATGTGTGGGACTTTTTGGGAGCCTAGCCGCGTACGGGACCCCGGAAACCAAGCACCGCCTTCAGGATTTCTAAGGGCGCAAATTTTTGATTTCACTCCTCACTACCTATCACAGTTTCGAAGACCATAAAATGCCAAAATCGCACAAAACCCCCCCAAATGACCCCATTTTAGAAAGTAGACACCCCAAGGAAATTGCTGAGAGGCCTGTTGAGCCCATTGAATATATTTTTTTTGTCCCAAGTGATTAAATAATGACAAAAAAAAAAAATTACAAAAAGTTGTCACTAAATGATATATTGCTCACACATGCCATGGTTATATGTGGAATTACACCCCAAAATACATTTTTCTGCTTCTCCTGAGTACGGGGATACTACATGTGTGGGACTTTTTAGGAGCCTAGCCGCGTACGGGACCCCGAAAACCAAGCACCGCCTTCAGGATTTCTAGGCACAAATTTTTGATTTCACTACCTATCACAGTTTCGAAGGCCATAAAATGCCAAAATCGCACAAAACCCCCCCAAATGACACCATTTTGGAATATAGACACCCCAAGCTATTTGCTGAGAGGAATGGCGAGTATTTTACAGCTCTCATTTGTTTTTGAAAATGAAGAAAGAAAATATATATATCCACTTCTCTACTGTGCACGAAAACCCCCTTCCTGCCCAAGCCATTTTTCAGCTTTCAGCGCTGTCACACTTTGAATGACAATTGCGCGGTCGTGCGACGTGGCTCCCAAACGAAATTTGCGTCCTTTTTTTCCCACAAATAGAGCTTTCTTTTGGTGGTATTTGAACACCTCTGCGGTTTTTATTTTTTGCGCTATAAACAAAAGAAGAGCGTCCAGTTTGGAAAAAAAACACTATTTTTTACTTTTTGCTATAATAAATACCCATTATTTTTTTTTTAAATAAAATTTTCCTCAGTTTAGGCCGATACGTATTCTACTTTTTTTTGGTAAAAAAAAAAGTCGCAATAAGCGCGTATTGATTGGTTTGCGCAAAAGTTATAGCGTGTACAAAATAGGGGATAGATTTATAGCATTTTTATTTTTAATTTTTTTTATTAGTAATGGCGGCGATCTGCGATTTTTTTTTTATTGTGACTGCGATATTGCGGCGGACACATCGGACACTTTTGACACATTTTTGGGACCATTCACGTTTATACAGCGATCCCTGCTATAAAAATGCATTGATTACTGTATAAATGTGATTGGCAGGGAAGGGGTTAACCACTAGGGGGCGGGAAGGGTTAAATATGTTCCCTCAATGTGTTCTTACTGTGGGGGGAGGTGATTGACTGGGGGAGGTGACTGATGGTTGTCCCTATGTACAAGGGACACACCATCGGTCCCCTCTCCCTCACAGGATGTGGATCTCTGTGTTTACACACAGAGACCCACTTTCCTGCTCGTTTCCCGGGCAATCGCGGGTGCCCGGCGGCAATCGCGGCCGCCGGGCACGCGCACCGGGGCCTCGTGAACGCGGCGGGCGCGCGCGCGCGCCGCTGGCTTCAAGCGCGCGCCTCCTAGCTCGTTTTAAAGGGAGGACGTCATATGACGTCCTCCCAGAACGAGAGTATCCTCCGCCCGCCGTCAATTGACAGTGGGTGGGGGACAAGTGGTTAAATATATATTTTTTTTTTCAATTTTCAAAACTTTGTGACAAAAAGCGAGATCTGCAAAATACTCACAATACCTCTCAGCAAATAGCTTGGGGTGTCTACTTTCCAAAATGGGGTCATTTGGGGGGGTTTTGTGCTATCTGGGCATTCCATGGCCTCCGAAACTGTGATAGGCAGTGAGAAGTGAAATCAAAAATTTACACCCTTAGAAAGCCTGAAGGCGGTGCTTGGTTTTTGGGGTCCCGTACGTGGCTAGGCTCCCAAAAAGTCTCACACATGTGGTATCCCTGTACTCAGGAGAAGCAACAGAATGTATTTTGGGTTGTAATTCCACATATGCCCATGGCATGTTTGAGCAATATATCGTTTAGTGACAACTTTGTGCAAAAAAAAAAAAAAAATTGTCGTTTTTCCGCAACTTGTGTCAACCTATAAAATATTCCATGGACTCGACATGCCTCTCAGTATATAGCTTGGGGTGTCTACTTTCCAAAATGGGGTCATTTGGGGGGGTTTTGAACTGTTCTGGCATTTTATACACAACATTAGGAAGCTTACATCCACTCTTCTAACCACTTGAAGACAAAGCCCTTTTTGACACTTTTTGTTTACATGAAAACATTTGTTTTTTTGCAAGAAAATTATGTTGAACCCCCAAACATTATATATATTTTTAAAGCAAAGGCCCTACAGATTAAAATGGTGGGTGTTGCATTTTTTTTTTCTACACCGTATTTGCGCAGCGATTTTTCAAACGCATTTTTTGGGTTAAAAAATACACTTTTTTTAATTTTAATGCACTAAAACACACTATATTGCCCAAATGTTTGATGAAATAAAAAAGATGATCTTAGGCCGAGTACATAGATACCAAACACGACATGCTTTAAAATTTCGCACAAACGCGCATTGGCGACAAACTACATACATTTTTAAAAGCCTTTACAGGTTACCCCAGTAGATTTACAGAGGAGGTCTACTGCTAAAATGACTGCCCTCGATCTGACCTTCGCGGTGATACCTCACATGCATGGTGCAATTGCTGTTTACATATGACGCCAGACCGACGCTTGCGTTCGCCATTGGGCAAGAGCAGGGCAGGACAGGGGTGCTTTTTTTTTTTTTTTTTTTTTTCTTTTTTTTTTATTATTAATTTTGCTTTTTTATTTTATTTTTAAATTGTTCCTTCCAAGTATTTTTTTTTTTAATCATTTTTATTGTTATCTCAGGGAATGTAAATATCCCCTATGATAGCAATAGGTAGTGACAGGTACTCTTTTTTTGAAAAAAACTGGGGTCTTCTAGACCCTAGATTTTTCCTCTGCCCTCAAAGCATCTGACCACACCAAGATCGGTGTGATAAAATGCTTTCCCAATTTCCCAAGGGCGCTTTTTATATCCGGGGGGGGGGCATTCCCTCCCACTGCTTGTAAAAGCAGTCCAGAGGCTAATTAGCCGCTAGGATTGCTTTTACATGAAAGCCGGCCGCAGGCTGAAAAGAATGATACCAAGATGATACCTAAACCCGCAGGCATCATTCTGGTATAAACATTCAAAGTCCAGCAACATACCAGTACGTTGCTGGTCCTTGTTGGACATGTATTGTAATCCTTTTTTTTTCATGCAGCCAGTTGGCTGAACGAAAAAAGAGATTGATATGCTTGGTATGCCCACCATTAGAATACCGCCCTTCATCCACCCACTTCCAATGATGGGCATACACGCACCATTTATATATGCCGAAGCATGGGGGCATCCTCCCGCAAAAAAGTTATGTCGCACACACATGGTCGGACTTTTCCACGGGCAAGCCTCCGTCGGAATTTCGACCGTATGTACGCGGCATTAGGAGCAAAATCGCTCCTCCGCCCCTGCTGCCCCAATGCTTCGGCATATTTGCTTTTTTTTTTTAACTGTGGTGGTGAAATCACCTCCTACAGCACTGGAGTCGCAGGGATCAGGCCTGTCTCTGCGAACGCTGCAGTTATGTGTGTTTTTGTTTTGTAAGTGACAGTGATCGATCGATACTGCACTTGGGTGGCCTGGGCTGGACGGAGGGGCAAAACGCAGGTGCCAGCAGGTATCTGGGCTGATCCCGCTAACACTGCGTTTTTGGGAACCCTAAACTGCTGGGGACGCTAGTATAGATCTGATCAGATCAGATATTGATCTGTTCAGATACTATACCACTAAGGGGGGTGTATGCTTCACGCGTGGGTGTTAGCGTTACTGGCACTAACCTGACGCTGCCTGGGGTGTGACGCAGACCCTCTCTGACGCTAAAACCTAATTGATATCACCCGCCGGGCGATCAGGGGGTTAAACCTTTATTGGGTTATATACGGCGGGTGCCCTGACACTATAAAAAGCAAACTAACTAACCAGCGTCACCCGTAACACTTATATGGTGATCACTGGTGAAAGGGTTAACTAGGGGCAATCAGGGGGTTAAAACCTTTATTAGATAATATATGGGGGTACCTGACGCTATAAAAACCTCCGGCGAACCTAAAAAAATTACCAGCTACCGATCTGCATCACCGACACTAAGACAGCGTTTAGAAAAACGATCGCTTAGCGACAGTGGTGATAGGGGGTGAAAGGGTTACCTGGGGGGCGATCAAGGGGGTTAAACCTTTATTAGATAATATATTGGGGTACCTGACGCTATAAAAACCTGCGGCGAACCTAAAAAAAATTACCAGCTACCGATCTGCATCACCGACACTAAGACAGCGTTTAGAAAAACGATCGCTTAGCGACAGTGGTGATGGGGGTGAAAGGGTTACCTGGGGGGCGATCAAGGGGGTTAAACCTTTATTAGATAATATATTGGGGTACCTGACGCTATAAAAACATGCGGCGAACCTAAAAAAAATTACTGGCTGCCGATCAGCATCACTGACGCTAAGACAGCGATCAGAAAAATGATCGCTTAGCGACAGTGGTGATAGGGGGTGAAAGGGTTATCTGGGGGGTGATCAGGGGGTTAAACCTTTATTAGGGGGGGTTAGGGGGCTACACTGGATGTAATACTAAACTTTGGTGACACTTTTACAGTCACAAATGTCACTGATTGCAGTGATCACTAAATAAATGGTCACAGCAATCAGTGACACTGTGACTGGGGGGTGATCTGGGGGGGGCGATTTATGTCCCTATGTGTCCTGGTGTCAGTGTAGTGTTGTGTGCACTGACCTGATGTCTTCTCTTGTACGGCGCTCGGTATATGTGAGCGCCGCACCAGAGATGACATCACTTCCTCCTGCTTCCTCTGTCTGACACAGACAGAGGGGGCATTTCCATTCGCCGGGAGCGATCGCGAGGGGGTGGCCGGAAACGAATGGCTGTCCCCTCATCCCGGAACGCTCCCGGACAATTAGCCACCGCTCACTGTATAGGAGGGGGGTCCGATTGGACCCCCCAACTATACAAAGGCAATCACGTATGCTCTACGTGATTGTGCCTGTCGGTGCCATTCTGCCGACGTGTATATATACAGTGAGCGGTCGTTAAGTGGTTAACAGAAATGGTAAAACTCTAAGGTCCAACAGTAAACTGCTGATAGGTAGGTTATTTAACTACTATAGAAAAAGTACATTAGTTGTTAAAACATAAGATAACTGACTTTGGTGGAAATTATGCTACCGTAAGAGGTAATAGCTTGGACCAGAACTATTAAAACTGTTAAGTAGAATAATACTTTATTACTCTTCAGAAAATAAGGAAAAAAATAAAAGAATACCAAAAATTTATTTTAAAAGAAAGCGGGGGCAAGAGAAAAAAAAGGGGGGCACACAGAAGCAAAGACACAAGGAAGAGTAGGAAAGAGTAGTAGGAGAGATAGAGAAGAAAGTACAGGATTTCACTGGATTGGCACGAGTAACATGGCTTTTTGTCTGAGGACGTAAAAAGAGCATTATGATCTTCACAGTAAAGAGTAGGGTAACAGCTAGGTTCTAAGAGTTTGGGTTTGTAAGTCACTTTTATCTGGGTAGGGTTGTCAGTTACCATGGCATGAGAATTCTGTTATTGCAGGTTGGTGATAAGTGGTAGTTTATCCAAGGATTACATATTTTTTCAAAAACAGGAATTTGGTGTCTTTTTCTATTGCTGGCATTTTGGCATGAGACATAAAAACATTTAGTCTACTTTCAGTCTCAGGTAGCCCTAGGTCAGGGGTCCTCCATGCCTTAGCAATTGTTTGCTTAGCCGCTGTGGTAGGTTGGATAAGGAGTTTAAATTGTCTTGTCTTTCTTTCTCGTACATCACGGGACACAGAGCGACATAGTCATTACTAATGGGTTATATAGATACCGTCAGGTGCTGGCACTGGCAACTTCCAAAACCGGAAGTACCCTCCCCTATATAAGCCCCTCCCATCCGGGAGCACCTCAGTTTTTTGCCAGTGTCTAAGGTGTTGGCCAAGAAGAAACATGTGTTTTTCACTGAGCTTGCGTACAGGTTCTTTTGGGCCTCAGTAAGCTATTCCGGATCCGACCAAAAAAGCTTCATAGCTAAACGGTCGGTACCCGGGCCTTGCAGAGAAGAGCAAGGTTTTGCCTGTAATGCTTCTCTTAGGAGAGCTGGACCCTGGGATCCAGAGCTCTGGTCATACCCACGACCAAGATGTTTTCTGTGCAGGGTGCTATACAGGTCCAGGGGAGTGGAATCCTTGGGAACCCGGTCCCTGAAGGTTTGATTACAATGCCTGCCGTGATAGGTGAAGTTTGGGCTTTTGTGGACCAAACAAAGTCCTGCGGCGGGGAACAGGTAAGTGGGGGCCCCCAGGAACTTGGTTCTATTGGGGGACCCCCAAGCCTAATTTGTCTTTCTGTCTGTTACCTAATGGTATTCCCGCAAAATTCTGTGCATGCCTGTAACTACTAAAAAAATGTAATAATTTTTAATGGTGGTCAAGAAAAAAAAAAAAAAAAAATATTTTTTATATATATTTAAGATATTAGACTGCGGTACCTGTGTTTGTCCACTAGAGGCCGCTGTGGAATGTTTTCTTGTCATGTGGACTAGCTTCTTCTCAGCAGAGCAAAGTCCAGGCAGATGGTGAGTTCTCTTATAGGAAACTGCTTCCTCTGCCATGTTGCAGTGCTCGTCCATCCCCCGGCCTGCGGCAAAGAGGGGCCCTGGCTCCTGTCCCTTGTTACCATATTTGAAATTAGCGCCGAAGGCGCACGTGCCCGCGCGCGTGCGCGTGCACGCGCCTCTATATATAGAGGTGAGCCGGGAAAGGGGGCGGAGCCTGGGGGATGACGCTCTGTGCGCGCCGCAGCGCTTCTGCGCATGTGCGGGCGTCCCAGCAGTTTAAAAAAACCACAATATTGTAGTGAGCTGGCTATGAAGTACAGAGACAGAGCTGGCAACATTTAAAGGCATATACAGCAAGCGGTTGATACAGGCATCCCCTAGAAAGGCACATTAGTAGACACCAACTGTGATATAGCAGCAATTGTGCTAGACTATTCTCAGTAAAAGTGGTGTATTACGGCTGGAATACCTCAGCTTTAGGCTTAGGAATATGCCGTCCAGAAGCTCCGGAACTGAATCTTCCAGGAAGCGAAGGGGGTCTCATCGGGCTCGGAGGATCTTGGGCATACTCCTGCTGCACCAGTCTCCCCTGAAGTTCAGAGGTAAGTGACCGTAGAGACCCCGCAGGGTACTTGGTACTGTGGCTGTCCTCAGTTCACCTGCTCCTGTGTATGTAACAGAGGAGGATTTTCCTCAGCTCTGGGAGGATTAGAGAGAGATTGTCAACATTTATCGCTGCCTCCCTGTCAGGAAAAGCACGCCCGATCTCCGTCTCCTCCTTCAGAGTGCCTGTTAGCAGAGCAACAGTCCCATACAGGGATCGACCTGCCTGAAGGGGATCAGGATGAGGTTGATTCTGTTATAGAGGAATCAACAGTGGGGGAACCTTTTCTCAGCATCTTAAGCTGAAAGATTATGGGTTCAGTCTCTGACTAACATGGTCCGATCAGCATTTAAAAATGCACCTTGCGGAACCATCAACCACTACTGTATCCTCGTTGGGGTCGCTAGAAGCCCCCAGACTGTTTGTTCTTTTCCACTTCACCCTTTACTGAAAGGGCTCATTTACCAGGATTGGGAACGTCCTGAGAAAATATTTATTCCCCCAAGAGATTTCCGGTGGTCTATCCCATGGAGGATAAGTTCATCAAAAAAAAAAAAAAGAAAAAAAAAAAAAATGGAAGGTCCCTACAGTGGACGCAGCCATCTCTTGTATGTATAAATCACTGACATGTCCAGTGGATAATGTCCAAATGTTCAAGAACCCAATAGATAAAAGATTGGAGTCCTTATGAAAATCTGCTTGGTGATACAACCAGCAGTAGCAGCTATTGGGGTCTGCTAAGCAGTGAAGGATCAGTTGAAACAGGTCTTGAGGGACTTGACAGATCAGCAGGCTTTGCCCTAGCTGATCTACCTAGAGCCTTAGGCTTTGCGGTTGACGCCATAGAGGATTCAGTCCATCAGGCCTCCCGCCTTACGCTGTCTATAGTACATATGCGTAGGCTCCTATGGCTCAAAAACTGGTCTGCTGAAGCTCCCTGTAAAGAATGGCTGGTTAGCGTCCCATTTCATGGTGAACGCTTATTCAGGGAAAACCTGGACAAATATATCCAGAAAATTTCCAGCGGTAAAAATACGCTCTTACCGGTTAAAAGCAGAGTTAGAGGTCCCTCTTTAAGAGGCCTGCTTCTCCAGTCCCTGGGGCATCGGCTGTGTAACAGTTCCGACGGCCTCCTCGGTCAAATCCCGGGGGTAAAAAACAGGGACAGTAGCAGGGTAATGAGAAACCCTGGGTCAGGGGAGGTACAAAACCTCCCCCAAAGTTAAATTCATTGAAGCCCCCACTCAGTCGGGTGGGGGGAGGACTCCAGTTGTTCGCAAGAGACCTGGCGGGACACGATCAAGACAGATAGGTGCTCTCCGCAGTAGGTTTGGGATACAGTTTGGAGTTAAAAGACTCTCCTCCTTCCCATTTTTGAGGTCAAACGTGCCAAGGGATCCCCGGAAGAGAGAGTCCCTCCTGTTGGCACTAGAACAACTATTGCTCCAAGGAGTAATTATGGAGGTTCCCCTGGAAGAATGAGGGTTCGAGTTTTACTCAAACCTCTTTACAGTCCCGAAGCAAACGCGGTCGGGAGGCCCATATTAATTCTAAAAGGGCTATACAAATTCCTGTATATCAGGACTTTCCGATGGAGTCGATCCGATCGGTGGCCACTGCCCTACAAGGGGAGGATTGGTTAGCCACGATCGACATCAAAGATGCTTATTTGCACATTCCCATCTTTCCAGTCCACCAAAAATTTCTACGCTTTGCAGTAGAAGGGCGCCATTTTCAGTTCAGAGCCTTACCCTTCGGTTTGGCCACAGCACCACGAGTGTTTACAAAAATTCTGGCCCTTTATTGGCCAATCTAAGAACACAAGGTGTAATGATAATGGCATATCTGGATGACTTGTTGCTGATAGACCACTCAGTGAAAAAACTAGACGTGGTCGTTCACAAGACGATCAAGTATCTGGAATCTCACGGTTGGATTATCAACCGAGACAAGTCAGCCCTAAAAACCAGTCAAAAGTCTGGAATACTTGGGGCTAAGGTTGGATTCAGGCCAGAGAAAAATATTCTTGCCTCGAGGAAAGGTGTTGTCTTTGAAAGATTTGATCCACTTAGTGGGTACAAAAAAGACAGCCGTCCATACGCCTGTATATGAGGCTGCTGGGAAAAATGGTGGCATCATTCGAAGCAGTACCCTACGGTCAATTCCATTCAAGGAATTTGCAAGGGGCCATACTGTCAGCCTGGAACAAAAAAGTTCAGGCCCTAGACTTACAATGTCCTTGTCCCCTTCCGTTCGGAAGAGCCTCCGTTGGTGGTGGGTTCCCCAGAATCTGGAAAAAAGGAAATCCTTCAGTCCGATTTCTTGGAAGGTGGTCACTACAGATGCCAGCCTTATAGGCTGGGGAGCAGTACTGGAGCAATAGTCTCTCCAGGGCAGATGGTCGGATGCAGAAAAGGCCCTGCCCATCAATCTCTTAGAGATACGAGCAGCCCGGTATGCCCTAGTAGCATGGACATCCAAACTCCAAGGGTCCCCTGTCAGAATTCAATCAGACAATGCCACAGCAGTGGCATATATCAATCATCAGGGGGGCACCAGGAGTCGTGCAGCCCAGAGGGAAGTAAATTACATCCTGAAATGGGCAGGAAAAATATGTCCCAGCCATATCTGCGGTATTCATTCCAGGAGTGGAGAATTGGAAGGCGGACTTTCTAAGTCGCCAGCAATTAGGCCCAGAGGAAGGGTCCCTTCACCCCGAGGTTTTCTGGACAATATGTCAGCGGTGGGGAACATCGGATGTAGATCTTCTAGCATCCAGATTCAACGCAAAGGGGGATAGGTTTGTCTCTCGGACAAGGGATCCCCTAGCTTGCGGCTCGGATGCCCTAGTGTTCCCTTGGGATCAGTTCAAGCTGATATATGCATTCACACCGCCACAATGGTTACCTCGATTACTCCGCAGAATCAGGGTAGAAAAGAAACCAGTGATTCCGGTGGCTCCAGCGTGGCCCCGAAGAGCGTGGTACGCGGAGATTGTAAAATTTCAGTGGGGAGTCCTTGGACTCTCCCACGTCGTCCGGCTTTCGCAAGGACCGATATACCACCCTTCCTTACCAGCCCTAGGTTTGACGGCCTGGCTATTGAAGCCCACATTCTAAAAAAGAGAGGGCTCTCTAATGCTGTGGTATCTACCATGATCAATGCCAGGAAGCCGGTATCCAGGCAGATCTACTATAGAATCTGGAAGGCGTACATCGCGTGGTGTGAGGCCAAGAAATGGCATCCACATAAGTACGTAATAGGTAGGATTCTGGACTTCCTACAGTGGGCTGTAGATAGGAAGCTTGCCTTGAGTACTATCAAGGGTCAGATTTCGGCCTTGTCAATATTTTTTCAAAGGCCCTTGGCTTCGCATTCACTAGTCAAAGCCTTTATACAAGGAGTGATGCGTATTAGGCCTCCGGTTAATATTCCCATATGTCCATGGGATCTAAACTTGGTTCTGTCGGTTCTACAGAAACAACCATTTGAACCATTACAGCATATTTCCTTGGTGCTTCTCACCAGGAAATTGATTTTTCTAGTAGCCATTTGTTCGGCTAAAAAGAGTATCGGAATTAGCAGCTATGTCCTGTAAGGAGCCATATCTGGTTATCCATAAGGACAGAGTAGTGTTACGTCCTCATCCAGCCTTTCTTCCTAAGGTGGTATCGAGGTTTCATTTGAACCAAGATGTGGTTCTTCCTTCTTTTTTCCCCAAACCTACTTCGGTAGAGGAAAAGTTATTGCATTCTTTGGATGTAGTAAGAGCAGTTAAAGCTTATCTAAAAGCCACTGCTCAGATTCGCAGAACGGATACTTTGTTTATTCTGCCGGAAGGCCCCAGAAAGGGTCAGGCAGCGTCAAAGTCTACTTTAGCCAAGTGGATTCGACAGGTCATTATGCAAGCTTATGGCTTGAGAAGGAGACCGCCTCCGTTCAAAGTTAGAGCGCACTCCACGAGAGCAGTTGGAACTTCATGGGCAGTGCATCACCAGGCCTCCCTGGCTCAAATCTGTAAGGCCGCAACATGGTCTTCGGTACACACGTTTACTAGGTCCTACCAGGTGGACGTTAGAAGTCAGGAGGATGTCGCCTTTGGGCGCAGTGTGTTGCAGGCCGCAAAAGATCCTCATGTCTGATAGCGCTCAGCTTATATATGGTGTATCCCCCCCCTCATTTGGCATTGCTTTAGGACATCCCATTAGTAATGACTATGTCGCTCTGTGTCCCGTGATGTACGAGAAAGAAAATAGGATTTTTATAACAGCTTACCTGTAAAATCCTTTTCTTGGAGTACATCACGGGACACAGAGCTCCCGCCCCTCTTTAGGGACACTTATTGCTTTGCTACAAAACTGAGGTGCTCCCGGATGGGAGGGGCTTATATAGGGGAGGGTACTTCCGGTTTTGGAAGTTGCCAGTGCCAGCACCTGACGGTATCTATATAACCCATTAGTAATGACTATGTCGCTCTGTGTCCCGTGATGTACTCCAAGAAAAGGATTTTACAGGTAAGCTGTTATAAAAATCCTATTATATGTGATATAGTCTGGTTTTAGATTGAGCAAGATAGTGGCTGGGTCTGGTTGCACATTGAGATTAAATTCTGGAAGCAACTCCAAATATCTTTTTCCAATATATCTGAACCAATGGGCAGGACCACCATATGTGCAAGTGGGTACCCGGGTCAGAGCATCCTCAAAGGCATTGAGCTGTGTGGTTTGGCGTAAATTTGGCCAACCTTGAGGGGACGAGGTACCATCGAGTTAAAACCTTATAATTGGTTTCTACCGCCAGGATGTTTGGGGAGGAAGATTTTGTTGCTGACCAGATTTTTGAGCAATCGGCCATATCAAATGTTCTTTCCAGGTCCTCCCATTTGCGGGCATATAATGGTTTGTTGAGGCCAGGGTAAGTAGAGATTTGGAAGTATATTGAAGATATCATACCTCTTGAATGGGGATTTTCCAGGCATGCTGATTCAAAATTTGTAATTTGGGACAGAGAGATATTAGTATTTTGTGTAGTGGTGCATAAAAGTTTTTAATTTGGAGGAATCTAAAGAGTTCGGAATTCGGTAAATTATAGATGTCGCATAGGGTTGGAAATGTGAGGAAGGATGTAGGAGATATAAGGTTACTAAGCCGTGTAATGTTCAGTGAGGTCCAAACCTTGAATGATTTGGGGGAGACCCAAGCTGGGTAGAAAGCGGGGTTTTTGGAGAATGATAATAGAGGGTTGTGGGAAGTTTGTAATTGGTGTTTAAATTTGTTTGTCCCATAGAGATAAAAAATGTTTGGTAATGGGATTATGCAGGGTTTTGCGTTCTTTGGGGAGAAGCCATAACAGATTGGAGATGGAAAATGGGTCACATTATGTGGCTTCTATTATTACCCATAAAGGTATTTCATGAGTAGCATGATATTTGGAGAGGCTGGCAATGTGTGCAGCTCTATAGTAGTTTGCAAAATTCGGAAAGCCAAGACAGCCTCGGAGTTTAGGTAAATGTAATGTGTGTAATGATATAAAAGGTTTGGTGGAGCCCCACACAAAGGTTGCTGTTCTTTTTTGAAGTAATCTAAGGTAATAAAATGGGATTGGGATTGGCAAGACTCTAAATATTTAAAATCATTTTGGTAGAATTGTCATTCTGATTGCATTAATTTTACCTGTCCATTGTTGTAAAAGTTTTGTGATTTGTTTTAGAATTGGGGGATAGTTTACTGTGAAAAGGTCGGAATATGAGGCTGTTGGGTGAACCCCCAAATAAGGAATTGATTTCTCTGCCCATGTGAATGGGAGTGCATGTTTAACTGAGTCTGACTCTAATTTGGAGAGGGATATATCAAGGACTCTGGATTTTTTAGGGTTAATTAAAAGACCTGAAATCATCCCAAAGGTGTTGAGGTTGGATCCTGAAACTTGTGGGGATGACAAAAATAGTAATATGTCATCTGCAAAGAGACATAGTTTATGTTGGTATCCAACAGTTTCAATACCAGTGATTTACGGGTCTGAACGGCTTAGTTGGGCTAGTGGTTCCACTAAAAGGGCGAATAGAAGGGGAGAAAGTGGACATCCCTGGCGAGTTCCTCTTTCTATATGGAATGGATTGGATTTGTACCCTGCATATTTAACGTATGCGATTGTACTTTTTTATAGAGTGCCTCGAGCCAAGTCAGAAAGTGTAGGTAAGGCCATCATGCGGAATCAAAAGCCTTTTTTTAAATCAAGGGATAGGAAACAGGAGGGGTATATGTCTAGTTTTAGCTATCTGTGCTAGTAAAACTGCCCGGTGGACATGGTCTCCCGCTTGGCGTGTTGGCATGAAGCCCACTTGGTCTTTGTGGATGAGATTCCCTATTATATTGTTTAATCTGTTGGCTAAAATTTTGATATCGAGGTTTAGAAGCGAAATTGGGCGGTAATTTGTACATAGGGTTTAATCAGTGAGAGGTTTGGGGATCATACAAACAATGGCCGTTAATGTTTCCTGTCTAAAAGATTTTCCTTCCAGCAGTATGTTAAAAGCTTCAGCTAAGATCGGTGATAAAGTGTCTGTGTACGTTGTGTAATATAAAGCGGAGTATCCATCTGGGCCCGGCCTTTTGTTTAACTTTTACGTTTTTGAACCATGGCGACATCTTGTGTGATTTTTTTTTTTTTTTTCTTCTAAGACATTCTTTTGGTTAAGAGAAAGTTCTGGTAGATTTATATCAGAGAAGAATGCATCTGCTGCTTTTGGATCAAAGTTGTTGGGTGATGTATATAGCAAGGTTAAGTGGGAATTAAATCTCTTAACTATTTTGATAGGATTACTTGTGTAAACGTCTTTTGTCCAATTTCAAGCGGATTGTGCGTGCTAGGTAAGTTCCTGATTTATTGGATTTCATAAAATAATTATGTCTTGAACGTTTATAGGATTTTTCAACAGTTTTTTTGGTCAGGAATAAATGATATGCGACACGAGATTTGTCTAAGCGGGATTTTGTTAGTGGTGATTATTAGAGGTCGACAATATATCGTCGATATTTGCCCATTTTTGATAAATCGGCATCGTCCCGATTATTTTCAAAATTAGGCCGATATTTTACACTGACCGCCGTTCCTCCAGTCCTTCCTTCTCCACACTCAGCGGCTCTGGCAGCATCAAGCGCCGCGCTGAGTGTGTGAACAGAGAGGAGAGAGAGAGAGGAGCTGTCAGCTCGATGTCGGTGGTGGGCGGGACCCAGCAGCTATATTACACCAGCCAATGGGATGGTATCTGGGCGGGCTGCTACGTGTATGTGGCCCTGTCCCCTTTCTAAAGCAGCCCAATCATTGGCTGGTGTAATTTAGCTGCTGGGTCACGCCCACCCCAGCCGGGTCACGCCCACCCCCACATCGAGCTCAATTCTGACAGCTCTCTGTCTCTCCTCTCTGTTGTCAGTTTCACAGTAACCGTTACACTCGGCTTACTGTGAAACGTGCCAATCGGTGCCATCTGTCAGTGCCACCCACCACTGCCAGCCAGTGCCACCCACCGCCAATCAGTGCCACCTGCCAGTACCAACCAGTTCCAATTGCCAGTGCCACTGCCAATCAGTGCCATCTGTCCCAAACCAGTGCCACCTGCCAGTTCCAAACCAGTGCCACCTGCCAGTGCCATCTGTACTGAGGACATCAAGTGTGTGCTAGAGTGACAGGAGTAAGCAGGAAGAAGTGGGCAAGGTTTTTTTTTTTTTTTATCGGCCTAAAATATCTGCCACAAAAATCGGCATCATATATCGGCCTTCGGCCGCCCCAATTTCTAAATATCGCCATCGGCCAGAGGAAAACCCCTATCGGTTGACCTGTAGTGGTGATGGATTGTCTTGATGGGATAAAAAGGCAGCATTAAACTCAGATTCCAATTTGCGGGCAAGGGTTTTCCGTTCGCCTTTGAATATAGCTGATTGTTTCTGTTTTGTATTTCGGATTACTGGCTTATGAGCTTCTTAAAGTGTTAGTGTATTTTTTTCGGCTGGTTTTAAGAGATAGATAATCTTTTTCATGGCTTGTTCAATGGTTTGACGGTAAGATGGGTGCTTGAGCATAATTGTCTGGAAGATACCAAGTGCGGTCGTGGCCTTTGGGTAATGTGGATTTAATAGAGGTAATTACTGCATTATGGTCAGACCATGGGATTATGTCTGCTGTTATTATTTCAGGGATCATACCGATAGTTAGGAGTATATGGTCAATCCGTGAAAATGTTTTATGAGGGTGGGAGTAGTATGTATATCTACGTTTTTTGGGATTACATTCTCTCCATGAGTCTACTAAATTATATTTGGATAGTAGTTGGGAAAAAGACAATTTGGATGTAATGTGGAGTGGGGTATACGGGGATTTATCTAGAAATGGGAGGAGGACCTGATTGGAGTCTCCACACAGTATGACTGTTCCTGTTTTGTGATCATTCACAACTTGTAATAAGTGTGACATAAACGGGTTTGGTTTCTTGTTGGGTGCGTAGTAAGAAACTACAGTAATTTCAGTATCCATTATATGGCCTGTGAGGATTAAATAACAACCTTCTGGGTCTTTAATTTGAGATTGAAGGGTAAATGGATTAGAACGGTGGAAGGCTATGAGGGTGCCTCGCTGCCTAGAGGTAGCCGAAGCCGTAAAGGGACATAAATTTGGGTGTGGAAGTGTTCGTGAAGTGGGTCTCTTGTAGACAAACTATATGTGCCTTTCTGGCATGGAATGCACAGAAGGCTTTGGTACGTTTTCTGGGGGGATCTTTAGTCCCTGAACATTCAGGGATAGAATGTTTAGTGGTGCCATGGTAGCTGAGTAGACAAAAGAAACGTACCCAAAAGCAGGTTGCTCGGGTCAATTGGTGCAATCCAGTTGAACTTTAAGGTGGAGGAGGAGAAAGAATTAGAGATGAGTACTGAGGTAAAGAAAAGGAGTAAAACAGAAATGGTTAAAGAAAATAATATGTAAATCCACATAAAGACACATTCAAACTGTTCCCGTGAGTGAAGACAAAAATCACCCTCAGGGGAAAGGATGATTCTGACTTCCACATATTCTATGTGGCCGAATGAGGGAGGCAAAATAGGGCGCACGGATCTCCCGTTTGTGGGAGGAGAGCCTTCTAATGAAAACATCTTATTGATGTACTTAATTGTAAACCACACAACTTGTAATAGAAACTATTAATGTTATAGTTAACTAGGGCCGAAACAACTATTCGATTAATCGATTATGAAATTAATCGATTACTATTTTCATAATCGATTAATCGGCCAGTAACATAATGGGGTTAAAAAAAACCTAAAATGAGCCCCTTACAGTACAAAGAGCAAATCGCTACTGTAAATATTACTTTCATTGTCCCACAGTAAAAAATGAACCCCTTACAGCGATTATTTGCTCCTTTTGTACTAATTTTAGTTTTTTTAACACCATTATGTTACTAAACATCTCAGGCCTGGGTCACACCTCTGTGTTTTGTAATAATGTAATAATGTGTTTTTGCGGCAATTTGTGTTTTTTAGTCTGCCCAACAACAAATTGGCCAAAAAAAAGTAAAAATGCAGCAAAATTACTTTTTTTTTTACGGTTATTAATCGATTAATCGAAACAATAATCGGCCAACTAATCGATTATGAAAATAATCGTTAGTTGCAGCCCTATAGTTAACTATATTATGGAAGGAGTGGCAGGGGTAATGGGAAATAAGGGGTTGACAACTGTCTATCCCTATGTTTCCTGGTAGGGAGGTAAGATAAACTGAGGAAGTGATTATAAGGTTTAGGGGTGGAGCATGGTCAGAAAACTTCAAAGTTGGCAATGGGGATATAACAAGGATACTACCAGGAAATTGAAAAAATTAGGAGTTCCTAGTGTTATAGTACTAATACTACAGAAAGGCTTCCTAATGATAGGCTGAAGGTCAACTGGATCTTAAAAATTTAAAACAGATTAGACCTTTGGCCATAAACTTTCTTATAAATGCCAAAAAGACCTTATAGCTATGCCCGTTATATAGGGCAAGAGATATCTAGGGTAATAAACACTATATCTGCTATAGGCTATGGAGAAAAGAAAGAGGAAAAAAAAAAACTTAGGACTGTGGCTGCAGTTTGTATATGCAGATCTGGAAGATCATCTTGGGGGGGGGGGGGGATAATCAAAGTAAACATTGGGCATACAGTTCTGGAGGACAAAGGGAGACAGAGTGTGGCAGTTTATATTATTGAACTAAAAGGTATGGGATGTGACACAAAGTCTTTTTAAAAAGACTAGTAGGGAGGTGAAAAGTGAAGAAAGTACTATTATGGGAGTATCTTTCAATCTATAGAACAGTGGTTCTCAACTCCAGTCCTCAGGGCCCACCAACAGGCCAGGTTTGCAAGATAACTGAAATGCATCACAGGTGATATAATTTGCTTCTCAGGGATTGCAGTATTCTGGTCTGCATCTCACCAAGGTAATACTTAAAATCTGGCCTGTTAGTGGGTCCTGAGGGCAGGAGTTGAGAACCACTGCCATAGAATCATCACGTTCCTGAGGAGGAGATGTGAAGCGGCCTCTTTTATGGGTAGGATGGTTTCCATTTTTCAGGTTGGGTTGAGAAGAATTTCCTGCGGATGAGCGAGATGTTGATCTTCTGCGGGTTGGAGTGTTTCATGGTATTGGTTCCATGAGATTTAGGTCTGTGAGAGTTTGCTGAAGTTCATCATAAGATAAGATCTACAAGTATATATTTTCCCTTTGTGAGCAAAGCGTAGGGAAAATGGGAACCCCCATTGATAGATGATGATCTGGCGCTGTAATTCCAGGAGAAGGGGTTTCATTGCTCACATTTTTGCAATCGTTAGCTGGGATAGGTCAGCAAATAATTGATAGCCCTTTCCTTGGAAATTTAGCTGCTTTTTATCCCTGGCAGATGATAGTAGCTGTTACTTCGTACGATAATAGTGTAATTTCACTATTATATCTCGTATATACTGTCAGGTTTTTTTGCAACAAGGGCACTTTGAATTCTGTCAAATTCAAATATTTCTATAGGAATGGCTGGGTGCAATTCCTGGAACAAAGCAGTAATGGTGGACTGTAAGTCAGTGATGGACTCAGGAATTCCCCTGATACGTAGGTTGGACCTTCTGGCTCTGTTCTCCTGGTCCTCAAATTTTGGTTTGAAGCATTAAGTTTTCCTCTTTGAGGTTTTCTATTTCCATAGAGTGTTCAAGTGAGACATTTTCCAAATCCTCTGTTTTAAGTTCCAGTGCTGCTGTGCGCTTGCCAAGTGCTCTTATTTCTCTTGTGAGGTTAGCTGTAATTTGATCTGATGTTTGTTTTAAGGCTTTGTTCAGCATATGTTCAAATTGCTTTATTATCTCTGGAGCTACATGAGAAATCTGTGGGGGGTCTTGGGAGGTAAATAGTTCACAGTCAGAATCTGCTGGGGAGTCAGGTTGTGTCAGCCTTTGCCTGTGAGAGTGCACAGATGCTGTATATGAAGAAGAGGGGGGGCGCCGCCATTATAGCTGTGGCTTTCCCCTTAGAGTCCTTCATGAGGGGATTCTTTAACTTCGCACGGCCGCCTCCTGCCGCCATAATTTCCCCCCAAAATTTTCCGGAATAGTCTTTGGGTACTAGCTTTTACCCTTTGTGCATGTCAATATACTTGCGGGTTTTGAGAAAATTGCGGCTTTCCTCCCGAACAGTGCGGAGCTCTAACACCACATAACCGCACTGCTGGAGTCCGCACGTGCTCCCCTGGTCCAGGTGCTTTATCCACCTTTATTCTGTCTAAATATTTCTGGACCATATCACTTTTGTGCCCTTGTGGTTTTGGGGCTGTGTCACTATCGCCCCCATTATGGACATGAGCTCCCCCATGCTCCTTTGTATACACAGAGCTGAAGAAAGTATTTAATAATTTAGCCTTCCTTTTTGTCCCCAGTCACCCACTCTTTTACTATTAATATATTTGAAGAATTTTTGGGGGTTTGTCCTATCTTTTGCAATCTGTCCTTCGTTTTGAATTTTTGCATCCTTGATTTCCTTTTTACATATTCTGTTATATTCTTTGTAACATGTAAATGACACTAGTGTTCCTTCATTTTTATATTTTTTTTAAAAGCCCTTTTCTTATAGTTTTATAGCTTTTTTAACTTTGGCCGTGAGCCACATAGGTTTTATTTTTAGCCTTTTAAACGTATTGCCCATGGGAATATACTTTGCAGTGAGTTCACAAACAGTCTTTTTGAAGAATTCCCATTTCTGTTCGTGCCCATTGATGCCAATATTCTCTCCCAGTCTAAGTCCTGGAGAGCAGCCCTCATCCTTGGAAAATTTGCTCTCTTGAAAGTAAGTATTTTTATCTTTCCCGTATGTGATTTTTGCTTGCAGCTAACATGAAATGAAATCATGTTATGGTCACTGCTACCCAGGTGTTCCTTTATCTGAACATTAGTAATAGGCTCTGCATGGTTTGAGATTACCAGGTCCAACAGACCATCATTCCTAGTTGGGGTCTCAATAAACTGGACCATAAAAATGTCCTGTAATAGGTTTATAAATGTTTGACCTTTAACTGTCCCAGCAGTGCCATTACTCCAGTATTTCTGGGTAGTTAAAATCCCCCATTATTATCACCGTGCCAGCCCTTGCAGCCCTTTCCATCTGTGCAAGGAGCTGAGTCTCCACCTCCTGATAAACATTGGGTGGTCTATAACAAACTCCAATGATTAACTTTGAACTACGCACATCTGTATGCAGTTCCACCCATAATGCTTCAGACTCATCACACTCTCCATCCACCAGGTCCTCTTTCAACTTGCGTTGAGATCACTTCTTACATAGAGACAGTCCCCTCCACCTTTCCTTTTTACCCTGTCTTTCCAAAAGAGTGCATAGCCAGGAATATTAATGGCCCAGTCATGTGAGGAATGAAGCCAATTTGCTATACCACCTCTTGTTTTGTTTGCACCCCCTTTCTGTAAAATCAGATTGTATATTCTCCTTTAGATCTACCATCAGCTATGTAGTGCAATGGCCTGTCTGATTTGATATAAATTGAATGGATTGTTCTATAGTTCTTGTAAATCTAAAGGAAATTGTAC
The DNA here is from genome assembly GCA_029206835.1 of Rana muscosa. NCBI lineage: Eukaryota > Metazoa > Chordata > Amphibia > Anura > Ranidae > Rana > Rana muscosa. The sequence goes on from CM055122.1 coordinate 4,495,416, forward strand.
ACAGATTTTACAATCAGAATGCATAGTGTATGGCCATCTTTATACAAGTACATAGGATGGAGTGGATGGGGGATACTCAGTTGTCAGTCCCTAATTCACATCTTCACGTAGCGGGAAACCCACATTCACACATTTTTTGGTTGTTTTAGAGCGATTTTGCTCATCACGCATAGGGCAGCCCATTCACCTACGTGCAACGATCACCCCAAGGAATCTCCAGAACTTTTTTTGGAGCAGAACTTGGTGCATTTTTACCGCATTTTTTCGGTGCATTTGTTACACTGCAAACGCATGCCTGCTACATGCACTGGGGGGTGCCTTTAACATGTGCTGACAAGGCAATGACGAAGCACATTTGCAGCGCGTTTCTAAAATGTATGGAAAAGCATGCATTTTCTGTGCAGTTTGCCATGCGTTCGGAAATGCAGAGATTTGAATGGAGCCTTTATTGATTTTGTGTAAATACATCTATCATATATATATATATATATATATATATATATATATATATATATATATATATATATATATATATATATATATACCCCGTATATACTCGAGTATAAGCCGACCCGAATATAAGCCGAGGCACCTAATTTTACCACAAAAAACTGGGAAAACGTATTGACTCGAGTATAAGCCTAGGGTGTCCATGTCCATGCCTCACTGTGTCCATGACTAGACTGACATTTAACATGGTAGTCTATGGAAGGGGTGCCCAGCTTTGAAAAATCTGTGCTCCCCGGCCGTAGGTCCCCCAGACAAAAAACTTTGCACACTTATAGAGGAGAAATGAGGCTACATGTGTGCCAAGGTTCGGGTCCAGGAGACCTATGACCGGCCGGTACCGGTTTCCCAAAGTCACCAGAGAAATTACAGTTTAACATGTGAGTCTATGGAAGGGGTGCCCGGGTTTGAAAAATCGGTGCTCTCCGGCCGTAGGTCCCCCGGACATAAAACTTTGCACACTTGTAGAGGAAAAGTGGGGCTACATGTGTGCCGGTACCGGGTCCCCAAAGGTCGGGAGATTAGACGCAAAAAGGTGACTCAAATATAAGCCGAGGGGGGCATTTTCAGCACAAAAAATGTACTGAAAAACTCGGCTTATACTCGAGTATATACGGTGTGTATATGTGTGTATATGTATGTATATGTATATATATATGTATATATATATATATATATATATATATATATATAATTTATTATAATATAATTTATTTTCAAAAACAGATACAGCATTGAAGCATAGTATATATGCAGCACTATGAATATGGTACCTTCAACAATACATAATAGGCACCAGGTGTGATACCAGGAAATGGGGTACAAAGCAGAGAAACTGTGCCTAGTAGGAGCATAGGATTTTATCCCCATTACCAGGTGCGCTATACAAATGAGTGAGATACAATAGGGCCTCACTATTATGGAGACATAGATGAGCTACTAGAGGTTGCTCCCTGCCATACAGTGAGAGTGCTCTACAAATTTTTTTAGGATCAGATGCCTATAATAACCAATAACTAGTACAATAAGCTGGAACATTTCCAAGGTCTATATCATATCGACAAGAAGCTAAACAGAGTATGATGTATATCCGGGAAAGAAGGGAGTGAAGAACAACTGGGGGAGGGTGCAGGAAAGGGTGGGAACTACAATAATGGTGCATTGCAGAAAAGATCATCATCAATCCTAGGTATTATTTTTTTTTAACTGCTCCTGCCAACTGAACGGACGGGATAAGGACTAGAGCAACACCAAGGAGGGGATAACACCTAGGATTGGTGTCAATTGAGAGATCTGGACAGGTCCCAAAGTGACCTAAAAAGTGCTGTTGACTCCTCTTGTCATATGCAAGGGGGTCATTGGAATCTGGTGAGTGTGGATGGTATCACATGAGCACGAGGTGGAATAGCACTAAGCACAAGTACTTTTCGTTACATTTTTTCAACTTTTTTTTATACTAGCAATTTTTCGCAAAAGAGATTCGGACAGAGTATTTGTAATTTGCCAATATATATTTGCTTATTTCATGTATGGCACAGAAATATAATTTTGTTTATTGAAATGAGTACATATTATAATTTTTCATGTATATTTCATTATTCTGTACTTCAGTTAGAGGGTAATAGACCGCAACTGCAATTTTAGACGCGGATGCTGTGTGTTTGTGTGTGTGTGTGTGTGTGTGTGTGTGTGTATAATATATATATTTATAAATAACACGTCAAGCTTTTGTGGAGCAGGATGATGACGCTGGCATTCCGTTTGACCGAAGTGGAGCCATATTCACGGCCTACCCAGAGTTTACGCATCAGAACAAAGTCTTACGAGTGTAAATTGGTCTCCTGCAGTAAGGCTATGTATGATTTTAAGTGACGTAGCACTGACATGCGTTTTTGGTTGGCGAGCGTAGTCCTTTGACGTTCCAAGTTACTATTTTCATAAAAGTACATAATATAAGGGGACGTGTATGCAACCGAGAGGCACCAAAGATCTAGTCTATAGAGCCTGGACTTTGTGAAGCTGAATGAAGAATTTAACGGGGTGGTATGAGAAATAAGTGTGCAGTTCCCAATAATAATGGAATTGAGGGGATAAAAAAAAACAGGGGTACAGCAACCTAAACAACAAAACATTAAACAGTAGTGTCTTCACTTTTTTCCACATGTAGTATTCACTCTGTGGACAGCGTAGCCTTAGGCTCGATTACTGTCTGCAATGGGGGGATCAGGAGAATCCCTGCAAACTTGCGCATCCCCAGGCAATCATTATCGGTGTAAGCTAGGGATCTCAACAGTAGTAAGTAGCTGTTCTATTCCTGCTAAGACTGCCCTGTCCACTGCTGCAGTAATGATGGGGTAGAGCAGCACTACCACAGCCTGTGCGATCTTATCATGGTGGTTGTCTGCTGGAGCGGGGACAGATCAGGGTCTCCTTCGTGCCCTGTGTCCATGCTGTCAGCCATCATGGGGTCCTGGGTGGCGTGAAGAGGAGGGCCAGATCGAGACTGTGAAGCGGACCATGAGCTGTTCTGTATGAGATACCACTTTACGCAGAGGTGCCCTGGACCGATGTCAGGAGGGTGATTGCACAGTTGGCCATTCTAGCTAAATGTAGCAGGTTTTTTTGTTAGAGCCCAGCTGGAGCTAGCGTCAGATACTCCCTCTACATGTGGCGCTGAAAGGCACTAATTTCTCTTTTAGGCCCCATTCACACTCAACGTAGTGGGAGAAAATTTTATTGGGTTTGTTTTTCCTGCCACACACATTGGGAAGCCCATTGATTTCAATGGGCTGCCTTACGCATGGCAAAGTACCTCATGGGACATTTTGGCATGTTGTGGTTTGCATTGTTTTTACTGCAGGTTTTGCGGCATTTGTCACTTGTTTTTTCACATGGTAAAATGTGTGTTTGCTTTTGCATTTGGGTTGCCATTGACGGTGAATGGCACCAAAAGCGCAACTAGTTAATGTTGGGTGTATAAGGGTGGTCATACGCTACATAATCTGATTGTACAATCCCTTTTAGATTTGCCAAAACTATATAATAAGAGGACACCCCATCTATCCATGGTGGGGGGGAGACATCTCCTGGATGGGGGGGGGCAGGGGCTGATGCAGGGTGTGTGTGTGTTAAGGAGGTCAGCTGGTGAACTCCTTCCTGTGTCTAAACGGCTTTCCCAACCTAAGGACCATCCAGGAAGTAATGGAGAAGTTTTCCATACAAAAATCTGGAGGCTTAGGTAAGGGCTGGTCTGGAATATTTTGGTATGTTGGTACATAAGGAAGCTGAAATTTAGAAGAGAAAAAAAAAAGCCTTTTTAAATACTGTGCAGTAGTAGATATCACACCCACAAGGGAATTGCAGGCAGTGGTCACCTAATGAGAGGACACTGAGTGAACCCTGTGGATTTCTGGGAGTTTGAGAGTACCCTATCAGCACAGACAAGTGTGGGCCCAGAGGGGAAGTAAAAAAGTAAAAAGTAGCCAGACTAATATCCAGATGCTATTGAACTTTTCAGGAATCATGCTTTTTCCCACAGGGAACAAGAGCCTCATCTCCTATTCCCCAGCGAGGTGTTCCTTTTAACTTTGAAATCTGGCACAGAGTCGTCCTAGACATGTTACACTCCTTGTATAAATAAAGAAGAATTTTCATCCCAAATGTCCAGAATGTTTTCAAATGATTAACTAAAGAGGCAAATGATGTGAAAATAAATGTGCTGTTCTATTACAAAAAACAATACAAATGGCATACATTCTATGTTTGAAACTCCATAAATATCAGCAAATAACTGTTATTACATGAGCACACCTATTCACATATTCTCACACACATGCACACGATTATCTCGCTAAAATCGCTTACATTTTTCCCATTTCTTTTCAGTTTCAAACAGTAACTTTTATTAAAAGTTGTACAAGTAAGGCCCCTTTCACACTAGAGGGCCGTATGTCCGCTTTTTCATCCATCCGTTTACGGATGAAAAAGGGACATACATTGGTCCCTATGAGATCTCGGGTGTCGGCGGATGAAAATCCGCTGACACCCGATCTCCTCCGGGTCCGCAATCCCCCGTTTCTGCAGATGGAGGAAAATCCTATTACTCTTTCGTTCATGGACCGACACAGCTTCTCTATTGACAAAGTGGGTATTATCCGTTAATTAGGAGTGACTAGGCAGAAAAACTTGTAAAAAGTGTTGCATCACACCTTCTACAGTACCGCCCAGGGGGCGGACCCTCCGGGTATAACCTCTCAGTCTGCATCTTCGCAGATCAGTTTTTTTCTGTCTAGCAAGGAGTAGGACATGGCTCCCTTCGGGCCCATTGGTCCGGGGGAAAAAGATATATATATTTTTGCTACTTTTTTGTTTCCTGTGATCTTCGATCAACTGCCGACTGGGTGACAGGCTGGATCCTCGATCCTTGTAGTCTCCCCAGTTTCGGCCATCGAGCGTGTGCCGACCCTAGCTACGCGCTGGGTTTTCCACGACATGCCCGTCGCTCCACGGGTGGCCGGTGAGCCTACGCTCCAGGGCCTGCATCGGACCGCTCAGCTTCGGCGGACTTTACGGCCGAGTCGCAGCAGCCTGGCCGGTGAGCTTACGCTCCAAGGCTTGCATCGGACCGCTCAGCTTCGGCTGACCTTACGGCCGAGTCGCAGCAGCCTGTCCGGTGAGCGTCACGCTCCAGGGCATACATATGATCGTCCCTTTTGGGTCCAATCACAGCATGCCTGGCCAACAGTCACCTTCCGTGCGTGGACGATGACCTGTTTGGAATGTCTTCCAGCATAATACATGCAGGATAGGTAAGTAAAACTCCCCTGCCTCGGCTGGGTGATTTAGCTGGACATTCCTGGAGAGATCAAGTAAGTGGTTGTGGCCCCTTTCTTCCCTCTCTCCCTGCCTTTCCCTCCTCCCTGGGCTTCTAGCTAAAGGTTGCTGGGTGCTGGGGGTCACCTAGGAGGTTCCACTGGAGCGGGGCTGGCTGTAACTAACATTTAAAAGAAATGTAATTTCTGCTTACCTGTGTTTGTGTGCTTCCTCCTCCATGCTGTCGGCGGCCATTTTGAGGTGGTCCATGCCGAGTTCGGCCTCTTGTGACTGCCCGGCGGCCATCTTCCTGTGGTTCGGCCACACCCACTGGCCCCTATCAGCTGATCGGCGGCCATGTTTTTCCACCCTGTATGCATATATTGCCGTTCGGCGGCCATCTTTTTGTGGGCTATGGCTGCTTGACCTCTATCTTCGGTCGGCGGCCATTTTCTTAGAGCCCACATTATCTTCCATACAGATGTTTTTGGCAACCATTTTGCGAGAGCCTCCGGCCTCTAGGGTGCATTACACTGGTGCGAAAATTCACACAGGAAATGCTGATAAAAGAAGCAGACTGACACAGCAGCAGTGGGACAGCATCACAGGCGCAGCACACGGCAGCATAGCAGTACCTATCCAAGGTGGTGAGTCCTCTGGGTGACCCAGCCTCTCTGCAGCACAGGAGGGTGGCCTATTGATATCTTGCCTGGAGCCCTGTGAGTGTCAGCGTGTGGTCAGCATGGCATCTGAGCCAGATGTCTTCTCCCCTGAAACACCAGATTTAGCAGCTGGTGCCCCTGAGGTGTCTATGAACGCTATGACGGCAATCCTAGAGGCGTTTGCTGCCAGGGTGGAAGCAGCACACGGGAATACAGGGGGTAGTAAACGCCCCATCCCCTGCAAGCTTCTGGGGATAATTCTGATGCAGAACCAGGTCCAGCTACGGCTCGGGGCCCAGATTCTGACGCATCAGAGACTGCAGACCGTGACCGGACAGTGAGGATGACTCCAAGTCCAGGTCAGTACGCAAGACGGCTTTTGTATCTGACCTTATTACTGCAGTGCAGGATATGCTAAAGTTGGAAAATACTGCAGAAGCAGCAGAGACTCCGGTCCACTTGGGTTTCATAGACCTGCCCGCACTGCTAAGGTGTTCCCTTGTGTGTCTTTTGATAAACTCTTATACAAGGAATGGGTTAACCCAGTGAGGGTCTTTACAGCCCCAAAGAGGTTTGCGGTACGGTACCCCTTTGAGGAGAGTTTTCTGAAGAAATGGACCTCTCCCCCTATAGTGGACCCTCCGGTGTCCAGACTTAATAGAGCCACCACAATTCCTGTAGAAGGGGCTCCTGTTTTCAAGGACCCTGTGGATAAGAAGGCTGAAGCACTCGCTTGCTACCTATACTCAGTGGTAGGCTCGGCAGTACGCCCGGCATTGGCGGGGGCCCTAGTGTCTCACACACTTACTGAATGGGCAAGATTGCTACTCCAGGGGTTAAGGAGCGAGATGCTCCTCCTGATGAGATAACATTGGCCGACCAGTTGGTCCAGGGCCTTAGGTTTGTCTGCGAGTCAGACATGAATACTATTCCCCTGCTGTCTAAAACTTTGGTTTATGCAGTAGCAATACGCCGCCTGATCTGGCTAAAGGGCTGGTCTGCGGACCAGACTTCCAAGAAAGCCCTGTTGGATCTGCCTTTTAAGGGCGACAGACTTTTTGGGGCTTCTCTGGATGACATCATCAAGGATGCCACAGGAAGTAAAAGCACTTTGCTTCCCCAAATTAGCAATGGTAAGGGGCCACGCCAAGGGGCAAGGGCCCTCCTTTACTGCACGCAAGCGTTTTTTTCGTCCCCCCTAGGGCGACAGGGAAAAGACCCCAGGCCGATAAAGCGCCTGCCCAAGGACAAAAGCGTCCTTGGTCCCGCATACCCAAGAAGCCTGTGGACAAATTTGCGTGCGTCCGCATGAAGGTCCACCCCCACCCAGCTCTCGGGTGGGGGGACGTCTTCACAAATTTGCGACTCAGTGGACAGCTCTAATCTCCGACAGGTGGGTTTGCAAAGTAATCTCCTCAGGCTACAAGATAGAGTTTCTCTCTTGTCCACCGGACAGATTCAACACCTCCAATCTCCAGCTACTACCGACCCGTCGGGAGGCCCTGTATAGGGAACAGGGTTTTTACTCAAATCTGTTCTTTGTGCCGAAGAAGGAGGGGGTTCGTCCAAGCTTGGATCTCAGAGCCCTCAATTGCTTTGTGAAGGTACAAAGATTTCGGATGGAGTCGGTTCGATCTGTAGTCACGACTTTCTGGCCTCCTTGGACATCAAGGACGCATACCTGCATGTCCCCATATACTCCAGACACCAGAGGTTTCTGCGATTTGCTATCGGGAAGGACCACTACCAGTTTGTGGCCCTCCAGTTTGGCCTTGCCTCAGCACCCAGGACGTTCACCAAGGTGCTCGCTCCGATTCTGTCACTTCTAAGACAGCGGGGTATCGCTATCACAGGCTACTTGGACGACCTTCTGCTGAAGGCCCCTTCAAGCTCAGAATTAGAGGTAAGCGTGTCCATTACCTGTCAGACTCTTCGAGACTGTGGTTGGATACTAAACACGCAAAAGTCAGTATTGGTGCCCACTCAACGCCTAGTGTACCTGGGGTTGATTCTGGACTCCTCAGAGGCAAAGGTATTCCTCCCTGTGGAGAAGTTGCAGACCCTCCGGGCTGCAGTACGGCAGCTGACTTCCAGGAATTGGTCGTCACTCCGCTTTTGCATGCGAGTGTTGGGCCTCATGGTAGCCTCCTTCGAGGCGGTCCCATATGTTCAATACCACACTCGAGTGTTACAGAAGGAAGTTCTGTCCAGATGGAACAGATGCCCTTCATCTCTGGATTATCAAATCCGAGTGAGCCACCTAGTCAGGAGATCCCTGGTATGGTGGCTGACAGCACCGGCTCTAATGGCTGGGAAGTCATTGCTTCCGGTTTACTGGATAGTGATCACGACGGACGCCAGCCTTACAGGTTGGGGGAGGCGTCTGGGGTGTCCAGTCGGCGCAAGTTTTCTGGACCCCAGAGGAAGCCCTCCTGCCGATCAATGTCCTGGAGATCCGGGCGATCCAGCTGTGCCTCTTCAAATGGTCTCAGAGGCTGCAAGGGCGTCCAGTCAGGATCCAGTCAGACAACGCCACAGCGGTGGCATATGTCAATCAAGGAGGAACAAGAAGCTCAGCTGCAGCATCGGAGGTTGCTCGCATCCTGAAGTGGGCAGAGAAGAGCGTATCGGCCGTGTACATTCCGGACGTGGGAAGCTGGCAGGCGGACTACCTGAGCCGCCAGATGCTGGACCTGGGAGAATGGTTCTTACACCCGGAGGTGTTCCAACTCCTCTGCCAAAGATGGGGCACACCAGACATAGATCTTCTGGCTTCCCGAATCAATCGGAAGGTATTGAGATTTGTGGCCCGGTCAAGAGACCCATGGGCAGACGCAATGGACGCGTTAGTAGCATCGTGGGGTCAGTATTGGCTAATCTATGCCTTCCCTCCCTTAAGGCTTCTTCCTCTTCTGCTCCGCAGAGTGGAGGCAGAGGGAATTCCAATGATCCTAATCGCTCCAGATTGGTCTCAGCGTCCTTGGTACGTCGATCTAGTACGTCTGGTAGCAGACGTCCCCTGGCGCCTACCACTACGGAAGGACCTGCTATCGCAAGGTCCCATACTCCATCCTGCTTTACGGTCACTGGCTTTAACGGCATGGCTATTGAGGACCAGGTACTGAGAGACCGGGGCCTGTCAGATTCAGTAATCTCTACGATGAGAAGTGCTCGGAAACCGTCCTCTAGGATGGTTTATCACCGCACTTGGAAGGCCCACATCTCCATGTGTGAGGAAATGAAATGGCATCCGCGTACTTATTTGGTTTCCAGAATCCTGCTCGTTTTACAGCATGGGGTGGACCAAAGGCTTGCCCTAAGTACGATTTAAGGGACAGATATCTGCCCTGGCTGTCTTTTTTCAGCGACCCCTGGCGGCTCACTCTCTTGTGAGTACATTTGTGCAGGGGGTTCGACATGTGGCCCCTCCGGTCCGTCCCCAGTTACTTCCGTGGGACTTGAACCTGGTCCTCTCGGTGCTTCAGAAGGCACCGTTTGAGAATATTAGAGATATTCCCCTGTTGACACTTTCTCAGAAAGTGGTCTTTTTGGTGGCTGTTACGTCAGTTAGACGAGTCTCTCTGAGCTGGCAGCCTTGTCCTGCAAGGCTCCCTATTTGATTTTCCACAAGGATAAGGTGGTGCTGCGGCCGCAGCCTTCCTTTCAAAAGTGGTTTCGGCTTTTTATCTCAATGAAGACATTGTACTTCCATCCTTGTGTCCTCAGCCGTCGAATCCTAAGGAGTCGGCGTTGCATTCCTTGGACGTTGTCCGAGCTTTGAGAGTATACCTATCTGCTACTTCCCTGTTCCGGAAGTCAGACTCCCTGTTTGTTTCGGTGGCTGGTCCCAAGAAGGGCCAAGCAGTCTCATCGGCCACCATCTCTAGGTGGATCCGACAGATAGTAATCCAGGCTTACGCCTTAAAGGGTCACGCGGCCCCCTTCCCGGTCACGGCGCATTCGACCAGGGCAATAGGTGCCTCTTGGGCTTTCCGACATCAAGCGTCTGTTTCCCGATTATGTAAAGCGGCGACTTGGTCGGCCGCTCACACTTTTGTGTTTGGGGTGAAGGGGTGAAGTTTATTTTTATGCTGTTACCACCCCTCGTTTTTTCTCTGACACTGCTTTGGGATGTCCCACTTTGTCAATAGAGAAGCTGTGTCGGTCCATGGACGAAAGAGTAAATAGGATTTTTTACTCACCGTAAAATCCTTTTCTCTGAGTCCATGGACCGACACAGCACCCACCCCTCCTTTTAAGTTTGTACTGCTTTTTGACGAACTGATCAGCGAAGATGCAGACTGAGAGAGGTTATACCCGGAGGGTCCGCCCCCTGGGCGGTACTGTAGAAGGTGTGATGCAACACTTTTTACAAGTTTTTCTGCCTAGTCACTCCTAATTAACGGATAATACCCACTTTGTCAATAGAGAAGCTGTGTCGGTCCATGGACTCAGAGAAAAGGATTTTACGGTGAGTAAAAAATCCTATTTTTTCAATCCGTCTGCAGAGCGGATCGGATGAACACGGACAGGCGGTCCGTGTTCATCCGATCCCCCCCCATAGGGGAGAGCGGAGATCTGACAGGGCGAGCCCTGCACAGTGTGCAGGGACCACCCTGTCATCCGCCGGCTCCGTCCCGTGTGAAAGGGGCCTTAGGGGTACAAACTGTATTTTGTACACACTGACAATGTGGGTGAATATCAGAATCTTGCATCCCTTCTAATGAAAAAGATTTGCCGCATCTAGCCGACTATACTGATTGTGGACCACATCCCTTATACATAGAGTAAAAGCAGGTTCCTCAAATTGGGACTTTAAACGGACCACAAACCGGTGGGTTTATCTATTTACCTATATAAATATACCACAGTCAAACATCCCGGCTATTGGCCTTCCTTCAGTGGGACTATCAAGTCCTGTGTGGATTACTGGCTGCCGCCATCTTCCTTGTCTGATGCCTGTGCGTGGCTCTGACGGACATCTCTCTTTTCATTTTTGAGTTATGATCGCTCTTTGTATGGGTGGAGCACCAACACTTGGTCAGTATGCTCAGCTGTGATTGTAATGTTTTTCTGACAATATGTATATTATGTACAAAACAAAACAGTGTTGCGTTTCTTAAATACAAAATAACTCCCCAAAAATCCTTAAATGAGAATAAGTGATTAACTTGCAATGTAGCAAGATACTGAGCGCACAATCAAATATTTGTGTTCCCTGATTGGGCATAGTGAACCATAAACAATAATGAAAAATACGTGTTCCCTAAATGGGAATGGTGAACAAAAAACAATACAATAAAGTCCACACACTCAAGAGAAATTAAGAGTCCAAATGCACAAATGTAGTCCTCAGTCTTATGCATAAAAACACACAACACACCACTAGTGCCTGAATGTTGATGGAAGTGCTCTCCACCTCAATATCCTAGCCCCTCGCCTCACGTTCTGACCCCTGTTTTACTATTGACTCTGAGGACTACATTTGTGCATTTGGACTCTTAATTTCTTTTAAGTGTGTGGACTTTTTTGTATTGTTTGTTGTTCACCATTCCCATTTAGGGAACACATATTTTTCTTTTATTGTTTATGGTTCACTATTCCCAGTCAGGAAACACGAATATTTGATTGTGCACTCAGTATCTTGCTACATTGCAAGTTAATCACTTATTCTCATTTAAGTATTTTTGGGGAGTTATTTTGTATTTAGGAAGCGCAGCACTGTTTTTGTTTTGAATATTCTATTTGTGAAGTGAACGCATTTTCTGTGTGTGCAGCAGCCAAGTGGGGGGTATTTTATTGGTTTGTTGGTGGGATCTTGTCAAATCACCCACTACACGTATCACTATTTAGTGACTAAGGATATTATTATTTGTTTTTAAGATTCATTCTTTAAGATTCTTTTTTTATTTTTTTTTGTCCAAGGTCTGCCATTGCTTGTGCAGAGAACTATTGCGAGAACCATTGTTTTGCAAGAAAGCATTGGCAAAGGTCGCTTTGGGGAAGTGTGGCGAGGCAAGTGGAGAGGAGAAGAAGTCGCAGTCAAGATTTTTTCATCAAGAGAGGAACGCTCGTGGTTCAGAGAGGCAGAAATCTATCAAACTGTGATGCTGCGCCATGAAAATATTTTGGGCTTTATTGCTGCGGATAACAAAGGTTTTTTTAAACTTTTTTTATTTATATATTTTACACTTTGTGTTTATCTGTGGGTATTAATGACACATGGAGGTCAAAATCTGTCTGGTATCAATATCTCAACCAATAATATACTTTTTTATGTTAAATATAAAACAAACAAACAACCTAAAAAGGTGCATTTTCTTGAAAGTAAAATTCTTTGTATGCAAAAAAAAATTGCATTTACACTGACTATCGATGTTGTGTGTTTTGCATGAACACATCGTATTTGGTGAAGGGTTTATGCATGTTTGTTCAGTATAGCTATGGCATACAAAACAGATTTGAAGTCCTAAAAATTGTAAGTAAAGTGCTAAAAAAAACAAACGTCTTGCTGCCTACACAGTAAATGCGTCTTGAGCTCTTACAGGTGAAACTCGAAAAATTTGAATATCGTGCAAAAGTTCATTTATTTCACTAATGCAACTTAAAAGGTAAAACTCATTTTCGAGATAGACGCATTACATGCAAAGCAAGATGGTTCAAGCCGTGATTTGTCATAATTGTGATTATGGCTTACAGCTTATGAAAACCCCAAATCCACATTCTCAGAAAATTTGAATATTGTGAAAAGGTGCAATATTCTAGGCTCAAATTGTCCCACTCTAATCAGCTAATGAAGCCATAACACCTGCAAAGGTTTTTTTTGAGCCTTTAAATGGTCTCTCACTCTGGTTCAGTAGGAATCACAATCATGGGAAAGACCTGACAGTTTTGCAGAAAACTATCGACACCCTCCATAAGGAGGGAAAGCCTCAAAAGGTAATTGGCAAAAGAAGTTGGATGTTCCTAAAGTGCTGTATCAAAGCACATTAATAAAAAAGTTATGTGGAAGGGAAAAGTGTGGAAGAAAAAGGTGAACAAGCAGCAGGGATGACCGCAGCCTGGAGAGGATTGTGAGGAAAAGGCCATTCAAAAGTGTTGGGGACTTTCACAAGGAGTGGACTGAGGCTGGAGTCAGTGCACCAAGAGCCACCACACACAGACGGATCCTGGACATGGGCTTCAAATGTCGTATTCCTCTTGTCATGCCACTCCTAAACAACGTCAGAAGCATCTTACCTGGGCTAAAGAAAAACAGACCTGGTCTGTTGCTCAGTGGTACAAAGTCCTCTTTTCTGATGAGAGCATGTTTTGCATCTCATTTGGAAACCAAGGACCCAGAGTATAGAGGAAGAATGGAGAGGCACACACTGCAAGATGCTTGAAGTCCAGTGTGAAGTTTCCACAATCTGTGTTGATTTGGGGAGCCATGTCATCTGCTGGTCCACTGTGCTTCATTAAGTCCAGGGTCAACGCAGCCGTCTACCAGGAGATTTTGGAGCACTTCATGCTTCCTTCCGCAGACGAGCTCTATGGGGATGCTGACTTCATTTTCCAGCAGGACTTGGCACCTGCCCACACTGCCAAAAGCGCCAAAACCTGGTTCAATGACTGTGGGATTACTGTGCTTGATTGGGCAGCAAACTCGCCTGACCTGAACCCCATAGAGAATCTATGGGGCATTGCCAAGCGAAAGATGAGACATGAGACCGAACAATACAGAAGAGCTGGAAGGCTGCTATTGAAGCATCCTGGTCTTCTATAACACCTCAGCACCTCAGTGATAGCTTCCGCACCACGCCGCATTGAGGCAGTAATTGCTGCAAACGGGGCCCAAACCAACTACTGAGTTCATATGCATGCTTATACTTTTCAGAGGTTGTTCTATGTACAATCCTTGTTTTATTGATTGCATGTAATATTCAAAATTTTCTGAGATTGTGGATTTTGGCTTTTCATGAGCTGTAAGCCATAATCATCACAATTATGACAAATCACGGCTTGAACTATCTTGCTTTGCATGTAATGAGTCTATCTCATATATTAGTTTCACCTTTTAAGTTGCATTAGTGAAATAAATGAACTTTTCCACGATGTTCTAATTTTTCGAGTTTCACCTGTATATTGGCCGTTCTGGCCTTTTTTCTGTCTTATTTCGCTAGTCCTTCTTTTTTTTTTTTTTTTTTTCTTTCTAAAATCCGTAGCACATTTTCAAATTCTTCAATTTACTAATTGACGTTTGATTTATAGCACAATATCCATTCCTCACTTTCCTTATTGCCCGACCTGCCCCTCTATCTCCTCAAGTATCTTTGATTTCCAGCATGCCCTCATATATTCCATCATTAATTCGCCATGGCTTGATCTTGTCCAACTTATTACTATTTGCAGTCTTAATTTTGCTTTTCATGAACATTGGTTTATACTCTGTACTAGATCTGATTTCCTGGCTTCTTACTCCATTATAGTGTTATGAAACTGCTGTCAAAGTATTCAGTGCATGCTGGATAACTGCCAAAACTAAAATGAAATACAAATACTTAGAGCCGAAACAATTAATCGACAACTAATCGATTATGAAATTAATCGATTACAATTTTCATAATCGATTAATCGGCCAGTAACATAATGGGGTTAAAAAAAAAACTAAAATTAGCCCTTTATAGTACAAAAAGAGCAAATCGCTACTGTAAATATTGCTTTCACTGTCCCACAGTAAAAAATTAACCCCTTTCAGTAGCGATTATTTGCTCTTTTTGTACTAATTTTTGTTTTTTTAACCACATTATGTTACTAAACCTCTCCTGGGTCACACCTCTGTGTTTTTTGGTGCTTTTTTTCAGAAACACACTACAGTTCATTTACATGGTTTCCTATGGGACACGTTCACATCCATGATTTTTTCAGCTGCTGCGTATTTGGAAAGGGCAAGGACTTTTAACGCAAAACGGTGCTTTTTTGTTTTTTTTATTTAATATACTTCAATGGAAAAGCTGCAGAAAAGCATGTAATGTGTTTTTGCGGCAATTTGTGTTTTGTAATCTGCCCAACAACAAATTGGTTAAAAAAAAAAAAAGGCGAATCACAGCAAAATTACCTTTTTTTTTTTTTTAACGTTTATTAACCGATTAATCGAAACAATAATCGGCCAACTAATCGATTATGAAAATAATCGTTAGTTGCAGCCCTACAAATACTACATGATCTGTCTGCTGGCTTTAATACACTGAAATCCAAACTAAAGTTACAAAACAAACATGTTCTAACAGTTGGAGCTTTTGCTAGAAAGTACTTTGTCTGTTAGCACACTTTTGTTACTTAATACACTGACTGCAGCATATGCATGGTGCAATTTATAGACCTGGCCCATTTCCTGCATTGGAAATGATTGCAGGATGGCAGGATTTATATCAGTCGCTGCCTATGATTCTCAGCCTCACGTTTCAGAGATTTTTCTACTCGTGGGACAATATAAGTGCCAGCAGACTGAGTGTGATGAAAAGCGCGTTTGGTTAACTATGCAGTTAACCCTTTACACACCTAAGTGCTGCCAGATGTTCTTTACCGGGAACATGCACTGTTCACATATAATGTGCTGTAGCAATTCTGCCCTTAAAATATAACTAAAGGCAGTCATTTTTTACTTTTTGATAGAGTGGAGATGGATTAGAACATCAGACAGTTTTAATTGCTATTTGTGCCCCCGATAGTGATATTCACTCTCCATTTGTACGTTTTACCATTGACACCAGAACAGTAATAGAGGGGAAATCTTTCTAATGGGAACACTAGTTCTGGTGACACCCTGAGATTTCCTCAGTTTAGAGGGATTTCCTCCCAATTCCTGTTTTGGATATGGGACAGGAATTTAAGGGAATTCTTACCAAAGGGGCATAAATGGCAAAAAAACAAATGGTTTATAACCTTCCCTTACTCTATCCAAAATGTATTTCTTAATTTTAGTTCTACTTTAACCCTTTCACTGCCAGGCCCTGTACTCCACTTTTAAACTCAGGTGGCCAGACTATTTTTGCAATTGCCTTTTTATTTTTCACTTATAGCTTTCAGAGTTTGTACAATACCCCCCCCCCCCCCCAAACCATTTATTTTCTGAAAGCACAGGACCAGTAGAATAAAAAAGGTGTGGCTGATTTTTAAGGCCTAACGATGTATGTGCAAATGTTTATCAAAACAATATTTTTTGCTAAAAGTGCACTAAAATCCTTTTTGGCAGATAAAAAAAACAGCAAAATTTACAAGATTCCTACTAAATAGAACAGCTTAACCTGTATTGAGTTAATAAATAACAAATATTTGTAACTTTTAAATTGCGTCCTTTTTGCAAAATGGTGAAGATCGAACAGACGCAAAAGTGTAAATTACCAAATTTCTTTAAAGATCTGAAGGTTTTCATTTTTCCCTTACAGCTTTAAGAATTTGTGAAAGACCCCACGAACCATTGATTTTCTAAAAGCACATGACCTGTAGAATAAAAAAGAAAAGCAGATGTTATTGATTTTTTTTATTTTATATATTTTATTTTTATTTACTTTAATAACAAAAAGAGAGATGTTATACAACATTCTTTCCTATGCAATAGGAAAATAATTGAACAAAAAGTTTATTTCCATCCCTCCTTCTACCGAAACCCATCCTACCCAATCCCTATAATAATCAATTTCCCTCCGCCCCCACAACCTCCCTCCTCTCTCCATGTCACCCCTCCGTAACAGAGGAGGCCAGGGAGAGAAAAAAAAACGAGAGGGGGAAGAGAGAAAAAAAAAAAAAGGGGGGGGGGAGGGAAGAAGGAGCAAGTCTATTATCAATCTATTGAAATGTAATGAAATGTGAACTTCCCTTTTTAATTAAACTATAAAACTATATAGCTCCCATTATAAATATCTTTATTTTACTACTACTCATACTGCCAATAATCTCTTCCCAGTTTCAGAGTTCTTAAATCTGATCCAACTCAACCAAGTTTGTTTTATGTTGGTTTTCCTTATTCTTAGCTGAGAGGACGAGGTCCTCCATAGCTTCTATTTCTAGAATCCTATTTAACCACTCCGTAATTGATGGGGGTTGAGATTCTCCAGTGCAATGGGATCCCTGCTTTAGCTGCGTTTAATCATATGACATTTTACTGATCTTCTATAAATTTGAACGGGAATCTGTGAACAATGAAGGAGGAGGAATGCCGGGTCGTCAGGTATTAATAAGTCCGTTATGTCTTGTATAATTTTTTGAATATCAAGCCAATATTGTCTTATTTTCCTACAGGTCCAAAATATATGTACCAACGATCCGCTTTCTTCTCCACATCTCCAACACTTGTCTGAATTTCCATTTGAAAATTTATTCAGACGTACGGGGGTATAATACCACCGTGTCAAAAGTTTATAGTTAGACTCCTGAGTCTTGCTACTTACTGAAGAATTAAAAGTCAAATAAATAATTTGTTTACGTTGCATCGGGGTGAAAGTTCTCTTTAGATCTCTCTCCCAATTACTAAAGCACGGCATCGAATAGTCCTCAATGAGATTATTTAACAACTTGTACTAGAGGTCGACCGATATGGGTTTTTCTCTGGCCGATGCCGATGCTGATATTTAAAAATCGCTATGGCCGATATATGATGCCGTTTTTTTTGGGCCGATATGTTAGGCCGATTTTTTTAGATTTTATGAGATGAAGGGGGGGAAAAAAAAAACTAACAGTTGGACCCCTTTCACACTGGGGCGTTTTTCAGGCACTTTTGGGCTAAAAATAACACCTGTAAAAATGGCTGCAAAACAGCTCCCCTGCAGTCTGTGTGAAAGCCTGAGTGCTTTCACACTGAGGCGGTGTGCTGGCAGGACGTTAAAAAAAAGTCCTGCAAGCAGCATCTTTGGAGCGGTGTATACCACTCCTCCACCACTACTGCCTATTGAAATGAATGGGCACTGCTGCTGAAGCGCCTGCAAAGCGCTTCTGCAGCGGTGCTACATGGGCGCATTTAACCTCTTCATCGGCCACTAGCTGGGTTATAAGCACCCCGCTAGCAGCCGAATATCGCCGCTAAAATGATGATAAAGCGCAGCTAAAACTAGCTGCGTTTTACCGCCAACGCCTGCCCGCTCCAGTGTGAAAGCAGCGGAGTTCCGCCCAAAAAAAAAATTAAGTCAGCCGCTACAAATACTGCAGCAGCTGACTTTTAATATATGGACACTTACTTGTCCTGGGCGCCCGCGATGTCGGCACCCGAAGCCAATCTCTCTCTCTCGGCTCTCAGGTGCTGCCGCCGCCATCTTCGGTAAGGGAATCAGGAAGCAGGCACAAAAACAGGTAATCAAAACTTTGACGAAAAAAAAAAGTTTAGCTTTATTTAACATTCATTAAAGTGTATTTTTTCCCCAAAAATTGCGTTTGAAAGACCGCTGCGCAAATACCGTGTGACATAAAATATTGCAACAACCGCCATTTTATTCCCTAGGGTCTCTGCTAAAGAAAAAAAAATATAATGTTTGGGGGTTCCAAGTGATTTTCTAGCAGAAAATACAGGATTTTTACTTGTAAGCTACAAGTGTCAGAAAAGATTTAGTCTTTAAATGGTTAAACTGAGAACTTCTACACAAGGAGTTCAGTTCATTGATAAGAAACATTTGTAACACTTTTCTCTCTCACTTGGCAGGCTGCCCAGAGATGAGTCCCTGCACGGGAAACTTCAGGCAACTTGTATTGACTTCTATGAGAGATATCATTTCCAAGCCGCGCTGAAGTTTTTTTTTTTTTTTTTTTATATCGGCTTCTGTTTTCAGAATATCGGCCGATGCCGATTAATTAAAAAGTGACAAAAATCGGCCGATATATCGGCCGACCGATATATCGGTCGACCTCTAACTTGTACATCTTAGAGATCCCATGAGATAATGGTTCTTTCTCGTTACAATATGATTCAAAGGTTGTTAGTTGACGTTGAAAATTTATAGAGGGTCCCAGGGATCTCATGAAGTGGCTAATTTGGAGGGCTTGCCCTCAAATAGACCTCCTATTTGAGTTAGTGTTTTAACAGTTGGCCACGTTTCAGATTTAAGAAAGTGTGAAACTTGATATATACCTTTTATCTTTAAGATTTTGAAATGCTCCGACTTCCATGCCTGGAGTAAAACTTGGATTTCCCAAAATAGGGTATAGAGGTGTTTGTCTTGATGAAAACATAGGTACTTGACAGATTTTTGCTGATATCCGTAGTGTCGTTCCAATTAGGGGGTGTTTCTTAAGGGAAATTGGTACGTGCATAAAACACCATGGGGCTCTACCTAGAGGAATGGGACTCATCTGTTGTTCCAACTCTACCCATCTCTTTAAGTCAGCGTGTCTGCACCAATCTCAGTAAGTGCACAGCACGATAATATTTCATTACATCAGGTACGGCAATCCCCCCAAAACTCTTAGGCAAGGTCAAAAGATCACACTTAATCCTAGGCCGTTTTCCTACCCAAATAAATTTCATAAAAAGAGCTCGTACCTGGTGTAGGAAAGCCTTAGAAATCGTAATTGGCAGGGCCTGGAGTAGATATAGAATTTTTGGGAGAATGGACATTTTTATAATATTAATACGGCCAAACCATGAGTGTAGACCATGTTGCCATTCATCCAAAAGTGATCGAATTAAATTATATACCGGAGGGAAGTTTTCCTTAAAAATATCTTCCTCCTTTGCAGGTATATTTATACCCAGATACTTAAGTGACTTTCCCCATTTAAAACCAAAATTTAACTGAATCGTATTTCGTAACTGAGGCATCATAGCCACACTCATAGCTTCTGATTTACTATGATTTATTTTTAAGTTGGATAGAGAGCCGTATTCCTCAATTTCTCGTACTAAGTTAGGTAGAGATGTGTGGATGTGACATAGAGAACATTAGGTCATCTGCATAAGCAGAAATCTTATACTGGCCCTTTCCTACCTGTAATCCCCGTATGTCTGGATTTTGACGAATTTTATTTAATAAAGGTTCTAATAAAAGGGCAAAGAGTAGGGGAGATAGAGGGCATCCCTGGCGGGTTCCATTTGAAACTCTGAAAGGCCTTGAAAAGACCCCATTAACCCTTACCGTAGCTTGGGGGGATCTTATAGACACTTGTGATCCAACCGATCATACGCACCCCCAGGCCAACCTGTTTCAATACCTCAAAAAGGAACCGCCAACTAACCCTATCAAATGCTTTCTCAGCATCAGTGTTCAAAAACACACAAGGTGTATTTGTCTTATTAGCATAATGAACCAAATTAAGTACCTTTTGTTGTATTGTCCCTCCTCTCCCTAGAAGGTACAAAACCTACTTGATCCAAGTCTATTAAATAGGGGAGCCATGGTTGAAGTCTGGTCGCTAATATTTTGGTGAAAAGTTTTAAATCCACATTGAGTAATGAGATGGGCCTGTAACTCCCACACTCCGCCGGGTCTTTCCCCTCTTTGGGGACAACAGTAATATGGGCACTAAGTGTATCCCGGGGGAAAGCGGAAGTCAGGCCCACCGCATTAAAGACCTTTGTCAATTGATTACTCAGTATCTCAAAGAATTCTTTATAGTAGTTTATGCTAAAACCATCAGGGCCAGGGGATTTTCCTCATTTAACACTTTTTAATGTCTTATTCAATTCTTCGACAGTGATAGGTTTTTCTAAGTTTCGACGAGTTGGGGAAGGTAGCCTGGTGAGGCCGGTTGATGAGAGATATTCTTCTATTAAAGGAATTGGGGTAGGGGTTTGTGCCAGGTTATAAAGGGAAGAATAGTATTCTCCAAAAGTCTGGGCAATATCTCCTGGTGTTTGTATTGTCCCTCTCTTCCTTTTATTTGTGGTATATACGTTGAACTACTTTTTTCTTTAAGTTTCCCTGCTAGCAGCCTGCCACATTTATCTCCCAATTCATAGTTTATTTTCTTACCTCGTTGAATTAAAACTTTAGCTTTAAACCGTAAGATATCAGTTACGGTAACTGTCTTCTCAGGTGACCTAATTCCCTTCCTACTAAAGAGGTTTGGTTATTTTTATGTTGCATTTCCAAATCTTGAATTTGCTCTAGTAGGACCCTGGTCTGATTCTCTCGTTTCTTTTTCAAAATTGATCCATGTATTGATTTTTAAGGCCCTGCGATATTTGCGCAAATGTTTATCAAAACAATATGTTCGCTGAGAATACACTAAAACCATTATTGGCAGATAAAAACACAGCTAATTTTACAAAATTCCTGCTAAATGTCCTTTTTAAATATAAAAGCTTGACCTGTATGGAGGTAATAAAAAAATATCATATTTGTAACTTTTAAATTGCGCCTTTTTGCAAAATGGTGAAAATCGAACTTGCGCAAAAGTGTAAATATCCAAGTTTCTATAAAAATTCTGAAGGTTTTAATTTTTCCCTTACAGCTTTAGAAATTTGTTAAAGACCCACCAAACCATATATTTTCTGAAGGCACATTACCTGTAGACAGGCCTGGACTGGGACAAAAAATAGGCATTTTAGACTGAGCAGCCCGGGGGGGGGGGGCGCGGTCTGTGCTTTGTGGCGGTTAATGATGGGATGTGGGGTTCCAGCACCTTGTACCTCTGGACCCCTTTACATTACACAGCACCTTGTACCTCTGGACCCCTTTACATTACACAGCACCTTGCACCTCTGGACCCCTTTACATTACACAGCACCTTGCACCTCTGGACCCCTTTACATTACACAGCACCTTGCACCTCTGGACCCCTTTACATTACACAGCACCTTGCACCCCTTTATATTACACAGCACCGCACCTCTGGACCCCTTTACGTTACACAGCACCCCACAGTTTGTTACACAGACACCCCCTAACAGTTCTGGACCACCTGCATGTTACGCAGACCCCCTCCCTACAGTGCAGACCCCCTCCCTACAGTGCAGACCCCCTCCCTACATTTCAGACCCCCCTACAGTACAGACCCTCCCCCTACATTACAGACCCCCTACATTACAGACCCCCCTACAATACAGAACCCCCCCCTACAATACAGAACCCCCCCTACAATACAGAACCCCCCCCTACAATACAGAACCCCCCCTACAATACAGAACCCCCCCCTACAATACAGAACCCCCCCCTACAATACAGAACCCCCCCTACAATACAGAACCCCCCCCTACAATACAGAACCCCCCCCCTACAATACAGAACCCCCCCCCTACAATACAGACCCCCCTACAATACAGACCCCCCTACAATACAGACTCCCCCCTACAGTACAGACCCCCCCTACAGAAGGGGATCGTTGCGGGTCCCGGCCCCCTGATGTGCCGACGGGTGTCACTGTCACTCGAGTGCGGCTCCCACTTGCAGCTGAGAGTGCACTGGGGCAGTGGCGTCACTAGGGTTGGTGTCACTGAGTGCGGCAAAACATGGTGTCACCCATCTCCTGTCTATCCTGCCCAGCTCCCTGCAGGCAGCGCACGGTCACGAGGCGCACCCCCAAATGACCCCTGTAAATTAAAGTATAGGGTGATATAGGGCAGGTTGGGGTAATATAGGGCAGGCTGGGGTAATATAGGGCAGGTTGCGGTGGCATAGGGCAGGTTGCGGTGGCATAGGGCAGGCTGGGGTGGCACGCATAGGGCAGGGTGCAGGGCCAGACTGGGCATAAAAACCAGCCCTGGAAATTATTTCATAGTAGCCCCAGTGGCGTAGCGTGGGTTGTCAGCACCCAAGGCAGGTAATTTGCACCCCTAACCCATGGATTAGCGCTCCCTGAGTCCCTTCCCCTCGTACAGTATTAAACCCTTTATGATACTTTTTAGGCTGTACCATTCTCTCCCTTTGTTCTCCTTTCTTTACTTTTTAGCTCTCTCTATCCTAATGTCTTCTTGTCCTCCCCCCCCCCCCCCCCATCTATCGCTCTTTATCCATTTTTCATGTTCTTTCTCCCCCTCTTTTTATTCCTTCTCTTACTTGTTTTTTTTCCTCTCACCTCTATATCCACACACATACACACACACTATGTATTTACACCTATATGTTTATTGCACCCAATGAATGATTGTCTTATGGGGGAGGGTGGATTTCAATGTGAAATGTGCCTTGGCCATAGCACCCACCATAAAGCATCCTCCCTCTGTACTGGTCCAGTACTGGGGGCTGTAACATGTGGCAGATGAGAACGTGTGTGTGTGTGTGTGTGACCAGAGACTGCAGCCATATATTACAGGAGATGACCAGAGACTGCAGCCATATATTACAGGAGATGACCAGAGACTGCAGCCAGGGCCGTCGGAACAGGACAGGCAAACCAAGCAACTGCTTGGGGCCCCCAGCTGGCCTGGGGCCCCAGCAGAGCGGTCCCCCCACCCGCGATTGGCGGCCCCCCCACCCGCGATTGGCGGCTCCCCCACCTGCGATTTGGCGGCCCCCTCCCGCGATTGGCGGCACCCCCCGTCTGAATTTAAAAAAAGTAGAAAAATTGTGTAGCACCCCCCCCCCCCACTTCTCCAAAAAAAAAAATCAGTAGCACCCCCCCCCCCTGCTCGCTTGGGGGCCCCAAATCAAATTCTCAATCTGCTTGGGGCCCCCAAATCCAAATTCCTTCAAACGGCCCTGACTGCAGCCATATATTACAGGAGATGACCAGAGACTGCAGCCATATATTACAGGAGATGACCAGAGACTGCAGCCATATATTGCAGGAGATGACCAGAGACTGCAGCCATATATTGCAGGAGATGACCAGAGACTGCAGCCATATATTTCAGGAGATGACCAGAGACTGCAGCCATATATTACAGGAGATGACCAGAGACTGCAGCCATATATTACAGGAGATGACCAGAGACTGCAGCCATATATTACAGGAGATGACCAGAGACTGCAGCCATATATTACAGGAGATGACCAGAGACTGCAGTCATATATTACAGGAGATGACCAGAGACTGCAGTCATATATTACAGGAGATGACCAGAGACTGCAGTCATATATTACAGGAGATGACCAGAGACTGCAGTCATATATTACAGGAGATGACCAGAGACTGCAGTCATATATTACAGGAGATGACCAGAGACTGCAGCCATATATTACAGGAGATGACCAGAGACTGCAGCCATATATTATTACAGGAGATGACCAGAGACTGCAGCCATATATTACAGGAGATGACCAGAGACTGCAGCCATATTACAAGAGATGGTCAGAGACTGCAGCTCTAGTACAGGAGATGAACAGAGACTGCAGCCATATATTACAGGGTAGATGATCAGAGACTGCAGCCATATTACAAGAGATGGTCAGAGACTGCAGCCATATTACAGGAGATGGTCAGAGACTGCAGCTATAGTACAGGAGATGGTCAGAGACTGCAGCTATAGTACAGGAGATGGAACAGAGACTGCAGCCATATATTACAGGAGATGACCAGAGACTGCAGCCATATATTACAGGGGAGATGATCAGAGACTGCAGATATATTACAAAAAAGGGTAGAGAAAAAGGAAGTGCCACCTAAGTGCAGTATTACAAGATTATTTTAATGACAGAAATATCAATCACACTTACAGGAAAGGAAGCAAAGGAAGGCTCATCTGTAAAGATCCCTTAGTCCTCGTCCCGGATCCATGGGCTGCACAGATGTAGAAGATGCAGAGTAGGAAACAGGAAATACAAAGGCTCATCTGTGTGTCAGTGGTCTGTAGGGAAGCTTTAGATCCGGATCCGTTTTTCTATGCAGAGATGGTAAACTGCAGTCGTTGCTGCTCAGCCTGGAGCAGATCCTGTGGCCATCAGGAAGAAGCTGTGGCTGAGGTCACTGGTTACGGGATCACTTCCGGGGGAGGACTCCACAGAGTGAGAAGGGTTGGATAGGCAGCTGCAGATATAGCACAAGAGATGGTCAGAGACTGCAGCCATATTAAAGGAGATGGCCAGAGACTGCAGCTATAGTACAGGATATGACCAGACTGCAGCTATAGTACAGGAGATGGTCAGAGACTGCAGCCATATTACAGGAGATGGTCAGAGACTGCAGCCATATTACAGGAGATGGTCAGAAACTGCAGCCATATTACAGGAGATGGTCAGAGACTGCAGCCATATATTACAGGAGATGGTCAGAGACTGCAGATATAGCACAAGAGATGGTCAGAGACTGCAGATATAGCACAAGAGATGGTCAGAGACTGCAGATATAGCACAAGAGATGGTCAGAGACTGCAGATATAGCACAAGAGATGGTCAGAGACTGCAGATATAGCACAAGACATGGTCAGAGACTGCAGATATAGCACAAGACATGGTCAGAGACTGCAGATATAGCACAAGACATGGTCAGAGACTGCAGATATAGCACAAGACATGGTCAGAGACTGCAGATATAGCACAAGACATGGTCAGAGACTGCAGATATAGCACAAGACATGGTCAGAGACTGCAGATATAGCACAAGACATGGTCAGAGACTGCAGATATAGCACAAGACATGGTCAGAGACTGCAGATATAGCACAAGACATGGTCAGAGACTGCAGATATAGCACAAGACATGGTCAGAGACTGCAGATATAGCACAAGACATGGTCAGAGACTGCAGATATAGCACAAGACATGGTCAGAGACTGCAGATATAGCACAAGACATGGTCAGAGACTGCAGATATAGCACAAGACATGGTCAGAGACTGCAGATATAGCACAAGACATGGTCAGAGACTGCAGATATAGCACAGGAGATGGCCAGAGACTGCAGATATAGGACAGGAGATGGTCAAAGACTGTAGCCATATTACAAGAGATGGTCAAAGACTGCAGCCATATTACAAGAGATGGTCAAAGACTGCAGCCATATTACAAGAGATGGTCAAAGACTGCAGCCATATTACAAGAGATGGTCAAAGACTGCAGCCATATTACAGGAGATGACCAGAGACTGCGGCTATATTACAGGAAATGACCAGAGACTGCGGCTATATTACAGGAGATGACCAGAGACTGCGGCTATAGTGCAGGAGATGACCAGAGACTGCGGCTATAGTGAGTGCAGGAGATGACCAGAGACGGCAGCTATAGTGAGTGCAGGAGATGACCAGAGACGGCAGCTATAGTGAGTGCAGGAGATGACCAGAGACGGCAGCTATAGTGAGTGCAGGAGATGACCAGAGACGGCAGCTATAGTGAGTGCAGGAGATGACCAGAGACGGCAGCTATAGTGAGTGCAGGAGATGACCAGAGACGGCAGCTATAGTGAGTGCAGGAGATGACCAGAGACTGCAGCTATAGTGCAGGAGATGACCAGAGACTGCAGCTATAGTGCAGGAGATGACCAGAGACTGCAGCTATAGTGCAGGAGATGACCAGAGACTGCAGCTATAGTGCAGGAGATGACCAGAGACTGCAGCTATAGTGCAGGAGATGACCAGAGACTGCAGCTATAGTGCAGGAGATGACCACAGACTGCAGCTATAGTGCAGGAGATGACCACAGACTGCAGCTATAGTGCAGGAGATGACCACAGACTGCAGCTATAGTGCAGGAGATGACCACAGACTGCAGCTATAGTGCAGGAGATGACCACAGACTGCAGCCATATATTAAAGAAGATGGTCAGAGACTTCAGATATATTACAGGAGATGGTCAGAGACTGCAGCCATATATTACAGGAGATGGTCAGAGACTGCAGCCATATATTACAGGAGATGGTCAGAGACTGCAGCCATATATTACAGGAGATGGTCAGAGACTGCAGCCATATATTACAGGAGATGGTCAGAGACTGCAGCCATATATTACAGGAGATGGTCAGAGACTGTAGATATATTACAGGAGATGGTCAGAGACTGTAGATATATTACAGGAGATGGTCAGAGACTGTAGATATATTACAGGAGATGGTCAGAGACTGTAGATATATTACAGGAGATGGTCAGAGACTGTAGATATATTACAGGAGATGGTCAGAGACTGCAGATATATTAATATTATATAATAAGGCTTACCTGTAGGTAAAAAAAAATCTCCTAAACCTGTACGGTTTAGGAGATATTCCCCTCGCAATGAGCCGCTGACTGCAGCGGCGCATGCGCACAGGGGATTCTCAGCTGAAGGCCCGTCAGACACCGGACCTTGCCGGAAAGAAGTCTCCCGCGCGCATGCGCGGGAGTGACGACATCGTGGCTCCAGCCACTCGCAGCTCTGGAGCCGTGATACCCATGAAGACACGCCGAGGTAACATGTCCGCTACCTCGGCGTGGACCAGGTGAGTTACCGATGCCTCGTTCTAAGGTAAGCATTTCATAATGAGCTAGTATGCGGTGCATACTAGTTCATTATGCCTTTTGCCTTACAGGTGACAAAAAAATATATATTACTCTTTCGTCCATGGACCGACACAGCTTCTCTATTGACAAAGTGGGTATTATCCGTTAATTAGGAGTGACTAGGCAGAAAACTTGTAAAAAGTGTTGCATCACACCTTCTACAGTACCGCCCAGGGGGCATCACACCTTCTACAGTACCGCCCAGGGGGCGGACCCTCTGGGTATATCCCCTCAGTCTGCATCTCGCAGATCAGTTTTTTTCTTTCTAGCAAGGAGTAGGACATGGCTCCCTTCGGGCCCATTGGTCCGGGGGAAAAATCTATTTTTTTGCTACATTTTTTTTGTTTCCTGCGATCTTCGATCAATTGCCGACTGGGTGACAGGCTGGATCCTCAATCCTTGTAGTCTCCCCAGTTTCGGCCATCCAGCGTGTGCCGACCCTAGCTACACGCCGGGTTTTCCACGACATGCCCGTCGCTCCACGGGTGGCGGGGTGAGCCTACGCTCCAGGGCCTGCATCGGACCGCTCAGCTTCGGCTGACCTTGCGGCCGAGTCGCAGCAGCCTGGCCGGTGAGCGTCGCGCTCCAGGGCATACATATGATCGTTCCCTTGGGTCCAATCACAGCATGCCTGACCAACAGTCACCTCCGTGCGCGGACGATGATCTGTTTGGAATGTCTTCCAGCATGATACATGCAGGATAGGTAAGTAAACTCCCCTGCCTCGGCTGGGTGATTTGGCTGGACATTCCTGGAGAGACCAAGTAAGTGGTTGTGGCCCCTTTCTTCCCTCTCTCCCTGCCTTTCCCTCCTCCCTGGGCTTCTAGCTAAAGGTTGCTGGGTGCTGGAGGTCACCTAAGGGGTTTCACTGGAGCGGGGCTGGCTGTAACTAACATTTAAAAGAAATGTCATTTCTGCTTACCTGTATGTGCTTCCTCCGCCATGCTGTCGGCGGCCATTTTGCGGTGGTCCATGCCAGGTTCGGCCTCTAGTGACTGCCCGGCGGCCATCTTCCTGTGGTTTCGGTGACATTTTCTTGTAGTTCCACACCCACTGGCCTCTATCGACTGATCGGCGGCCATGTTTGTAATAATCCATGCTGTATGTATATATTGCCGTTCGGCGGCCATCTTTTTGTGGTCTACGGCTGCTTTGGCCTCTATCTTCGGCTCGGCGGCCATTTTCTTAGAGCCCACATTATCTTCCATACAGATGTTTTGGCGGCCATTTTGCGTCAGTCTCCGGCCTCTAGGGTGCATTACACTGGCGCGAAAAATTCACACAGGAAGCGCTGATAAAAGAAGCAGACTGACACAGCAGCGGTGGGACAGCATCACAGGCGCAGCATAGCGGTACCGGTCCAGGGTGGTGAGTCCTCTGGGTGACCCAGCATCTCTGCAGCGCAGGAGGGTGGCCTATTGATATCTTGCCTGGAGCCCTGTGGGTGTCAGCGTGGCATCTGAGCCAGATGTCTTCTCCCCTGAAACACCAGATTTAGCAGCTGGTGCCCCTGAGGTGTCTATGGATGCTATGTCGGCAATCCTAGAGGCATTTGCTCCCAGGGTGGAAGCAGCACACGGGAATACAGGGGGTAGTAAACGCCACCGTCCCCTGCAATCTTCTGGGGATATTTCTGAGACAGAACCAGGTCCAGCTACGGCTCATGGCTCAGATTCTGACACATCAGAGACTGCAGACTGTGACCGATCGGACAGTGAGAATGACTCCAAGTCCGGGTCAGTACGCGAAAAGGCTTTGGTATCTGACCTTATTACTGCAGTGCGGGATACGCTAAAGTTGGAAAATACTGCAGAAGCAGCAGATACTCCAGTCTCCTTTGGGTTTCGTAAACCTGCCCGCACGGCTAAGGTGTTCCCTTGTGTGTCTTATTTTGATAAACTCTTATACAAGGAATGGGAGAACCCACTGAGGGTCTTTACAGCCCCAAAGAGGTTTACGGTACGGTACCCCTTTTGAGGAGAGTTTTCTGAAGAAATGGACCTCTCCCCCGATAGTGGAGCCTCCGGTGTCCAGACTTAATAGAGCTACCACTATTCCAGTAGAAGGGGCTCCTGTTTTCAAGGACCCTGTGGATAAGACGGCTGAAGCACTCACTCGCTACCTATACTCAGTGGTAGGCTCGGCAGTATGCCCGGCATTGGCGGGGGCCCTAGTGTCTCAGACACTTACTGAATGGGCAAAATTGCTACTCCAGGGGTTAAAGGAGCGAGATGCTCCTCCTGATGAGATACCTTTGGCCGACCAGTTGGTCCAGGGCCTTAAGTTTGTCTGCGAGTCAGACATGGATACTATTCCCCTGCTGTCAAAAGCTTTGGTTTATGCAGTAGCAATACGCCGCCTGATCTGGCTAAAGGGCTGGTCTGCGGACCTGACTTCCAAGAAAGCCCTGTTGGATCTGCCTTTTAAGGGCGACAGACTTTATGGGGCTTCTCTGGATATCATCAAGGATGCCACAGGAGGTAAAAGCACTTTGCTTCCCCAAACTAAAAAGGGTAAGGGGCCACGCCAAGGGCAAGGGCCCTCCTTTACTGCACGCAAGCGTTTTTTTCGTCCCCCTAGGGCAACAGGGAAAAGACCCCAGGCCGACAAGGCGCCTGACCAAGGACAAAAGCGTCCTTGGTTTCGCAGACCCAACAAGCCTGCGGACAAATCTGCGTCCGCATGAAGGTCCGCCCCCACCCAGCTCTCGGGTGGGGGGACGTCTTCGCAAATTCGCGACTCAGTGGACAGCTCTAGTCTCCGACAGGTGGGTTTGCGAAGTAATCTCCTCAGGCTACAAGATAGAATTTCTCTCTTGTCCATCGGACAGATACGTCACCTCCAATCTCCAGCTACTACCGACCCGTCGGGAGGCCCTGTATGGGGCGGTCAAGGGTCTACTGGAACGTGGGGTAGTTATTCCAGTTCCAGAACAGGAACAGGGTCAGAGTTTTTACTCAAATCTGTTCATTGTGCCGAAGAAGGAGGGGGTTCGTCCAATCTTGGATCTCAGAGCCCTCAATTGCTTTGTGAAGGTACAAAGATTTCGGATGGAGTCGGTTCGATCTGTAGTCACGGCTCTCCATCCGGGGGACTTTCTGGCCTCCTTGAACATCAAGGACGCATACCTGCATGTCCCCATATACTCCAGACACCAGAGGTTTCTGCGATTTGCTATTGGGAAGAACCAATACCAGTTTGTGGCCCTCCCGTTTGGCCTTGCCTCAGCACCCAGGACGTTCACCAAGGTGCTCGCTCTGATTCTGGCACTTCTAAGACAGCGGGGTATCGCTATCATGGGCTACTTGGAAGACCTACTGAAGGCCCCTTCAAGCTCCGAATTAGAGGTAAGCGTGTCCATTACCTGTCAGACTCTTCGAGACTGTGGTTGGATACTAAACACGCAAAAGTCAGTATTGGTGCTTACTCAACGCCTAGTGTACCTGGGGTTGATTCTGGATTCCTCCGAGGCAAAGGTATTCCTCCCTGTGGAGAAGTTGCAGACCCTCCGGGCTGCAGTACGGCAGCTGACTTCCAGGAATTGGTCGTCACTCCGTTTTTGCATGCGAGTGTTAGGCCTCATGGTAGCCTCCTTTGAGGCGGTCCCATATGCTCAATACCACACTCGAGTGTTACAGAAGGAAGTTCTGTCCAGATGGAACAGATGGAGCCACCTAGTCAGGAGATCCCTGGTATGGTGGCTGACAGCTCCGGCTCTAATGGCCGGGAAGTCATTTCTTCCGGTTTACTGGATAGTGATCACGAGGGACGCCAGCCTTACAGGTTGGGGGGGGGGGAGTCTGGGGTGTTCAGTCGGCACAAGGTCGCTGGACCCCAGAGGAAGCCCTCCTGCCGATCAATGTCCTGGAAATCCGGGCGATCAGGCTGTGCCTCTTCAAATGGTCTCAGAGGCTGCAAGGGCGTCCAGTCAGGATCCAGTCAGACAACGCCACGGCGGTGGCGTATGTTAACCATCAGGGAGGAACAAGAAGCTCGGCTGCAGCATCGGAGATCGCTCACATCCTAAGGTGGGTAGAAAGGAGCGTACCGGCCCTGTCGGCCGTATACATTCCGGGCGTGGAAATCTGGCAGGCGGAGTCGCCAGATGCTGGACCAAGGAGAATGGTCTCTACACCCGGAGGAGTTTCCGCTCCTTTGCCAAAGATGGGGCACGCCAGACGTAGATCTCCTGGCTTCTCGACTCAATCGGAAGGTATGAGGTTTTTGGCCAGGTCAAGAAACCCATGGGCAGACACGACAGATGCGTTGATGGCACCGTGGAGTCCAGTACCGGCTAATCTATGCCTTCCCTCCTCTGAAGCTCCTTCCTCATCTGGTTCGCAGACTGGAGGCACAGAGGATTCCAATGATCCCTATTGCTCTGGGTTGGCCTCGGCGTCCTTGTTACGCCGATCTAGTGCATCTGGTAGCAGACGCCTCTTGGCGTCTACCACTAAGAAAGGACATGCTGTCGCAAGGTCCCATATGCCATCCTGTTTTACAGTCACTGGCTTTATCGGCATGGCTATTGAGAGCCAGGTGCTAAGAGACCGGGGCCTGTCAGACTCTGTGTGATCTCTACCATGAGGAGTGCTCGGAAATCGTCCTCTAGTAAGATTTACCATCGCACTTGGAAGACCTACATATCCATTTGTGAGAAAATGAGGTGGCATCCGCGTACTTATTTGGTTTCCAGAGTCCTGCTGTTCTTACAGCGTGGGGCGGACCAAAAGTTTGCTTTAAGTACAATTAAGGGGCAGATATCTGCCCTGGCTGTCATTTTTCAATAACCCTGGCGGCTCACTCTCTAGTGAGAACGTTTGTACAGGGGGTTCGGCATGCGACACCCCCGGTCCGCCCTCCACTACCTCCGTGGGGATTGTATAGCAGACGTCCCTTGACGTCTACCGCTACGAGAGGACCTGCCGTCGCAAGGTCCCATACGCCATCCTGCTTTACAGTCACTGGCTTAACGGCATGGCCTCCCGGTGCTTCAGAAACCAATGTTTGAGAACATTCCCTTGTTGACACTTTATCAGAAAGTGGTCCGTTTGGTGGCTGTTGCGTCAGTTAAGACAGGTTTCTGAGCTGGCAGCCTTGTCATGCAAGGCTCCCTAACTGATCTTCCACAAGCATAAGGTGGTGCTGCAACCGCAGCCTTCTTTTCTTCCTAAGGTCGTTTCGACCTTCCATCTCAAGGAGGACATTGTACTGCCATCCTTGTGTCCTCATCTGTCGAATACTAAGGAGACGACGTTGCATTCCTTGGACGTTTTCCGAGCTCTGAGAGTATACTTGTCTGTTACTTCTCCGTTCCGGAGTTCAGACTCACTGTTTGTTTCGGTGGCTGGTCCCAAGAAGGGCCCAGCGGTCTCGTCGGCCACCATCTCGAGGTGGATCCGACAGACCGTGATTCAGGCTTACACCATAAAGGGTCGGGCGACCCCCTTTCCTGTCACAGCGCATTCGACCAGGGCAATAGGTGCCTCTTGGGCTTTCTGACATGAAGCGTCGGTTTCCCAGGTGTGTAAGGCGGAGACCTGGTAATCCGTTCACACTTTCACTAAACTTTACAAGTTGATGTGAGTGTATCTTCGGATGCTTCTTCGGCCGCAAAGTTTTGCAGGCGGCTGTTTAGAGTTACAACTCCTCAGTTGAGGAGCTCTGTTTTGTTTTGGGGTGAAGTTTTTTTAATGCTGCTCCCACCCCTCGTTTTTGACACTGCTTTGGGACGTCCCACTTTGTCAAGATTAAGTAAAGGAATATGAATGTTCCTGCGCTTAGGAGGGAATATATGTTGAATATTGTAGAGCTGCAGCCCCCCTAATGAGATCCTATAAAGGGATCCTATATAAAATGAGAAAATTGCTGTGGGGTACGGCGCTGCTCACCCCTCAGGTGTGAGCCAGAGGGTTCAAAATAAAAAATAAAAAGTATATAAAGGGAGAACAGGAACTGACTGAACCCCTCCCCTAATTAGGTGGGTCCCGCTTAGTGCACAGGTAGACTTGTGACTGAGCAATAGTGTGTGTACATAATGAAAAATAAGGAACTCAAAGGCCCATCACTGTCATCGCCACAGAGGGCCTAATACTAACAACGGGGGGTGGTGCTCTGAGGTGCTAATACAATAGCAGCAACCTGGTTACTGTTAGTGATCCAAAGATATTGTGAAAACTTCAGTAAGAAATGGAATGTACTAAAATTCCTCCAAGTATATACCACCGTAGTGATACGTTGCATAAAATAATTGTGTAATAACAAAAGTATAACGAATATGTGTGCCAGTGTATAGAGTCCACTTTCAAACGTGCACAATATATATATATATATATATATATAATTTATATTAAATAAGTGATTCCAATCTCCAAAGTGAGTAATGATCTGTGCCGACAAATCTTCCAACAACTTCATAGGTGCTCCCCCACAAGGGTCCCCACTCACCAGCTCCTCGCACCCCCACAGGGGTAGACAGCATGCAAGACTGGATCCAGGTGAGGTCTGTGTTTGGGTTACACGATTTCCCAGCTAGGTTGCTACCAAGATGAAGTATAGGGCTGCAGCAGGCTTCCAGTATCCACGGCTCCTCACTTCCCAGGGAGGTTTAAATGACAAGCAGCGGGTTATCCAGAAACCTCAGTGATAAAAATGAGAGGCTTCCATAGTGCGGTAAAAAGTGGGTTATTTATTAAAAAAATTGGTTAAAACAATAAGCTAAGCCTCCAAAGGCGTATATAACCTTATACAGATCTCTTGTACAAGGGACACAGCACCGCGGTAACCGTAATGCCGAGATCGCAGCTAGCGCCTTAACTGCGTTCCAGCTTCAGGTACTCGGATGGAAACAGCGTGATGTGCGTGGTTCCGCCTTACGCACGTTTCGTATTGAACGTCTTCTGAGGCGGTACCATGGTTACGCTTCATCACGCTTAAGAGAGAGGTGAGCCACAGCAATCCCGGCCCCCGGTCCTAATGTGCCTACCCACATAAGGAAGGAAGGAAAAAAGTAGAATTGGTGTCCCCGGCTGTTATAATAGGATCTGTGGCTCCGTCTTGAGAAAGAGACTCCTCGAAAGAGGATACTCGCATACATGCCTCAAAAGGGCCTATAAAAAAAGTTATCAATCTATCCCGTCGCAACCTATTAAATACAGAGAAGCAAATATAATCCTTGTGGTGATGACACCACAAGGATTATAACTACCTACTCAGTGCAACACAAGCAACTCAAACGCATCCTTAACAAATACTAGCATCTCCTCACTATTATCCAAACTTTGGCACCGTTTGTCTCTGACTATCCAGCGGTCACCTACAAGAGGGCCCCCTCTGTGGGTGACAGGGTAGTTTCAAGTGAGTTTAAATCTCACAAAGGCGATCCCTGCAAAACACTGGGATCTTTCCCATGCGGGGGATGCCCGTATTGCCAGTATATTGACAGACGCAAGCATGTAAAGTTGCCCAACGGCCAATGGTTCCATCCTAAACACTACGTTAATTGTAGAACTCCAGCTGTGGTGTATCTACTCAGCTGTGAATGCGGATCCTACCATGTTGGAAAAATGAATTCTGGAAACAAATTTACCAACATATTACCACCATTAAAATACGTGACCCAGATGCAACCATTTGGCCGACATATGGCTCTAGTCCATCCGAAGTTGACTCCAAAAGTATTTTTTCTTGTCCTTGATAGTATCCACATTGGCTCCCGGGGAGGTGATTTTAACAAGCACCTCCTCCAATGTGAGCTAAAATGGATATTTAATCTACAGGCTACCTTGCCACCAGGCCTCCATGAGGCATTGAAATTTCGACCCTTTCTATCAGGTTTCACCTCAGGAGTCTGTGAACTCAATCTGTAATTGTCCTTTCCTCTCTCTCCTTCCTCTGAGACCCTACCGTTCATGTTGATGCATTCATACATTTTTTGTCCTCTGCTCCTTGTGCCCTTCTATTCTTATGATGCCATCATGTAATCTTCTCCCACTTTTCTCTCCGTAGTTACAGATACAGTATTATTAATATTCCGCATACTGTATACATTTCTTTTTTTTTTTTGTTATTTTTTCCCAATTTTAGAAATTTTTATATTACATATAATTGACCTTTGTTTTTGTCCTTCAACTCTGTGCACACCTTGGATTATTTTCTTGTAACCTTCTTTAACTCACCTGTATATTGTCTGATACTGCTATTTCATAGCCATGTCTCTTTCACACTGCACAGTTGTCCATTAATGTACCCATTTTCTTTTTTCTTTCCTTAGACATGTCAGCCAGTTTGTTTACAATGTAAATTTCCAACTGCCCACTAGATGGTGCTGTGTGGAGCTCGGGAGCAGATCTGCATTCATTGCCGACATCCGACGGGTAAGCTCCGCCCGCGCCTGGCCTTTGATGGGTGGAATCCTTTTTCCCCCCCACCTTTTGGGCCTATGCGTCGGGCTGAGCTTTTCTCTACATCATCAGGGCCGGCAATCGCCGGACACCAGGTGAATGTATTCCCGCCTGTGGCGCGGCGACATGTAACGTCATCACTTGCCGGTAGGCGTTGCCACGCTGCGCGCCTCCGTGCCAGAGAGACGCCTCTTGCCCCCGTCAGCTGGCTGCTTCTCAGCTGTGCTGGGGGGTTGACCCTCACAGTCCCAATCATCCTCATGTTTGGACCACGGTACTACATTATGAGCAGACCATCTGTTGGCAGATTGTCAGTCTTCTGACTGCTGCCATGAGATCTGCTGCTTATGACTCTATCACAGCTTGAAAGGTAAATAATATCCCTAGGTCTGACTGGACAATACTTTCTCCACTCAGCATGTTTATTTCCCTTACTCTCTTGTTTTTGTACCTATATTAAAATATGGGACTAACTTAGAATACCCCTCTTTCATGCATTTTCGCGTGAACAACACCCTTTCGCTGTTGGTCACACAAGCAGGCGTCTCTTGTGAAAGCAGTATCTGCCTCTGAGCCTCTACACTTCCCTCTTTGTGGACTTCTCAGCCAGTTTGTACCCTCAATGCTGTCTGTTTTTACCTCGCCACAATTTACAATTGAACTGTTTCCATGTAAGCATGCTCAAATTAAAGTACTAAATATTATGTAAAGTAACAAGGTTACAATGCCACTATACAAATACTGTTACACTACTGTATTTACATTACAGATAAGAAGTAAATCAACCATTGTATAAGTCTCCCCTGACGAAGGAACATCACATATTACTGTGAAACTCCGAAACATGTTGGGATGTCATGCTGTAATTCTATCCGCTTGACCCTAAATCGCATCTGGGCAGTGGATTGTAAGCTTTTAGGTTGATATCTATACCTTATACATGAGCGATTCATTTATTCAATTTTAAGTGATTGTTGTATTTTCCATGCATATATTTTTTCATGTTACTAATAAAACTAGCACTTCTTGTGCATTTTTTATATATGTCTACTCTCCTGAAAAAATGTTCTGCCTAAAAATTCCTATGGGGCAACCTCCTGTGTACCAGTTGCAAACTCCTTTCCAGAGATAGAGAGCGAGAGATGGAGAGAGCGAGAGATAGAGATTTATATATTTTTCTCTTTTCGTCCATGGAAGGACACAGCCTTCTTAATTCTTGACATATGGGTTATGTTCCTGTTCATAGGAGAGGACTAGGCAGACATATTAGATATTTAAATACATGTTACTTTAACAGAGTTGAACAGCCCCGCCCAGGGGGCGGTCCCTCCAGACATAACCCTCCGCCCTGCAGTTAGCAGCCCAGTTTTGTTCTGCCTAGCAGAGGAGATGGACGTGGCTCCCTTTTGGGCCCAGAATCCTGAGGAAAATTTTTATTTTATTTAAATTTATTTTATTTTGTGATTCTTCTATCAACAGTCGGCTGGGCGACAGGCTGGATATATAGATCCTTGTAGTCTTCCCAGTCCGGCCAGCGAGCGTGTACATTCTCTTGCAAATAAGGCGTCGGGTCTATCACAACATACCCCATGGCTCCAAGGGTGGCCGGTGAGCTTCTGCTCCATGGTCCACATATGTCTGGGCTGCTTGCTGTCTCACTCACAGTGGACCGGGCCGACAGCTACTCCGTACTACTCGGTTCTAGTCTGTCAGGGACACACCAGCAATGTCCACGCATGGACGGGTAAGTACAGTTCCTTCTGTTTTGACGGTTTGGAACACTGGGCTTCCCTGGAGGGTCATTAGGGGCTCCCCTGTCCTCCCTTCCCTCCCTCTGTCCCCCCTCTTTCCTCCTCCCCATTGCGGGGCCTGTTGCGTCGGCGGGGTGTACCTGTAGGGGTCTCTGTATCCCAGTTGGGGGCTGTGGGGGTGTCGGGGTCCGCTCTCTGTGGGGGTGGTGTCTTTTTTGGAAGCCTCCGCTCGGCGTTCTTGCGGCTTTCTCGTCCACCTCAGTGTGCTCGGGCGCCATTTTTGGTAGCGCTGGTGCCATTTCTCATCGTCCATGGACCGACACAGCTCTCATACTGTTTACATGTGGGTATATGTCCCTGCTTGCAGGAGAAGACCTAGGCAGAATGTTAGATGTTAAAACATTCTAGAACAAGCCAGAGCTGAACAGCCCCGCCCAGGGGGGCGGTCCCTCCGGACATTACCCTCCCACCTGCAGCCAGCAGCCTCAGTTTTTTTCTGCCTAGCAGAAGAAGACGCGGCTCTCTCAGAAGCCAGTCTCCTGGAAGATTTTTACTTTTAAAATGTTATTCCTTTGGGAATTTTATTTTTGAGACCTTCAATCAACTGTCGGCTGGGCAACAGGTTGGGTACACTAGTATCCTCGTAGTCTTCCTGTCCGACCATCGAGCGTGCTGATCCTCGCCTTGTGTGCGTGAGACTCAGTTCACAACATACCCCATGGCTCCAGGGGTTGCCGGGTTGCTTTCTTGCTCCCGCGGTCCTCTCAAGATTGAACAGTACCTACTGTATGTTTCGCGGTTGACCGGGCCGACCGCTACGCAGTACGACTCTATGATAGGTCTGTCTGAAACAAGCCAGCGAGTCCCTCTATTGGCACCGAGGGTGTTCTCCAAGGTGCTTGCGGGACAGGTAAGTAGTCTCTCTTGAAAAGAAGGTGAGTACATGCTGGCTGTGTTTCTGTGTGGGGGGTTCTCCCTGTCTCCCCCCTGTTATGCTGCTCTCTGCACCCTGCTGGTGCTTGCTGTGTGGGGATACTTGGGGGGTCGTTCTGGCCTGGGGGGCCGCTCTATGTCTGTATTAATATGCTGGAAAGTGTTCTGGAGGTCTGTGTGTGGGGTTTTGCGTGCGCCATTGGCGCGGTATTTTAAATTTAAAAAGTGCCATCGGCGGCCATTTTGCCACGGCTCAAGCACAGTTATACAAGCGCCCGGCGGCCATTTTCTTGTAGCCGCGGCGCTTTTAGTTTCGTTTTCAGCCTCTAGCGTCGCTGCTGAATGGAGCGAATAACCTCTCTCCTCACAGATTCTTCACTCTCCTCAGGCTTCACCCGCGCTACAGCACGGCTCATACAGCAGAACCGAGCGGTCCCTAAGGGTGGTGAGTCCTCCGGGTGTCCCCTCCTCAGCCTCAGCACAGCCAGTGGGTGGACTGTACTATTCACTGTAATAGTGAATAAGGTCTCAGAGGGTGGCAATATGGAGTCTGGTTCACCTGCTTCTCCCCACTTATCAGAGGCAGCTGGCAGTGCTCCTGCACCTGCAGTCCCTATGGACCAGTTGTCGGCAGTCCTGGAATCATTCCTTGTCAGGATGGAAGCGATGTGTGAACGCACGGGGGCTGTAAAGCGCCCCCTCCCCACACAATCTCTGCATGGGGAGTGCTCTGACTCAGATATGGGCCTAGCTACTGCTGCTGAGGACCCTAATTCTGAGGATATTGATGTGTTTGGACAGGACCTTCCTTGTGAGGAGGACCCCTGTCTTGAACCACCTACTGACAGGGTGCTTGTAAGTGAACTCATTGATGCTGTGAGGGACACTCTCAAGCTAAATGTTGAGGCTGAGGAACCTCAGGTGGAAACTATGACCTTTTGGTTCTTTAAAAGCCGTGTCTTCAAAAAAGGTTTTTCCATATGTGCCTTTTTTTGATACATACATTGACCAAGTCTGGGATAAGCCGCAGAAGACTTTGACGGTCCTGCGGCGCATAGCCTTAAGGTACCCCTTTAAAGAGGACCTAGTTAAGAAGTGGGCTCATCCCCCAGTGGTCGACCCCCCGGTCGCCCGTTTGAATAAGCCTACCATGCTCCCAATTGAAGGGACTCCTGCATTTAAGGATCCTGCTGACAGGAGGTCAGAAGTGGCGTGTAGAACTATGTTCACCTTATTGGGGGCCACCTTACGCCCTATAGTGGCGGCGACACTTGTCTCAGACACTCACAGGCTGGGCACGGATATTGCACCAGACAGTGCAGGAGCATAATCTTCCTCCTGAAACCATTGCCCTGGCTCACCAGCTTGCGCAAGGTTTAGTTTTTGTGTGCGATGCCACTGTGGATGCGACCCCTTTAATAACGGGAGCCTCCATTTCTGCTGTGGTGATGCGTCGCCTTATCTGGCTGAAATGCAGGTTGGCCGATCTAGCTTCCAAAAAGCTCCTGGCTGACTTGCCCTTTAAGGGCGGTAGACTGTTTGTGGCCGCCCTGGATGACATTATTAAGAACGTCACAGGAGGTAAGAGCACCTTCCTTCCCCAGTCTATTAAGGGAAAGGAGCCCCACCGCAGGCCGGGCCCTTCCTTTCCGGCGAAGAAGAAGTTTTTTCGTCAGTCAGATTCCACGGGTAAGCCCACCCAGACTGAAAAAAGTCCGGCTGGGGGGCAAAGACGTCCCTGGGTGCGTAAGCCTACCAAGCAAGCTCCCAAGTCCACCACCGCATGAAGTCTTGCCCCTGCCCGACTCTGGGGTGGGGGGACGTCTTCGCAGGTTCTCAGTGTGGTGGACCTCCCGGATCTCCGACCGGTGGGTGTGCGAGGTGGTCACCTCGGGATACAGGATAGAGTTCCGCGCGTGGCCCCCAAACAGGTTTTTTCCCTCGAACCTCCCTCTCCTTCCGGCCCGCCGAGCGGCCCTCTTGGGGGCCGTACAGGATTTGCTCAGGCGCGGAGTAATTGTGCCAGTTCCGTCACAAGAGAGGTTTCAGGGGTTTTACTCAAACCTGTTTGTTGTCCCAAAAAAGGACGGGGTTCGGCCAATCCTGGACCTCAAGGCCCTGAATGCCTATGTGAGGGTACAAAAATTCAGGATGGAATCCATTCGCACGGTGATAGCGACACTCCACCAGGGGGATTTTTTGGCGTCCTTGGATATCAAGGACGCTTACTTGCACATCCCAATCTGCGCAGGCCACCAGAGGTTTCTGCGCTTTGCCATAGGCGAAGTCCACTATCAGTTCGTGGCCCTTCCCTTCGGCCTAGCATCAGCACCACGGGTTTTCACCAAGGTGCTGGCCCTGGTTCTAGCTTTGCTGAGACAGTGAGGAATTGTTATCGTGTGCTATCTAGACGATCTCCTTCTCAGAGCAGAAAATGGCTCAGAATTGGAGGAAAATGTGACGATAGTCAGTCAGACCCTCCGGGACTTCGGATGGGTTCTGAACACGCAGAAGTCGGCTCTCGTCCTGACTCAGCACCTGGAGTATCTGGGTCTGATCCTGGACACTTCGGCAGCGAGGGTGTTTCTACCCTCAGAGAAGTTACTGACTCTTCAGTCGGCAGTGCGGGTTCTGACGTCCCGAAAATGGTCGTCAATTCGCTTCTGCATGAGAGTCCTGGGACTAATGGTGGCCTCCTTCGAGGCGGTTCCGTATGCCCAATCACACACTTGGGCATTACAGAAGGGAATTCTGTCGGTTTGGGACAAGTCCCCATGGTCATTGGATCTTCAGATCCAGGTGAGTCACTCTGTCAAGGCGTCCCTGATGTGGTGGCTGAGATCCCCGGCTCTTCGGGTCGGGAAGTCGTTCCTCCCCATCCACTGGACGGTGATCACAACGGACGCCAGCCTGACGGGCTGGGGAGGAGTGTGGGGAGTCCTGTCAGCTCAAGGGCTCTGGACTCCAGCCGAATCTCGTCTCCCAATCAACGTCCTTGAATTGTGGGCGATCAAGCTGTGTCTCTCCGCATGGTCGAAGAGGCTACAGGGCCGCTCGGTTAGAATCCAGTCGGACAACGCCACGGCCGTGGCATATGTCAACCATCAGGGGGGCACTCGGAGCTCGGCTGCGGCATCCGAGGTCACCCACATCCTAAGATGGGCGGAAAGAAGCGTGCCGGCGCTGTCGGCCGTTTACATTCCGGGCGTAGAAAACTGGCAGGCGGACTATCTGAGCCGCCAGTCCCTGGACCAGGGGGAGTGGTCCTTGCATCCGGAAGTGTTTCAGCTCCTTTGTCGACGATGGGGCACTCCGAATGTTGACCTGATGGCGTCTCGACTCAATCGCAAGGTGTCGAGGTTTGTGGGCCCGGTCCAGGGACCCCTGGGCGGATGCCTCGGACGCGTTAGTGGCCCCGTGGGGTCGGTATCGCCTAATGTATGTTTACCCTCCGCTGCAGTTGATTCCTCGTCTGCTGCGCAGGGTAGTGGCCGAGGGCATTCCGGTAATCCTCATTGCTCCGAACTGGCCTCGGCGTCATTGGTACGCCGACCTGGTACGTCTCATTGCGGACGTCCCTTGGCACCTGCCCTTGAGGGAGGACCTTCTATCTCAAGGTCCTATCTTTCATCCTGCTTTACAGTCTCT
This sequence comes from Rana muscosa, assembly GCA_029206835.1. NCBI lineage: Eukaryota > Metazoa > Chordata > Amphibia > Anura > Ranidae > Rana > Rana muscosa. Next base: position 4,537,443 of record CM055122.1, read on the forward strand.
GGCTTTAACGGCATGGCTATTGAGAGCCAGGTGCTGAAAGACCGAGGCCTGTCAGATTCGGTAATTTCAACCATGCTTAGGGCACGGAAGTCTTCTTCTAGGAAGATCTATCACCGTACCTGGAGAGCTTACATCGCTATGTGCGAGGAACTGGACTGGCGTCCACGGACGTACTCTGTTCCCAGAATCCTGAGGTTCTTACAGCGTGGTGTTGCTCAAAGGCTGGCTTTGAGCACTATTAAGGGTCAGATTTCGGCTTTGCCCGTTTTTCTTTCAAAGACCCCTTGCTGGTCATTCCTTGGTTAGCACTTTTGTGCAGGGGGTACGCCATGTGGTTCCACCTGCCAAGCCCCCGCTCCCTCCTTGGGATCTGAACTTGGTGCTTTTGGTTCTTCAGGAATCTCCTTTTGAGAATATAAGAGATATTCCTCTTTCAACTTTGTCTCAGAAGGTGGCTTTTTTAGTGGCCATCACTTCTGTTAGACGGATGTCTGAGTTGGCGGCTCTATCATGCAAGTCGCCTTACCTGGTCCTCCATAAGGATAAGGCGGTCTTGTGACCGCGACCGTCTTTTCTTCCTAAGGTGGTTTCGGCTTTTCACCTTAATGAGGACATTGTCCTTCCATCCTTGTGCCCTCATCCATCGCATCCTAGAGAGGTTGCGCTTCACAATTTTGACGTGGTGCGTGCCTTACGGGTATACCTGGCGGCTACTGCTCCTATTCGGAAGTTTGACTCGCTGTTTGTATCGGTCTCTGGTCCGAAACAGGGCCAAGCGGTGTCGTCTGCCACCATTTCAAGGTGGATCAGGCAGACCGTTATTCCGGCCTATGCCATTAGGGGACGGGCGCCTCCCTTCCCGGTCACAGCGCATTCCACCAGGGCAATCGGCGCTTCCTGGGCTTTCCGACATCAAGCGTCGGTTGCACAAGTGTGCAAGGCGGCGACCTGGTCGTCCGTTCATACCTTTTCAAAGTTCTACAAGGTTGATGTGGCTGCATCTTCGGATGCTTCCTTCGGCCGCAAAGTGTTGCAGGCCGCTGTCTAATGTTGCAACTCCTCCGTTGAGGAGCTCTGCTGGTTTGGAGTGAAGTTTTGGTTGTTCCTTACTTTTTACTCCCACCCTTTTCTTATACTGCTTTGGGACGTCCCACATGTAATCAGTATGAGAGCTGTGTCGGTCCATGGACGATAAGAGAAAATAGAATTTTTGTACTCACCGTAAAATCTGTTTCTCTGACGTCCATGGACCGACACAGCACCCACCCTTCCTTTTAAGTTTGTACTGCTTTGTTACGAACTGAGGCTGCTGGCTGCAGGTGGGAGGGTAATGTCCAGAGGGACCGCGCCCCTGGGCGGGGCTGTTCAGCTCTGGCTTGTTCTAGAATGTTTTAACATCTAACATTCTGCCTAGGTCTTCTCCTGCAAGCAGGGACATATACCCACATTTAATCAGTATGAGAGCTGTGTCGGTCCATGGACGTCAGAGAAACGGATTTTACGGTGAGTACAAAAATCCTATTTTTCCAGTGTTTTTTTGCTGTATTGAAAAATTACATTGGCGGCCATTTTGTCGTAGCCGCGCTGTGGCGCAGGTCTTCATTGCGGGCGGCCATTTTCTTGTAGTGCGCGCCCTTTTTTTCCTGAGGAGCCATGCGGCCATTTTGGGAATGTTTTTTTCACTGTGTGGCTTGGCCTCTAGCGCTGGAAGCTTCCTGAATGGCGCGAATAGCGCTAATCATCTCACAGATTACCTCAGGTGTGTGAGGCAGAGCGGACAACGGTGCTGCGCAGTCTCTGGCTGAGTGGTGTGGCCCTGGGTAACCCCCCCAAGTCAGCGCAGCTAGGAGGGTGAATTGTCAGTAAAAACATATATATTATGTTTTTACACACACACCGATACATACACTAAATACATACACAGTATGTGCATGTATTATACTAATGTGTTGACTTCGTCCCTATGGACTGTTAGTGGGTCAGAATGGAGTCTGAAGCAACAGGTGCCCCTGCACCTACTAGGACAATTTGTCTGCAGCCCTGGATGCGGGCATTAGGGGGGTATGAAGCGCCCCCTCCCCCCGCAATATCCTGGGGAATGCTCTGACTTTGACTCAGGACCACTGTTCTGAGGTGTCGGAGGATGCCATCTGCCTGGAGTTTGCATGTTCATCTCTGCGTGGGTTTCTTCCATGTGCTCCGGTTTCCTCCCACTCTCCAAAGACATGCGCGCCCTCGGCGCAATACACAGTATAAACATACACAATATGTTTATACACACACACACTAAATACATGCACAGTATGTGTATGTATTATTACTCTCTGTGTCTGCGTGGGTTTCCTCCGGGTACTCCAGTTTCCTCCCACGCTCCAATGACGTGCACGCCTTTGGCGCAATAAACAGTATAAACAATGTGTTTGTACAAACAGCACTCATCAATGTAGTAACTGCTGGGACATCCACTGAGGTGTCAGTCCTTTTTTGGGTTGCACTAACTGACCCCGCTCTATGTAGGTTTTTCCTTATGATTGATTTCTTTGATGGATGATAGATAAGGAATGGGGACTGCCGCAGAGGTGTTTTTTTGGTCCCTCAGCGCACGGCGGTCCGTTATCCCTTTCAAGAGCTTTTAAAAAAAATATATATATTTTTTTCCCCATGAAGTTGACCCTCTGATATCAGGGGTACCACTATCCCGGTAGGGGGGACACCTGCTTTTAAGGACACTACTGATAGGTGTTCAGAAGCGGTGACTCGGACCGTGTTCGCCATGCTGGGGTCAGCGTTGCGGCCGTTAGTGGCTGCGACTTTGGTGTCTCTAACACTCGCTGAATGGACAAAACATTTGTACCAGACAGTGGAGGAGCATCAGCTCTTTCAAAAAGTTGTGACACTGGCCGATCAGCAGGTGCAGGGTCTGGTGTATGTAGGTACGGCAATCCTGGATGCGACGACTTAGTCTCCAGGGCCTCTGTGTCCTTGGTGGTCTTGCGCCACTTGAGAGGGCTGATATACTGGTCCGCTGACCGAGCTTCTATGGTAGCTCTGACAGATTTACCTTTCAAAGGTGGGAGGCTCTTTGGTTCCTCACTGGACAACGTTAAGAATGTCACAAGAGGTAACTGAATACTTCTACCTCAGTCCACTAAGAGTAGAGGGCCGCCCCTTGAGCCAGGATCTTCCTTCCCCATACAAAAGCTGTATTTTTGTCGTGGGGTTGTCGTACCCTTACCGCTGCAGGGCAGGTTTCAGGGATTCTACTCTAATCTGTTCATGGTCCCAGAGGAGGACGGAGTCGTCTAATCCTAGACCTCAATGCCCTCCAGGGGAGGGCTGGCAGCCTTAGTCCAGTCAAGTGGCCCATTGAACTACAAATCAGCTCACCATCCATGTCCACCTGGTTTTATAACGGACGATTGATGTTATGAAGCAAGACAAATATGATACAATGTAGTAATTAAAAAAATAATTAAATACTTTTTATTGCAAAAGTAAACAAAGTAAAGAAGCAAGTAATATTGCATAAACCGGTTACAAACCAGAAAGTGTACAAATCTCATACATTAGGAAAACGGATCAAAACGTAGAAACAGAATAAACGGTTTGCATTCACGGCCTCAAACACATTTTCCAAAAGGTATTTATGAGGTACGCATGGCAAAACGAATCGGCCATATGGACCAAGATACACTAAGCCCACAGTCAGCGATGATATAGCATCACGCAGCTCCTCTTCAGTTATAGCTTTATCAAGAAGAACAACATATTCCTCCAAGAGGGTGGGAAAAACTATAGACATAGACACTGGGGAATGGTCTGATATTCCCCATGGCAGGTAGGTCACTGATTGAATCAGGGATAATAGTTAATCATTTTCCCAGGGCCAAATCTATACGTGAAAGTTGTCCCCTTCCCAGGGCGGACCACGAATATGATCTAGTAGTGGGGTTATGAAAATGCCATATATCAAACCAACCTATTTTAGAAAGCAAACCAAAGAATGCTGTGGGCGTTGGAAGGTTTGCTTAGAAACATGTTCCCATGCCTATCCAAAACTGGGTCCTGTACCAAGTTGAAAGCCCCCTTCAAACAGTTAGCAAAGACCTCATCAAGGAAGAACTTTGACGAATAATTTCTAATACATCAGGAAACTGGACCAGTTCCAGAAGATCTGTCTCCACTGACATGAGCATTAGGGCATCAAGCAGTTCTTGTCCCATTGTGGCTCAAAGTCGGTTCTTGATTATTTTCAGCTTGCTGAATGCTCTCTCACATGTTACTTGCGTAAAAGAAAGGGTCAACAGGTACTCATAGGTAATTGAAAGATGTTCATAAGCTGCAGAATAAAGGTTGTATTTTAGCAACAACTTGTGACAGCAAAAAAAGCACTGCTTGCAAGAACCACATTTTGTTTCCTTTTGTACCGCAACTGGTTTGTCGGTAGGCAAAATCCTGTCTTCGTCATCATCATCCTCCTCCTCCTCCTCCTCCTCCTCCTCCTCCTCCTCCTCCTCCTCCTCAATTATTTCCACATTCTGTGTCTCATCTTCAGAAAAACATCCTGTAAGGCTAGAAAATAAGTTGGCAAAACTTATTAACTCCGTTTTTAGAGAACATTCATTAATTCTGGCTGAGAAATTCTCTTTAGTGCCCCTCCATCTAGCACTTTGGGATCTGTCTGAATTTTATGAAAAGTGCGAGGATCCAAGCAGTGGGAACCCATGACCAATTGCTTGTATTCTGTAAACCTCTCTGTTAAGCTTTGTATGATTTGGTCCAGAATTGGTCTGAAAACACTAGCTCGAAAGTATTGCATTTCATCTTCAATTTCATTCCTTTGATCTAAAAGTACCAAATGTTACAATGTTTCTCTTTGGCCTGGTTCACACTGGGGCGACAAACGCTCCGACATTTGGAGCTCATGTCGCATGACGTGTGAAAATCAATGTTTCCCTATGGGAGCCGTCTTACCTGGTCCGACACATGTCGGTCCGACTTTGAAAATGCTCCCTGTACTACTTCGGTCCGACTTTGATCCGACTTCAGCCCATTGACTATCATTGAAGTCGGATCAAAGTCGGACCGCAGTCTTGCATGATCCGACTTTGGCATGCGACTTGTGCTCTGCTGCTCTTGAGGGGGAACTCCAGGCCAAATTTTAAATAAAAAACCGGCATGGGTTCCCCCTCCAGAGGCATACCAAGCCCTTGGGTCTGGATTTGAAGGGGAACCCCCTACGCCGAAAAAACGGCGTGGGGGTCCCCCCAAAATCCAAACCAGACCCTTATCCGAGCACACAACCTGGCAGGCCGCAGGGGAAAAGGGGGGGACGAGAGAGCAGCCCCCCCTCCCTCCTGAACCGTACCAGGCCGCATGCCCTCAACATGGGGGGTTTAGTGCTCTGGGGCAGGGGGGCGACCTGTGGCCCCCCCCACCCCAGAGCACCCTGTCCCCATGTTGATGAGGACAGGGCCTCTTCCCGACAACCCTGGCCGTTAGTTGTCGGGGTCTGCGGGCGGGGGGCTTATCGGAATCTGGGAGCCCCCTTTAATAAAGGGGCCCCTGGATCCTGGCCCCCCCACCCTATGTGAATGAGTATGGGGTACATCGTACCCCTACCCATTCACCTGGTGGAAAAAAATTGCAATAAAAAAAAACCACACAGCTTTTTAAAGTATTTTATTGCACAGCTCCGGGGGTCTTCTTCCGACTTCGGGGGTCTCCGGTGTCATCTCCGGTTCTTTCTCCTGCCGGGCCTCCGCTAACTTTTTTTTTTTAGCTCTTTTGCTAGCGGGGCTCGGTCTTCTCCGTCGCCTTTTTCTTCTCCCGCTCTTCTCCCGCTCTCCGGTTCTTCTCCCGCTCTCCGGTTCTTTCTTCCGCCGGGCCTCCGCTAACTTCTTTTTAGCTCTTTTGCTAGCGGGGCCCGGTCTTCTCCGTCGCCTTTTTCTTCTCCCGCTCTCCGGTTCTTCTCCCGCTCTCCGGTTCTTTCTTCCGCCGGGCCTCCGCTAACTTCTTTTTAGCTCTTTTGCTAACGGAGGCCCGGTCTTCTCCGTCGTCTCGTCCGGCTCTCCGTTGTCCTTCTGCCGGCCCCTCCACTAACTTCTTGGTAGCTCTTTCGCTAATGGAGGGGCCGGTCTTCCCGTCATCGCTGTCGGCGTCTTCTTCCCTCTACTCCTTCTCGATGTTGACGCGTCGCTTCCTCCCGCTGTAATACTGGCTCTCCGCTCCGCATTAATATAGGCTTCTCATGACGTCACAGTCACATGTTCCCATGATGTCACAGTCACATGCTCCGGGGCCATGTGCCCCGGAACATGTGACTGTGACGTCATGAGAAGCCTATATTAATGCGGAGCGGAGAGCCAGTATTACAGCGGGAGGAAGCGACGCGTCAACATCGAGAAGGAGAAGAGGGAAGAAGACGCCGACGGCGACGACGGGAAGACCGGCTCCTCCACTAGCAGAAGAGCTACCAAGAAGTTAGTGGAGGGGCCGGCAGAAGGACAACGGAGAGCCGGACGAGACGACGGAGAAGACCGGGCCTCCGCTAGCAAAAGAGCTAAAAAGAAGTTAGCGGAGGCCCAGCGGAAGAAAGAGCAGGAGAAGAACAGGAGAGCGGGAGAAGAAGAAGGCGACGGAGAAGACCGGGCCCCGCTAGCAAAAGAGCTAAAAAGTTAGCGGAGGCCCAGCAGAAGAAAGAACCGGAGAGCGCGGCGACGACACCGGAGACCCCCGAAGTCGGAAGAAGACCCCCGGAGCTGTGCAATAAAATACTTTAAAAAGCTGTGTGGTTTTCTTTATTGCAATTTTTTTCCACCAGGTGAATGAGTAGGGGTACGATGTACCCCATACTCATTCACATAGGGTGGGGGGGCCGGGATCCATGGGCCCCTTTATTAAAGGGGGCTCCCGGATTCCGATAAGCCCCCCGCCCGCAGACCCCGACAACCAACGGCCAGGGTTGTCGGGAAGAGGCCCTGTCCTCATCAACATGGGGACAGGGTGCTCTGGGGTGGGGGGGCCGCAGGTCGCCCCCCTGCCCCAGAGCACTAAACCCCCCATGTTGAGGGCATGCGGCCTGGTACGGTTCAGGAGGGAGGGGGGGGCGCTCTCTCGTCCCCCCCCTTTTCCCCTGCGGCCTGCCAGGTTGTGTGCTCGGATAAGGGTCTGGTTTGGACTTTGGGGGGACCCCCACGCCGTTTTTTCAGCGTAGGGGCGACCCTTCAAATCCAGACCAGACTCAAGGGCCTGGTATGCCTCTGGAGGGGAACCCATGCCGGTTTTTTATTTAAAATTTGGCCTGGAGTTCCCCCTCAAGATTCATACCAAACACAGTGCCTGATATTGGCGGGGATCCAAGTCGGATCCCCGTTCATTGAAAGTCGGACATATGTCGGACATATGTCGGCTTCATGTCGCAGGGCAAAGTAGGACAGATGTCGTGTTGCACTAGTGTGAACCCAGCCTTTATCTCCTAAGCAATGTTGTGGAACTTGGCAGGCTGCCTGTTTTTTGACAGCTGTCGGCTGTAATCAGAAAACTGTATGCACTGAATCGGGAAAATGCTGTGTTAAGATCGCGAGGGAGGTAGAGCTGCACGATTTTTTGGCTTAGAATATAGATCACGATTCTAGCAGCATAACATCATCTTTCACATTATACAAAAAAATTGGGCTAACTTTACCGTTTATTTTTATTTTTTTTAATTCATCAAAGTGTTTTTTTTCCCCAAAAAATTGCGTTTGAAAGACTGCTGCGCAAATACAGTGTGACATAAAACTACCATTTTATTTTTTAATAGAGTCTCTGCTCATAAAAAATATAATTTTCTTCCAAAATATACTGATTTGAACTTGCAAGCAACAAGTGTCAGAAAAAGGTTTAGTCTTTAAGTGGTTAAACTCTCCTCATTTACAGACCAAGGTTCATTCCCTTTTGATATAACCACTTGTTTACTGGGCACTTAAACACCCCTCCTGCCCAGACCAATTTTCAGCTTTCAGTGCTCTCACACTTTGAATGACAATTACTCAGTCATGCAACACTGTACCCAAATGATTTTTTTGTCCTTTTTTTCATACAAATAGAGCTTTCTTTTGGTGGTATTTGATCACCTCCTGGGTTGTTTTTTTTTGCGCTATAAATGAAAAAAGACCAAAAATTAAAAAAAAAACAAAACGCATTTTTCTTAGTTTCTGTGATAAAATTTTGCAAATTATTAATTTTTCTTCATAAATTTTGGCCACAATTTATACTGCTACATATCTTTGATAAAAATAACCCAAAATTTTGGGAAATTATTTGGTCTGTGTGCAAGTTTGAGTCTACAAGCTATAGTGCAAATCATAAAAAATTTATCACATCTGATGTACTGGTGGCCTATCTCATTTCTTAAGACCCTAACAAGCCAGGAAAGTACAAATGCCCCCCAAATAACCCCTGTACAAATGCCCCCCAAATAACCCCTTTTTGGAAAGTATACATTCCAAGGTATTTAGTAAGAGGCATGGTGAGTTATTTGAAGTTGTAATTTTTTCCCACGATTCTTTGAAAAATTAAGATTTTTATTTTTGTTTTTATTTTTTCTCAAAATTGTCATTGTAATAGCTTATTTCTCTCACATGGCATGTGCATACCACAAATGACACCTCAAAATACATTCTGCTACTCCTCCTGAGTATTACGATACCACATGTGTGGGACTTTTTTACTGCCTGGCCACATAGAGAGGCCCAACATGCAGGGAGCACCATCAGGTGTTCTAGGAGCATAAATTACACTTCTAACTAGTTGACTACCTATTACACTTTTGAGGGCCCTGGAGCACCAGGACAATGGAAACACCCACAAAATGACCCCATTTTGGAAAGCTAACACCCCAACGTATAATCTATGAGGCATAATGACTCTTTTGAACGGTTAATTTTTTTTCCAGAAGTTTTTGGAAAATGTGGAAAAAAAATGCACATTTTTTTTTACGCAAAGTTGTCAGTTTATAAGATATTTCCAACACATAGCATGTACATAGCAAAAATTACATCACAAAATACATTCTGCTACTCCTCCTGAGTATGGCAATACCAAATGTGTGGGAGTTTTACACAGCCTGTCCACATACAGAGGCCCAACATGCAAGGAACACCATCAGATGTTCTAGGGACACATAGCATGCACATACCAAGAATTACACCCCCAAATACATTATGCTGAGCAAAGCATAAACAAAAGATTACCTGTGGTTTTAGTAGCGCAGTTCTACACAGCAGGATAGCACTGGTCCAGGCAGCATGCAGGGACTTGGTCAGCAACGGCATACACATTTGTCCAGGCAGCAGGCAGGGATACTGTCCATATACAGTCCAGGGTCAGTGCAGGCAGAGATATTGTCAGCAGTGCCAAAAATATTGGTCCTGGTAGTAGGCAGGTCCATGTGGTGTGGTCAGTTCATGTGACAGGCAGAGGCATGATGGCATAGGTCCTACAGGCAGCAGGCAGAAGTAGGGCCTTGTTCAGGACAGAATGGGGACAGGGGTAGAGGCTTCTCCCACCCAAATCTCTTTGAAGCCTCTGAGTCGCCAGACCCTAATCTAGGATGAGAAAACAAAATAAGATTGTTTTCCTCATCCAGAAAAACTTTTCTGGAGCCCCTCACATATGTGAGACCCCTGTGTTGAATCCCACTAGTCCAGTAGCAGGGTACAAAATCGATCCAAGAGGCAGGCAAAAAGCATGGTCAAACATTCCAAGGTCAGTTCCAGATTGGGGAGAAGCGTGGTCCAATAACAAGCCAGGGTCAGTTCCAGATCAGGCAGAGGCAGAGGTAGTACAGAATCGTTAGGCAGAAGCGTGGTCGAATAACAAGCCAGGGTCAGTTACAGAGCAGGCAGTGGCATAAGGGGTGTGAAGGTGTGTGAAGGCAGAAACTGAGGATTACGTTTACCATACTTCACTAATAATTTAGTGAAGTATGGTAATGGCGAAAACAGTCAGTTACACAGAGGCCTGGTTGGGAAGGACACTCTGCACAATAATAAACTGTGTCTCATCTGACTCCTCCACTGGTACACACCTTACATTTTTTTTTGACGTCGTCGACCTGTTTTTGTGGGAGGGACTTTATTGGGAAAGTGACGTTCGGCGAGTCGATTTATAGTATCAGATCGGATGTTTTGGGGTGGGCCGTTCGGGCCTTTTTTCAGCAGGGGGTATATGAGGTCCCAAACAATTTTCCCACTTGATCCCAAGTAGTCTGGGCAATTAGGGGGATTCAGCTGGCTGTCCTTCCCCTTGTACACTAACAAGGCATGCATGTACCCTGTGACTCGGTCACATAGCTTGTACACCTTCACACCATAGCGGGCCCTTTTGCTGGGAATGAATTGCTTTATTTGAAGCCTGCCACTAAACTTAACAAGGGACTCATCCACACAAATGTGCTGGTCCGGGGTATACAGCTGGGGGAATTTTTCAGAAAAATAATTCAGTAAGGGCCGAATTTTGAAAAGCCTGTCAAAATTTGGGTGATTTCGGGGATGGCACTGGGTGTTATCGTTAAAATGTAGGAATCTCATTATCATGAAGTATCTGGTTCTGGACATTACTTTGGAGAATATTGGCATGTGATAGATGGGGCGTTTTGACCAAAAGGAACGCAAGGTGTTTTTTGGGTTGAGTCCCATACAAAACGTGAGGCCTAAAAAAATCTTCAACTCCTCCACCGTTAGGTCTCTCCACTCGTAGGGATGGGCATAATATGCTGTAGGATTGTTCAAAATAAATTGTTGGGCATATAGATTGCACTGGGTGACAATGTTGGATAGCATGTCCTCGGTAAAAATAAGATCAAAAAAATCAATTGGGGTAAAATTCTCCGTGTTTACTTGGACTCCTGGCTGGGCAGTGAAAGGGGGAATGTTGGCTTCTCCTGAATTAGGAGGAAGCCACAAGGGGTTCTGAAGGGCATAGGGAAGGCTGGCATGGGTCCTTGGCCTTTCTTGCCGAGGCACTGCGGTGCTGGTGGATGGCACTGCGGTGCTGGTGGATGGCACTGCAGTGCTGTTGGATGGCACTGTGGTGCTGGTGGATGGCACTGCCTCTTCACCAGAACGCCTTCGTTTGGCGGGCCGACTAGCTTCCTCCTCTGAGTCACTCAGTGTTGCACTACTGAGGACTGGCTCGTAATTGACGTCCGACTCAGAATCGGAAAGGGAATCTGAAAGAGAGAGCTCCACGTTGCTCTCGTCGGGCGTGGCAAGGATTTGGTATGCCTCCTCGGCGGAAAATAATATTTTTGAAATTTTTTGATGGTGCGACTACACAGGTGTGTGCCAAGCCTTCACTGATGGGCACTGATGAGGCGGAACAGATGGGCACTGATGAGGCGGAACAGATGGGCACTGATGAGGCGGCGCAGATGGGCACTGATGAGGCGGCGCAGATGGGCACTGATTGGCGGCGCAGATGGGCACTGATTGGCGGCGCAGATGGGCACTGATTGGCGGCACAGGTGGGCACTGATTGGCGACACAGGTGGGCACTGAGGCGGCACAGGTGGGCACTGATTGCACAGATCACTGACGTCAGACTGGCACAGGTGGGCACTGTATAGGCACAGGTGGGCACTGTATGGGTACTGTGGCAGTTGTAAGAATCATTCACTATTGAAACAAAAGTATCAGATCGCTCTTCCTCCTCACACGCGGTATCTGTGTGAGGAGGGAGAGCAGACAATGAGAGATGATCTCATATGTTTACATTTGAGATCATCTCTCATTGGCCACACAGATCGCATAGTAAATGGCCACTCTGATTGGCCATTCACAGCGATCTGTGATTCGTTGTGTCCAAGGGACACAGGCAGCAAAGAATTTCCCAGCTGCGCGCTTGGGAGCGAGCAAAGGGGAGGCCGTATAATGACGGCCTCCCGGATTTTCAGGTCCGCGCTGAAGCCGTCATTCGGCTATAGCGCGGGCCTCAAGGGGTTAAAGAACTACATGTTAAAATATTTATTTTTATCTCTGTTGTATTAAACTTGGCAGGCTTCCTGGATTTTGTTTTGTTGTTTTTTTCTCTGCACTTGTTACATAGAATCGGGAAATGCAGTTTTAAGATCGCAAGGAGAGTTGAATCGTGATTTTGATTCTTTAACGATTAATCGTGCAGCTCTATGAGGGTGGTAGAATTGCAATCTTGATTCTTTAACGATTAATCATGCAGCTCTAATGCACATGACTAGCTGCATGATTGCCAGACTAGGTATATTCACTCTTGTTATCAGAGTGCATATACATTCCTGTAACCTAAAACGTAAGAACCAGCCTTAACTTTTGAACTTCTCACATACCACCGAAAAAGAGTTTCATTTGTTTAGGATCCCTTCCTGCTAACTCAAGTTCTTTGGACCGTTTTTCTCGTACTTTCTGAGCACCACCCTTCTTAGATTTTGTTGTTTTACTCTCCATAGTAATCAATATGAAACGGTAAAATTTATTAAATACCAAAATATGACAATGAGCTACAGAAATCCAGCAAACATTACTAATTCTGCATCTCACAAACAAGCACATGAATGAAATCCAATACATTACAAGAAAACTAGTCCAACAGAAAAGAAAAAAATGTTGTTAATATTATAGAGAAAAAAAACAAAGCAAAACGCTTATCCAATGTAGGACACTTCTGCTTACTTTAGGAGCAAACCTATGTGTAGTATGCAGAATCTGCCTGAAACACTAGGCCACAAAATAACAGTAACAGACACATGGCATGTGTTGGCAGATAAGAACTATTAGGACATCTAGACGCCCAAATTTTGCCTCAAAAAAATTGAATACTTCCATTAACCCCTGGCCTCATCATATCAAGAATAGCCTTATGCCTATCTCATGCATTCTTAAAGCGGAGCTCCACCCTAAAGTGGAACCTCCGCTGTCCGGATTCCTCCCCACCTCCGGTGCCACAATTGGCACCTTTCAGGGGGGATGCAGATACCTGTCTAAGACAGGTATTTGCACCCACTTCCGGGACTCCTCACTGCGGGTAGTGCGTCACTTCCCGGTCCCCCCCGTTGTGTTCTGGGAAACACGGCTCCCAGAACACAACGGGGACCAGTGACAGACGCGCAGCGCTGCTTGCGCATGCGCAGTAGGGAACCGGGAAGTGAAGCCGCAACGCTTCACTTCCTGATTCCCTCATCCATGATGGCGGTGGGGGCAGCCGAGAGACTATCGATTGCTCGTCTTCTGCTGCCGACGTTGCTGGACACCAGGACAGGCAAGTGTCCTAATATTAAAAGTCAGCAGCTGCTGGCTTTTAATATTTTTTTTTACAGCGGAGCTCCGCTTTAAACTCTTTCACTGTATTACTCTCTACCACTTCTGCAGGAAGACTATTCCATGCATCCACCATCCTCTCACCCAACCTAATACTTTCTGATCTCGCCTAAACACAACAATATACTGAAAATAAAATGCAAAATTGTATCCAATGCCATGTATTGTATTACAGTAACAAGAATATGCAAAGTGCTGCTTAATGATTTTTACATAAAAGGAAAAATCCACAAAGAGCGAAGTGGAAGTATAGAGAATTAAATGTGAATTGTATAAATATACACATCAAACAAATTATTTAGGGCCCTTTCACACGGGGCTGTCGGTGTGCGGGCTCCGCTTTGCTCAGCGGGGATCGCTCCGTCGATCCCCGCTGAGCAGACAGATGACAGGTCTGTCTCTGCACACTGTGCAGGGACCAACCTGTCAGAGCGCCGCTCTCTATGGGGGATCGGATGACGACGGACCGTAGAGTCCGTCGTCATCCAATCCGCCAGACGCATGGAAAATAGGGTTTTCCTCCGTTACACTTTGGCGGATCGGAGCGGGACGGATGTCAGCGGACATGTTACCGCTGACATCCGTGGCTCCATAGAGGTGCACAGAGCGCCCGTTCAGGTCCGCCTAAAAAACTGACAGGCAGACCTGAACGTGTGAAAGGGGCCTAAAGGGATACAGTTATTTGGATATCACCAAAACAAATTTTTTGCCAGAGGTTAAAAACTTACAAAGCAACACCTGTCGGTAAAAGCCAAATTACTCATCTTTATGTGGACACAAAAACTAAAATTTAATTTTACCTGGGATTTGACTCCTAAAACTCAGGAAGACTATCTGCATTAGATCATAAAGTACAAAATAAAGAGGCCTACAGCAACATTAAAGGAGCTGCAAGAATATCTGGCAAGTACTGGCTGTGTGGTGACAACAATCGCCCATATTCTTCATATGTCTGGGCTATGGGGTGGAGTGGCAGGATGGAAGTCTATTCTTATGAAGAAAAACACCCAAGCCCGGCCAAATTTTGCAAAAATACACCTGAAGTCTCCCAAAAGCATGTGGGAAAATGTGTTCTGGTCTGATGAAGCCAAGGTTGAACTTTTGGCCAGAATTCCAAAAGATATGCTTGGCGCAAAAACAACACTGCACGTCACAAAGAACACCATACCCACCGTGAAGCATGGTGATGGCAGCATCATGCTTTGGGGCTGTTTTTCTTCAGCTGGAACAGGGGCCTTAGTCAAGGTAGAGGGAATCAATGCAGCCTGATCAGTGCCCATCAACGCAGCCTCACCAGTGCAGCCTCACCAGTGCAGACAGTGCCTGTGACTGCATCCTGATCAGTGCCCATCAATGTAGCCACACCAGTGCAGTGCCCATCAGTGCAGCCTGATCAGTGTCCATCAATACAGCCTCACCTGTGCAGCCTGATCAGTGCCCATCAACGCAGCCTGATAATGCAGACAGTGCCCGTTAATTCAGCCTGATCTGTACCCATCAATGCAGCCTGATCATTGCCCATTGGATGTGGGGGTCAGCTGGGGGTATCAGGGTCGGTCTCACCTTAGCAGGTCCTTGCACCATGCACGGCCTCTTCGGGGGGGGGTGATGACAACTTCCAAGCTACCCCACTTGTCCAAAGACTCCAGGAGTGTAGTGGAGAGGGGACAAACTCCGCTGCCTGCTCGTCTCACTCTAAAGAAGGCTGCAGTGCTGCTTTCAGTCACGTCTTCTCTCTCATTTAAGAGGGCAAAGTATGTTATCTAAAGAGAAAAATGAAAATGGAAAATGTTGGCCCGTGTAGCCCACATTGCAGCCCCATACAACTAAACACCCTCTGTGTGTGGGTGCTACTGGAGGTCCCAAATTATTTTCCAATTGCCCATCAGTGCCTATCAGTGCAGCCTGATCAGTGCTCAACAGTGCAGCCTCACCGGTGAAAACAGTGCCCATCAATGCAGCCTGATCAGTGCCCATCAATGCAGCCTCGCGGTCACCAGTGCCCATCAGTGCAGCCTCACCAGTGCAGACAGTGCCCATTAGGGGTGCCCGGGTGCCACCCACTCTCTCCTTCCACCCCCTATATGCAGTGGATAGATTCATGCATAGCATATATCTATCCACTGCTGTTCCATATTCATGCATCTGGCCCCTTTCGGGTCACCAGGCACATGAATTACAGCGGTCAGGTTTTTTTATTTTTATAACCTGATTAGAGCTAGGTGATGGGGTAAGTGCTGGGAAGACAGTGGGCGGGGGTCCTCCTGGATCAGTCGGCTCCGCTAACCAGATGGGGGGGCTATGTGCATCTGTGCGCGGGGGGGTGTGTGTTGCTTGAAGAGTCCGCTGGCGGAGGGGTTGCTGGATGAGGGGGGGCTGCTGGATGAGTCCGCTGGTGGGGCGGTTGCTGGCTGAGTATGCTGGTGGGGGGGTGCTGGCTGAGTCTGCTGGCAGGCAGGGGGGGTGCTGGCGGGGCTGGCTGAGTATGCTGTTGGGGGGGTGCTGGCGGGGCTGGCTAAGTATGCTGGTGGGGGGGTGCTGGCGGGGCTGGCTGAGTGTGCTGGTGGGGGGGGGCTGGCTGAGTATGCTGGCGGGGGGGTGTTGGCAGGGCTGGCTGAGTAAGCTGGCCGGGGGGTGGCTGAGTAGCTGAGTATGCTGGTTGGGTGAGTATGCTGACCGGGGGGGTGCTGGCTGAGTATGCTTGCCAAGGGGCGGGGGGTGGCTGAGTATGCTGGCTGGGGGGGTTGTTGGCTGAGTATGCTGACCGGGGGGGGGGGGTGCTGGCTGAGTATGCTGGATGGCCGAGGGGGGGGGGGGTGCTGGCTGGCAGAGGGGGGGGTGCTGGCTGAGTATGCTGGCGGGGGGGGTGCTGCTGGCTGAGGGGGGATGCTGGGCTGAGTATGCTGGCTGGGGAGGGGGGTGCTGGGCTGAGTATGCTGGCCGGGGGGGGGTCATCATTCACACTTACTTTAGCCAGGTCCTTGCACTGTGATAATGATGTTCACGTCTCTCCTCTGCAGCCAGTCCCAGCCCAAGAGTGTGACGCTCTTGATGCCGCTTGTACCCCCTGACCCTCTTTTGACGTGCCACATGACCTGCCTGGCTGCCTCTGAGACTCCTGGGGGTGGGAGTTGTAGTTTACTGCGCTGATAGGTTCAGTACCTATATAGCGCGGCCGAACTACAACTCCCACAATGCAGTGCGTGTGCAGAAGGCAGCAGCCAGCCAGCCAGCCAATCAGCGGCCGCCTTTTTAAAAAAAAAAACAGACAGCTAGCGCCGCGGACCGCGGCCGTTTTAAAAGATAATGGATGTGGCCCGGGGGGAACTCTCCCCCTTGCCACCTGCCCCAGCTCGCGCCTGAGGCCCTCAATGCCTTTGTGTACCCTTCCTTTTTTCCGACCGGTGGGTTTGCGAAGTGGTCTCTTCAGGGTACAGGATCAAGTTTTCTTTCTTGTACACTGAAAGGGGTTCTTTGCCTCAAATCTTGCTCTCCTACCGTCTCGTCGGACTGCCCTGTTTTGGGCAGTTCAAGACTTGTTGGGGGTTTGGATATTCAGGATGGAGTCGGTTCGCTCCATCCCGGGGACCTTTGGGCGTCCCTGGACATCAGGGACGCGTGTTTGCATGTCCCCATATGCGACAGGCACTATGGTTCCTGCGTTTAGCGGTCAGGGGGGACCACTATTTGTGGCGCTCCCTTTTGCCCTATCGTCAGCACCAAGAGTTTCACTAGGGTGCTCGCCCCAATTCTAGCCTTGCTGAGGCAGCACGGCATTGCCTTCATAGGTGGTTTAGATGGTCTTCTTCTGTAACCTGTTTCCAGATTTAAATTAGAGGAGGGCGTGTCTATAGTCAGACTCTCCAAGACTTTGGGTGGATGTTGTACCTCCAGATGTCGGTGCTAGTTCAGATTCAGCGCCTAGAATACCTGGGGCTGTTTCTGTACTCATCGGAGGCAAGAGTTTTCTCCCTCCAGAGAAGCTGCAGATGCCCCAGGCTGCAGTGAGTTGGGCCTCCTGGTAGCCTCCTTCGAGGCAGTACCGTATGCCCAATTCCACACTCGGATTGGAACAAATCCCCATTGTCTTTGGATCATCGGATTCAGGTAAATCGTCTAGTCAGGGCCTCTCTGACTTGGTGACTGACATTCCCGGCTTTTCAGTCCGGGAAGTTTTTTCCTTCCTTTCTATTGGACGCCAGCCTCACAGGTTGGAGGGGAGTCTGGGGGGTCCAGTCGGCCCGAGGTCGCTGGACTCTGGACGAATCCTGTTTTCCGATCGATGTTCTGGAACTTCGGGCGATCAGGCTGTGTCTCTCCTGGTCGAGGAGACTACAAGTGCGCCCGATCAGAATCCAGTCGGACAACGCCACGGCTTTGGCTTATGTCAACCATCTGGACATCCTGTGGTGGGCGGGAAGAAGCGTGCCAGCTGCATTCAAGGTGTAGAACTCTGGCTGGCGGACTATTTGAGTCGCCAGTTGCTGGACCAAGGGACTGGTCATTGCATCGGAGGTGTTTCAACTCCTTTGCCGGAAGTGGGGCACACCGGTTGTGGACCTCCTGGCTTCTCGTCTCAATCGCGTGGTGTCGAGATTCGTGGCCAGGTCCAGAGATCCCTGGGCAGACACGTCAGAAGTGTTGGTGGCCCGTGGGGTCAGTATCGGCTAATTTCTGCCTATCCCCCACTGATGTTGCTTCCTCGTCTGCTCCGCAGAGTGCAGACCGAGGGGATCCCGGTGATCCTAATTGCTCTGGATTGGCCCCGGCGTCCTTGGTACGCCGACTTCGTACGCCTGGTGGCGGATGCACTGGCGACTGCCAATGCGGGAGGACCTTCTGTCTCAAGGTCCCATACTTCATCCTGCTTTACAGTCGCTGGCTTTAACAGCATGGCTATTGAAAGCCAGGTACCAAGGAACCAAGGTTTTTCGGATTCGGTCATCTCGACTATGCTGAGGGCGGCACTAAAATCTTCTTCCAGGAAGATCTACCATCGCACTTGGAAGGCATACATCTCTATGTGCACAGAGATGGAGTGGCGTCCACGGACATATCGGTTTCCAGGGTCCTGCTGTTTTTACAGCGTGGAGTGGATCGGAAACTTGCCTTAGGCTCCATTAAGGGTCCGGTTTCAGCCTTAGCTGTTTTCTTTCAACGGCCTTTGGCAACCCTTTCCCTGGTGGGTACCTTTTTGTACAGGGGGTTTCGACATGTGCTTCCCCCAATTAGACCACCTCTACCTCCTTGGGATTTGAACCTGGTGCTCTCGGTTCTTCAAGAACCTCCTTTTTGAGAACATCCGAGAGGTCCTCTCAACACTATCTCAGAAGGGGGCCTTTCTGGTGGACGGGTTTCTGAATTGGCGGCCTTGTCTTGCAAGTCACCATACTTAGTCTTCCATAAGGATAAAGCGGTACTAGGCCCGCAGCCTTCGTTGCTTCCGAAGGTGGTTTCGGCCTTCCACCTGAATGAGGACATTGTATCCATCCTTGTGTCCTTGGCCGTTGCATCCCGAAGGGACTGCGCTCCATACTTTAGATGTGGTACGTGCCTTGCGGGTGTACCTGTCTGCTACTGCTCCGTTCCGGAGGTCTGATTCACTGTTTGTGTCGGTGTCTGGGCCACAAAATGGCCTAGCGGTCTCGTCGGCCACCGTTCCTCGTGGATTAGGAAGACCGTTATGCGGGCTTATGCCCTTAAGGGGCGGGCTCCTTTCTGTATGAGCTTAAGCACCGGCTGCCAAAAAGTTTGGAGCACAGGGCAGTCTCAACAGTGATCAGTTTGTAGAGGAAATGTCTTGGCCAGCACGAAAGGAGTTCTGTACCAGCGCGTCACTATTTTATATGCGGTCTCTTGATATTTTCTGCATAGAGAGGATTTCTGTGCGAAGAAGAGTATGCGTTCTTTTTGAGGTTCTGTGAAGGTGACTTGCAAGCAGGGGAGGGCTGGCAGCCTTAGGCCTGGGGGGCAAGTCCAGTCAAGTGGCCCATAGACCCGGTGGAGGCAAAGTGATGGATCGTGAAAACAGTCTCTAAGATTTTTCGTGATCACAAAGGTGGGGGGGGGGGCAGGGAGGACAATGTGGCCCTCCAGGGCCTGTGGGGGACTTGTAATACCATGGCCTCCAGGAACTAAACTGCAGGCAAGTCCCTGTATGAAGCCCTCAGAGCTGAGGACCTGACCTGACCCTCCGCAACTAGTGAAGGACTACAAGTCCAAGCATTAATGCCTGAGATCTAAGGATGTGACCCCCCAACTACTGACAAACTACAAATCCCAGCATAAACCCCTGAGATCTAAGGATGTGTCCCCTTAGATCCCACAGATTCATGCTGTGCCCTGTAGTCCTTCACTAATTGGGGGGGGGGATACATCCTCAGCTCTAAGGGGTTTAAGCTGGGACAGTGGGACCTGTAGTCTTTCACTAGTTGGGGGGGGGGGGCAGGGGTGTGCGACACACCCTGAGCTCTGAGGGGTTCATGCTGGGACCTTTAGTCCTTCACTTTTGGGGTGTCACATCCCCAAAAGTAAAGGACTACAAGTCCCAGCATGAACTCTGGCTGAGATTTAAGGATGTGATCTCCTCTGCTGCCGGCTCATGCTCCCATGACACACGCATATGTTCTAATTCATTCACTGCTCCCAACCTCACCTCAGTCAGCTTGACTCTGGAGAGGCATTTCTGGCACAGTCAGTCAGTGACAGTTCCCTTCCCTCAGGCATTCCACATGTCATTGCACAGAGAGAGAGACCCCACTCCACATGTCCCTGCACAGAGAGAGAGACCCCACTCCACATGTCCCTGCACAGAGAGAGACCCCACTCCACATGTCCCTGCGCAGAGAGAGACCCCACTCCACATGTCCCTGCACAGAGAGAGACCCCACTCCACATGTCCCTGCACAGAGAGAGACCCCGCTCCACATGTCCCTGCACAGAGAGAGACCCCGCTCCACATGTCCCTGCACAGAGAGAGACCCCGCTCCACATGTCCCTGCACAGAGAGAGACCCCGCTCCACATGTCCCTGCACAGAGAGAGACCCCGCTCCACATGTCCCTGCACAGAGAGAGACCCCGCTCCACATGTCCCTGCACAGAGAGAGACCCCGCTCCACATGTCCCTGCACAGAGAGAGACCCCGCTCCACATGTCCCTGCACAGAGAGAGACCCCGCTCCACATGTCCCTGCAGAAAAAGCAGGGATGGCCTGTTTATTAGGGGTGCCACCCCCTTGTCCAGGCCACTCTCTGAATCTATCTATGACCGCTGCAGCCATCCCCTATTCAGGTGTCTTTTAGGATGCCAGGTACCTGAATTACAGCTGCAGGGGTGTTTTTTTAAGCACCTGATTGAAGCCATATGCTCTAATAGGCTTTAAAATAGGATGGACTCAGAGCGCACTCAGGTGTGTTAGAAAAGCAAACTAATATTTGCTTTTCTAACACTGAACCGCCTCTCCGCCAATCAGGAAGAGCGGGTCTGATACCCGTCACCTGATTGGCTGAAAGGACAGGCTCTCCTATTGGATGTCTAGCAGGAGGAAAAGCATGGAAGAAGCATAGAGAACACAGGAGCCGCTGCCTGACCCGCTGCTCATCCCACAGCTCACCGCCGTCACCCACCACCAAGATGGGGTAAGTGTCGGTCAGACAGCAAGCGGGCGGGGTGCTGGTTAAATGCCGATGGGGGGGTAACATTGGATGCATTTGATGGGCACAGTGAGGCTGCATTTGATGGGCACAGTGAGGCTGCATTTGATGGCCACGGTGAGGCTGCATTTGATGGCCACGGTGAGGCTGCATTTGATGGCCACGGTGAGGCTGCATTTGAGGGCCACGGTGAGGCTGCATTTGAGGGCCACGGTGAGGCTGCATTTGAGGGCCACAGTGAGGCTGCATTTGATGGGCCACAGTGAGGCTGCATTTGATGGGCCACAGTGAGGCTGCATTTGATGGGCCACAGTGAGGCTGCAATAGATCTGCACAGTGGCTGCATTTAATGGCAGAGTGAGGCTACAATTGATGTGTTTTTTTCATAATTTTTTAGTTTACACCCCCCCCCCCCCAATAAAATTTGAGCACCAGCCACCACTGACAGAGAGAGACATCGCTCCAAATTGTCCGCACAGAGAGACCACTCCTTAAGAAAATAGCTTGATTCCTTTATCAACATAGTAAAGCCTTGTACACACCACTAAGGATGAGCTCTGGCGTGTTCACACAGCCCACGTGCAGAGCCCGCCAGGAAGTCGGCACTGCGCTGCGCTAATCACAGACAGTAAGACATTTCCCGATCTCTGCAGCCGCACTTCGGGAAATGTCTCCCTGCCTGTGATTAGCGCAGTGCCGACTTCCTAGCGAGCTCTGCACGTGGGCTTTGCAAACACGCCGGAGCTCATCCTTACACAGCACTAGTTTTTTTTTTTTTCTTGAGTTTTTTTTTTTTAGTTTTTTTTTTTTTGCTCAATCCAGTGAGTTGAAAAAAAAAAAAAAGACAGCCCTGGTTGGAGCCGCTGAGCATGAGCAAAAGTGACCTGAGCACGGATCACTTTTCAGCGGAGTGGCAGTGCCTGCTGCAAGTGTGTACATGCCTTTGGGCGCAAACTGGTGTGCTGCTGTTTGGCCGCAGTGCTTATGTACACAGTTTTCCTTAGCCGCAGTCCCATAGGTTTCTTTTAGGTTGTGCATTTTTGCTGCAGTTTTTTTTTTTTATAGCACACCAAAGATGCAGCAATTTTTGTGCACTTTCAGAAAATGCAGCAAAAATGTGCAAACTAAATAGAAGTCTATGGGACTGGGGGTGGGTAACATGCAGATCACCAACACTGCAGCCAAACTGCAGCAGACCAGTGTGAGCCCAAATCATAGCACACAGGACCAAGTATTGCACAAGGCTGATGAAAGAAACCTCCTTATCTGCAGAGAGAGGGGGAGAGGAATTTGGGAGAGAAGGAGGGAGAGGCTGGTCACAGCTCACTCACTTGGAAGGAAGGACCCAGCAGGCAGAAGACTCATTAGCTTCCAGAGCGTCCCATACAGAGCAGTGAGCAGGGTCGGATCACAGTTTAAACGTTCCCGCCCACACATCCTATTCACAGACGGAGCACACAGGCTGGCCAGAGTGTGGGCGGGCACAGTGAGAGAGGGGGCTGGAGGAGGCAGAGCGGATCCACCCCCTTTCATTTGGCTGTTCTCTGCACACACAGACTGTCAGCTCAGAAGCAGCCGGGAACAGCATTGTGACATGACAGATGTCCGCTCACAGAACGCAGGTTCCTGCAAGATTCTGGGCTGTTATCCAGCTTTGCCAGCCTCCCTCCGGAGTCACCCGCAGCAGTAACACTCAGCCAACTGCACATGCTCAGTTCCCAGCTGCCAGCACATCGGCCTTTTTATGGGGAATAAGAGCGGCCCGGGGGGAAAATGCATGCCTGCCCCCTGCCCCAGCCCACCCCTGCTTGCAAGCCTCTCTCACATTTTTCTAAGAATGGGGGGCTTCAGTGGCGTGAAGGTCTAACAAGGATTTGTAGGAGGTTGATAAGGACCTCCGGATCGGTCCCTCACCCAAGCAGAGTTCCTCAAGAGTGGAGCTTTCTGACAAAGTAGGTTGGTTTGGGCAGTGAGCCAAGAAAGTGAGAGAGATGATTGATCCACCAGCGATCTAATGAGTGGGGCCCGACCTGAGAGCAAGTTCTCCGTAGTTGGCCAACCAGAGGAACGTAGAAATGAGGAGGCCCTCATGAGTCCCTGTGGGGCTTGCGAGAGAAGGGACGGATCAGCGATGCCAGGTATAAAATTGGGGTGACATCAGTGGGGATGGAAAATTTCTTAGTGAGGCTAAATGGAAAAAACCTTTTCAGCTCCATAAGAGTTGGTCCAATTAGTGGGTGAGTAGTCAAGTGGGTGACGGGAGTTTTCCCTGCCCAAGGTAGGCCAGCTAGTAAGGCCCGGGTTGCCTCCTGTTCCAGCGACACCCAGAGCTTCAACTCACTGACGGCACCAGTCCACGACCCTGGTGCCATTCGAGATAAAGGGCTGGAGTCGTAGCCATTTACTCGAACAGTCGCTGTGGGGTTATCATAAATGGCCAGTATCCATGACAGGATGTGGTCTGGCATACTCATGAATTTTTAGTGTTTCCTGGAGCAAAGACCAGTCCACCCTCAAAAGCCTTCTCGGCATCTGTGGATAGGAGCAGCAGGGGTACACAGGAACGTTTTGCTTTTTCTATGATGTTCAGTGTCCAAATGGTGTTGTCCCTGGCCTCTCTAGTCTGGATAAAGCCGACTTGGTCTGTTCCAATTAGACGTGGTAATAAGACATTCATCCTAGAGGCAAGGATTTTAGTGAATAGTTTCATATCACAGTTCAGAAGTGAAATGGGCCTGTAACTGGCACATGGTAGTGGGTCCTTACCCGGCTTAGGGATCACGGATATAGAGGCGCGCAACATGTCTGCAGGGAGGTTGTGTCCGTCAATCGCAGCATTGAAGGCCGCAAAAAAGGAAGGTGCCAAAGTGTCCTGGTACATTTTGTAGTAGGGGGAGGGTGAATCCGTCATGTCCGGGAGCCTACCGGACTGGGTGTCGGCTATTGTGGCTACGAATTCCTCCTTGGTAATAGGTTTAGACAAGTCTTCTCACTCCTCTGTCGTCAGCGTAGGAAGGTCGGTTTCTCAAAGATAATTGCAGATATTTAGAGCGTTTTGGGGCAACAACCAGAGGGTAGAAATTGGGTCCAAATTATACAATTTGGAGTAGAAAGTGCGGAGAGTATCCGCTAGTTCTGAAGATGAATGGACTCTGGAGAAGAGCGGGTACGTTCGTCTGAGAGAGCTTGGCACATAAAGCATTGGCCAATGGCCGACCGCATTTGTCGCCGTATTCGTAAAATGAGTGACGGGCCTTAAGTAGTACATGTTTCGCCTTGTACATGGAATGATCCCGTATAGCTTCTTGAAGCCGGACCAGTTCCGATTCAGTAGCAATATCTGGCTGATTCTTATGTTGACACTCCAAAATGTGAAGTTGAACTAGGAGGTCAGACAAGGTTTTAAAGCGACGTTTGGCCGCATGACAGTGTATGCCTCTAATGAAGCGCTGACCACACAGAGGCTGGGTTGTCTACAGAGTCTATGTTGACAGAGAGGTAGGACTTGCGTTCCCTAAGGACATCTGCGGCAATCTCTGGGTCTTTTAGGAGCGCCCTGTTAAGTCGCCACTTAGAGGGCCTGAGGGATGCTTGTGAAATAACCAATTCCAGCAGAATTGGGGCGTGGTCGGAACGTGCAATGTGGCCTATAACGGTCTTGGTGACCATGGGGATAGCCGAGTGTTTTAGGAAAAAAAGGTTGATTTCTGGAGTAGGACCCATGGACGGCAGAGGAGAAGGTATAATCCCGGTCTTGTGGATGGACTATTCTCCAGATATCGACTAGTTGATGTGAGTGTAAAAGTTATTTTAGGTGAAGTCGGGTTCCCATTGGGAGGGAAGACAAGTTCGAGGAGGAATCTTTGAGGGTCCATTGTTTGAAATCCCCTCCCAAGACAAGGGTTCCCTCAAGGAAGGAGTCGAGGGTGGACAAAAAAGCCTCAAGGGTGGGGAGAGGGTTGGAATTCGGGAGGTAGATGTTCACAAGTGTGAAGGTCTGAGAATACATTTTTCCCTTTATGAGCTGGAATCTGCCTTCCTGGTCGCGGTACTCATCGAGAAATTGCCAGTGGAGGGACTTAGAAATGAGTATACTCGTCCCTTTAGATTTAGAGGATAAAGACGGACTATGATAGGCCGTTGGGAAGTGTTTGTTCGTTAGCTTGGGTATCTTGTCTGCCCTAAAGTGAGTCTCTTGGACAAAAGCAATGTGAGCCCTTTGTCTCCATAGCTCGGCAAGACAGCTAGTACGTTTCTTTGGGGAATTCAACCCCTTTATGTTCCACGAGAGGATCTTGACAGTCATGCTGTCTAAATCTATGTGAACTTGCGTCAACTCCCGGGGTGCAAGGAAAGGGGGGAGGAGAGGGAAGTTGAAAGCTAAGAAGAGATCTAGTCAAGGATGTAGACTCCGCAGAGAGAAGCTACTGCCACCAGGGCAGAGTGTGCCTAGTGCGGGGAGTAGTAAGGCACAGCTAATTTCCCGAGCTTCTGAAGCCTTTGTGGTCATGCGGTTAAGGCACTATTGTTACCCGGCAAAAAAAAAAAAAGAAATGGTAAAGACGGACCTACGAGCCGAAATCACAAAGTACTTGCCATAGTAGCAAGCCGTAACTGAGGACAGCACTGGCCCAGCGTTCCAGTCCCGAGGCGGCCCAGCAGTACTGCGCCCAAATCTTGGCACCGAAAAGCTGTAAACAAATTGTAAAACCTATACGAAGTCAAAGGAAAGGCTCTCCTTTAGAGAACATATACATACGCACATATGCACACATATAAATACCCCCACAGGTAAATATCTATCCCCATACATCTACATATATGTGTGAGCATCAACCTAAGGAACAGCATCAACTACTACTACATAACTACTACATCAAGTCTCCGTGGCAAATAGGATTTTTTAAAACGGCTTGCCTGTAAAATCCTTTTCTTGAGAGTACATCACGGGACACAGAGACTTAATTACTTAGTGGGTTAGATAGTCACCATCACGTGATTGGACACTGGCAACCCTAATTACAAGGCGAGTTCCTCCCCTATATAACCCCTCTCATATGGAGAGCACCTCCGTTTTGTAGCAAAGCAATAAGTGTCCCAACGTATAATCCCGAAGAGGGGCGGGAGCTCTGTGTCCCGTGATGTACTCTCAAGAAAAGGGATTTTACAGGTAAGCCGTTTTAAAAAATCCTATTTTCTTGATAATACATCACGGGACACAGACTTAATTACTTAGTGGGATGTCCCATAGCAATGCCCAATTGAGGGGAGGGAGACACAAATCAGAAAATACAGACCGCCATCGGACAAGAGGACCTACACTGCTGCCTGCAGTACACTGTGCCCGAAGGTGGTATCCTCATGCCCCCTCACATCCACTTGGTAAAATCTAGTGAATGTATGGACCAAAGACCAAGTAGAAGCCCTACAGATTTGAGCCATGGAGGCCTGGTGATGCACTGCCCATGAAGCACTAACTGCTCTAGTCGAGTGCGCTTTAACCTGAAAAGAAGGAATCTTCTTTTCTAAACCATAGGCCTGAATAATAACTTGTCGAATCCACCTTGAAATAGTGGACTTCGACACTGCCTGGCCCTTTCTCGGGCAATCTGGCAGAATAAATAGACAATCAGTCTTTCGTATCTGAGCCGTAGCTTGCAGATAAATTTACCGCTCTTACAACATCTAAAGAGTGTAGCTTCTCTTCCTCCGCGGTCTTTATGAATGATCAAATATGTCTCTTTACAAGAAAGAGCTGCCAACTCCAATACCCTCCTTGCTGAGAATATGGCTACAAGAAAAAACAGTTTCTTTGTCCAAAAAGAACTAAAGAAGCATGGTGCAATGGTTCAAAAGGTTGTTTCTGTAAAACGGATAACACTAAATTTAAGTCCCACGGGCACATAGGAGACTTTAACCGGCGGATTCAAGAGCAGTGCTCCCTGGACAAAGGCCCAGATCAGGGAATGAGAGGCAAGCGGTCTCTGAAAGAATAACGCCAAGGCCGAGATCTGGCCCTTGATAGTACTCAAGGCCAGCTTCATCTCTACGCCTAATTGAAGAAAGGCAAGAATCCTGCTAATGGCATATCTTCTAGGATGCCATCCCCTGGATTCACACCAGGAAACATATGCCTTCCAGATTCTGTAGTAGATGAGCCTGGAGGCCGGCTTCCTAGCGTTAACCAGAGTGGATAGGACTGGACCCGAGAGCCCACGACTCTTCAGAATGTGGGTCTCAACAGCCAAACCGTCAAATTCAGACTCTGTAAGGCAGGATGGAATATTGGCCCTTGTTAGAGCAGATCTGAGTGGAGCGGAAGAACCCAAGGGTTCCCCTCTGCCATCTTCACGATCTCCGCATACCAGGATCGCCTTGGCCAAG
Organism: Rana muscosa; assembly: GCA_029206835.1. Classification (NCBI taxonomy): domain Eukaryota; kingdom Metazoa; phylum Chordata; class Amphibia; order Anura; family Ranidae; genus Rana; species Rana muscosa. Next base: position 4,564,814 of record CM055122.1, read on the forward strand.
CCGGGGCTACCAGAATCACTGGCTTCCCTTCTCTCTTGACTCTCCGAAGGAATCGTGGGAAAAGCGGAACTAGAGGGAACGCATAAATCAGAGAATACTGATCCCATGGAATTGTCAGGGCATCCGACCCTTGACACGAAGACCTGGAGGCCAACAGGTCTACATCTGGGGTACCCCACTTCTGACATATGGCCTGAAATATGTTGGGGTGTAGAGACCATTCTCCTGGACTCAGATGCTGGCGGCTTAGAAAATCTGCCTGCTAATTTTCTACCCCTGGAATGAAGACTGCAGACAGACAGGGAACATGCCTTTCTGCCCAAGAAAAAATGTGATTCACCTCTCTTTGGGCATCACTTGGTGATTGATATAAGCCACTGCTGTGGCATTGTCGGACTGTATCCGAACAGGATAACCCTGCAACCTGTAAGTCCAGACCCTGAGGGCCGGGCGAATTGCCTGAATCTCCAGAATTTGGATGGGTAAAGGCTCTTCGGCTCTGGACCATTTTCCGTGGGCAGAAGCTTCTTCCAGAACTGCCCCCCCAGCCTATAAGGCTGGCGTCTGTGGTTACGATCTTCCAAGTAACCAGAATAAAGGATTTTCCCTTTAACAGATTCTGAGGGAGCAACCACCACTTAAGGCTCTGTTGAAGGTCCAAGGCTTGAACTTTTCTGTTCCAGGCAGACAGGATGCTGTTCTGCAAAGGTCTTGAGTGAAACTGGGCGTAAGGATTTTTTCCCTAATAACCTCATGAATAGACGAATGGAAGGATTTTTCCTTGCTTTGATCATACGAACCAAATTCTTTTATGGCTTTGGCCTTTGACTCAGGTAAGAATACCCTGCTTTGGATCGTGTCTATGACCATGCCCAAATACTCCCAGCCTTCTTTGGGGCCGTAAAGAGGATTTTTCTAGATTGAGGACCCAGCCTAGGTACTCTAAATACTGGTAAAGAGATAAAAAACAAAGGCAGGCGCCGCTGAAGTAAAAGAGCTTGAAAAAGGTGAGCGTAGTGTGTTCCTTCTCTCACTGCGCATGCACCGAAATACATTGCATCTTGGTCCTGTGATGCCATCCCACCCCACGCTGCGCCTCAGCACAGACGAGCAGCTTGCGCTCCAGGCCTCCATTCGGCCGCCGCACGAGACACAGAAAACTCTCCACAGGATTGAACACCGGCTCCACTGCACTGGGCTTGAACATTGCTGGCATGAGCGGAGGTGCACATCCCACAGGACCCCCACATGCCGACCTAAAGACACCTTAATGTGAGTGTTCTAATGTTACTGCTATATTAAAATCACACAGTTTTACTTCAGCGACGCCTGCCTTTTGTTTTTTATCTGTTTACATGCTCTGGAGTACAGCTTCTGCTCCCCCTTTTTTGCAAGGCAGTCTAGAAGTGCAAAAAGACTGTTACCTCACCACAAAGCAAACTGCTTAAAGGACTTCTTTGGACCTAGTTTCCCATGCTATATTTCAGTGAGCGCCACTAACCATGTACCTTTACTCTAAATACTCCACTGTGCTGCGCACATTGCTGTCTAGGCATGCTACGGACTGACCTATGAGCAGCAGATCGTCCAGATAAGCTGTTACCGCTATGCCCCGTGCCCTTGGATTGACCAGGGGCAGGGCTAGCACCTTTGTGAATACTCGAGGTGCGGTAGCCAGACCGAATGGTAGGGCCACAAATTGAAAGTGGCGCTGATCCACAGCAAACCTTAGAAACTTTGATGAGCGGGGAATATTGGCACAGGTAGATATCCATCTCTGATGTCTATTGATGTCAGGAATTCTCCCCCCTGAAGGGTGGAGACTACTGAACGGACAGACTCCATGCGGAAGGAGCGAATGTTCAGAAACTGATTCAGGTCTTTCAGATCCAGAATAGGTCTGACATCCCCGTTTTTGGTTTTGGTAAAGAGGTTTGAGTAGAACCCTGAGCCTTGCTCCTCTGGGGCTACTTCTATGATTACCCCTTGGGCCAATAGGCGCTCCAAGGCCAAAAGTAAAGGCCTCCTCCTTTCTGGATTCTTGGAGACTCTTGATCTGAGAAAACGGGATGGCGGAAGTTCCCGGAACTCTAGCTTGCAGCCTAGAGATACTGTAGAGATAACCCATCTTTCCTGAACCTCTTCCCACTAGGCGTCTGCATACTGCAGCAGCCTTCCCCGCCCCCACTCGGCCGAGCGGGGGGCGCCCCCTCATAGGGAAGCTTTGGGGTTCTGCTTAGTAGATCTTGAAACCCAAGATCTTTTCTGCATTTGGGCTTGGCCTTGGGCCTTTCCCCTAGTATTGGACTGGGGAGGCCGTCGCCACTGCCTGGAAGTCGAAGCTCCCGGGGCTGGGGAAAGAGAACATTTTAAATGAGGGACATTTTACTGTTGTCATCCCCGAATGGGCACTCCATAATTGCATCAACCGCAAAACACAGGGCCTTAGGAAGGTCTGCATTAACCTCAACTTCCTCTGCATGGAGGATGTTAACCACCTGTTTCATTTGTTCCTTGTGGAACTGGCACATGCCAATTGCTGCGACTGCAGGTTGGACCACAGCACCAGCCATAGCGAAGAAGGCTTTAAGCAAAGATTCCAGCTTTTTATCAGTTGGATCTTTGAAGCCCTGAGTATTGTCCACGGGACAGGTCAGGCTTTTATTCGCACAAGAAATAGCCGCGTCTATAGCTGGCACCCTACATTTCTTGGCGAATCTTTCCTCCACTGGGTAAAGGAGAGAAAACCTCTTGGGAGGAGAAAACAGTTTATCTGGTTGAGCCCATCATCATACATCAACTTCTCCAACAAAGGATGAGTTGGGAAGGTATATGCAGCCTGTGGGGATTTCCGGGAACCCAAGGAGGAAACAGAGGGCATGGCAGATTCAGCAGAGGGCAAGTTGTATGTGGTACGCACCATTTCCGTATCATATTGCACCTGCATCTTAAGCGCCTGAGAGGTAGAAGATATCTTCTCCTCATCCTCTGAAACCTCAGACTGCTCTTGAATCCCATCTCCAGATAGGGATATCTCATCAGAATGTTCCTGTGATAGGGAACCCAGAGCAGAGGAAGGGGATCTACCCCGCTTTCTGACATTTTTTAAGGAGGTTGCAAATAATGAAGCAATCCTTCCTTCCAAGGCAGCTTTCATAGTGTCTTCAGTGACATACAGTGCCTTGCGAAAGTATTCGGCCCCCTTGAACTTTTCATCCTTTTGCCACATTTCAGGCTTCAAACATAAAGATATAAAATTTTAATTTTTTGTGAAGAATCACCAACAAGTGGGACACAATTGTGAAGTGGAACGAAATCCATTGGATTTTTGAAACTTTTTTAACTTAGAAAAAAATGAAAAGTGGGGCGTGCAAAATTATTCGGCCCCCTTGCGTTAATACTTTGTAGAGCCACCTTTTGCTGCGATTACAGCTGCAAGTCGCTTGGGGTATGTCTCTATCAGTTTTGCACGAGACTGAAATTCTTGCCCATTCTTCCTTGCAAAACAGCTCAAGCTCAGTGAGGTTGGATGGAGAGCGTTTGTGAACAGCAGTTTTCAGCTCTTTCCACAGATTCTCGATTGGATTCAGGTCTGGACTTTGACTTGGCCATTCTAACACCTGGATACGTTTATTTGTGAACCATTCCTTTGTAGATTTTGCTGTATGTTTGGGATCATTGTCTTGTTGGAAGATAAATCTCCGTCCCAGTCTCAGGTCTTTTGCAGACTCCAACAGGTTTTCATCCAGAATGGTCCTGTATTTGGCTGCATCCATCTTCCCCTCAATTTTAACCATCTTCCCTGTCCCTGCTGAAGAAAAGGAGGCCCAAACCATGATGCTGCCACCACCATGTTTGACAGTGGGGATGGTGTGTTGAGGGTGATGAGCTGTGTTGCTTTTACGCCAAACATATCGTTTTGCATTGTGGCCAAAAAGTTCGATTTTGGTTTCATCGGACCAGAGCACCTTCTTCCACATGTTTGGTGTGTCTCCCAGGTGGCTTGTGGCAAACTTTAGACGAGACTTTTTATGGATATCTTTGAGAAATGGCTTTCTTCTTGCCACTCTTCCATAAAGGCTAGATTTGTGCAGTGTACGACTGATTGTTGTCCTGTGGACAGACTCTCCCACCTCAGCTGTAGTTCTCTGCAGTTCATCCAGAGTGATCATGGGCCTCTTGGCTGCATCTCTGATCAGTCTTCTCCTTGTCTGAGCTGAACGTTTAGAGGGACAGCCAGGTCTTGGTAGATTTGCAGTGGTCTGATACTCCCATTTCAAAATGATCGCTTGCACAGTGCTCCTTGGGATGCTTAAAGCTTGGGAAATCTTTTTGTATCCAAATCCGGCTTTAAACTTCTCCACAACAGTATTACGGACCTGCCTGGTGTGTTCCTTGGTCTTCATGATGCTCTCTGCGCTTTCAACAGAACCCTGAGACTATCACAGAGCAGGTGCATTTATACAGAGACTTGATTACACACAGGTGGATTCTATTTATCACCATCAGTCATTTAGGACAACATTGGATCATTAAGAGATCCTCGCTGAACTTCTGGAGTGAGTTTGCTGCACTGAAAGTAAAGGGGCCGAATAATTTTGCACGCACCACTTTTCAGTTTTTTATTTGCTAAAAAAGTTTAAAATATCCAATAGATTTCGTTCCACTTCACAATTGTGTCCCACTTGTTGGTGATTCTTCACAAAATATTAAAATTTTATATCTTTATGTTTGAAGCCTGAAATGTGGCAAAAGGATGAAAAGTTCAAGGGGGCCGAATACTTTCGCAAGGCACTGTATACAGGAGCTGCAACTTTAGGTGAGGCTGCAAAGCCTGACAGGGGTACAGATTCATCCTGTGAGGCTGCTACCAGTCTGTCAGGGGGGGATGGTATTCTGCAGGCATGTCCAGAACCCCTAGCTCTAGACAGGGATTTCTTTTTTTTTTTTTTTTTTTTTTGACTTAAAATTTTTATTCTTTATTTTTAATTTAATGATAAGATGGACATTACATACAGGTACAGTCTCAAGTTACATACATTACTTTAGCAACATACATCTCCAAGTATTGCACATGCAGGGCTTAACAACACTCTAATTAATACAACTCCGGCCTTCTTGGGACTTTATCATGGGTCAGGAGCGTTGGCTCCATAACATCAGTCCAGGAACTATAAGCAACAGTAAACTTAGGCTAGGGAGCCTGTCACCCCTCTCGGGAATATTCTGTGAGCAGGCCCTTTATATGTAGGTCCAGGCATAGAGAGCGCAGCCCAGAATTTGGCCGACCCCAATTGCACATGTGTGTAAATTGATACTATACTATTGGGACAGAGTATCACGGTACTTGAGAAAATATTCATAGTATGACCCATAACTAATTTAACACTACAACAATACCTGTATTTAGATTTTCAGGAAGAATAATGATGTTACCAGGTTCACTGCTCTAAACATGCTACTGCGCCTTTCTACATGTCTTCGCATATACATAAGAAATCAACAAACAGTTTACTCAACACTAGAGGACGTCATATAGTGGTGGGCCATAGACCCCAAAATTTCTGATGGACATGTATTCTGTTCAATTTATACGCTAGCATCTTCTCCATTAAACATTGAGCATTTACTCTATTTATGACCTCCAACACAGTAGGGGGGTCTGGGGATCGCCATTTGGCTGCAATTGATATACGGGCAGCAAATAGGATATGTACAATCACTATCCTTTGTGCACATGGGAAGGAGTCTATCCCTAATGTAAGAAGTGCTAATTCTGGGTTGGGTTTACAATTCGTTTTGGAAATGTCTGAGATGAGTGAAAATACATCTCTCCAGAAGTTATGTAGTATACTACAGTGCCACATAACATTTAGGAGGTTACCTCTGTGCTGACATTCTCTCCAGCAAAGTGGGGAAAGAATGGGGTTCATTGTGTGTAGGCGCGTCGGGGTGATGTACCACCTATGTAGTAACTTACACGAATTGTCCCAGTGATCTACACAGGCTGAGGATACCCTATTGTATCTAATAGCAGTCATCCATTGTGGGAATGTAAAGATTGTCTGTAGTTCAGCCTCCCATTTGAGCATATTCGGGGTTTTGGAGCTCTTTAATTGTTGGTTACAGAATCTATAGCAGAGAGATATACCCCTTATGTTTGTCTTGCCCCTGGACATGAAGAATTCCCATAGGACTAATGGGACTTCCGTGGTAGCATGAGGATTCATTTTATTATAACTCCTAATTTGCTGTAGCATAAGGGTGTCAAGTGCCGAAGGTTGAGTAATATCTACAGTGTGAAAATGCACGCCCTTTTGTTTCCAGTGATGTGTTGAGAAGTTTTGAATAAGGAATGTGTAGGTCGTGAGAGGAGTTTCTAGTTTGTGAGTAGCCTCCCCCGGGAATTTCATCTTGGTGACTAGGGACCACGCAGCAATTGAGGCCCTTATTGTAGGGTAATCAGGTATTAGGGGTTTGTGATGTATGGTGGATGCCATCAGGAGTGCAATCAGATCATGAGTTGGTGTAACCTCCCTTTCTATTTGATTCCATAAATTATCTTCCTGACTAGAGAACCAAAATTTCAGTTGGTCCAATAAAGAGGCAGTATAGTAGGCATACGCGTTCGGTAAGCTTCCTCCCCCCACCTTTTTGTGTAAGTAGAGAATTTTCATCGCTATTCTAGGTTTTTTAGTCTTCCATATGTAGGCATTCAGAAGCTTTGCAAGATCCGAGAAAAATTTGTGGGGTATAGGGATTGGGATGGTTCTGAAAAGGTATAGGATCTTGGGGAATATTTGCATCTGATAAGCCGCAATCCGCCCCATCCATGACAGTTGGAATTTGGACAGCTGTAAAAAGTCTTTCTTGATCTGCTCTAGGAGGGGTAAAAAATTTTCAGAGTATAGTTTGGATGTAGGGTGGGTGAGTTGGATACCTAAGTAGGTAATAGAGGGGGCATCCCAGGTGCAAGGGAATAGTAGTTCTAGTTTGGCGACCATGTTGTGGGTTAAATGAAGTGGCAGGGCAAAACATTTAGAGGTATTAATTTTGTAATATGTTATTTTCCCAAATTCATTGATAACTTCCGTGGCTTTACTAAGTGAGATGGGTGGGTTGGTCATGGTAAGAATCACATCGTCTGCAAACAGACCTATTTTGTGTTCCGTGTGTCCAATTCGGAGGCCTGTGATCTCCCCAGTGGATCTAATGATTTCTGCAAGGGGTTCTATTGCTAGGGAAAAAACAATCGGAGACAGCGGACATCCCTGTCTCGTTCCATTTGTGAGGTTGAAGGAATCAGAAAGCATCCCTGACGTAAATACTCTGGCGGAGGGATTCGTGTATAAAGACATGACCGCTGAATGCAAGAATCCGCTTATGCCGAATTTATGTAGTGTGTGTGACAGGTATGACCAGTGAACTCTATCAAACGCCTTTTCCGCGTCTAAGGCTACAAATATGCTAGGCGTGCGATTGAGTTCCGCGTGTCTCAGGAGATTGATCATTTTCCTAGTGCCATCTGGGGCCTGTCTGCCCTTGACAAAGCCCACTTGTTCTAGCCCAATGAGTGTAGGGGTTACATTGAGTAGTCTGTTTGCTACTATCTTTGCATAGATCTTTAGATCCGAGTTCAGGAGTGAAATGGGCCTATAATTCTGGGGGTAGGCCGGATCCTTCCCGGGTTTTGGGATAGTCACTATAATTGCTTGGAGCATTTCCTTTGGGAATGTACAGGTGTGTGCCGCCGTATTGTATAGATCTACCAGTCGGGGGGCGAGCAAAGATGAGAATGTTTGGTAGTATTCGGCTGAGAACCCGTCGGCTCCCGGTGATTTGTGTTTGGGAAGTTTCTTAATTACGTCCTTGATTTCATCTTCTGTAAAGGGCGCATTAATTATGCCTAAGGTCCCCTTATCTATGGACGGGAGGTCAATCCTTTTAAGAAAGTCAGTAATCTCAGTTTCTGTGGGTTGATGGGTAGACTTATCCTGGTTTAGATTATATAAGACTTCGTAGAAGTCTTTAAACGCGTTCGCTATGTCTTTGGGGTTCTGATATGAAGTATTATTAGTGGGATGTTTAATTATAGATATTTTGGATTGTGCTTGTCTTTTCTTTAATTGGGATGCTAGCAACTTCCCCGCTCTATTGTTCTGGGAGTAGAAAGTTAGTTTAAGTCTCTTATAGTAAAGGTCGTAGTCTGATTTCAACACTAGTCTCAGTTCCTCCCTACTGGAGTTCAATTGTTGTAATAAGGAGTGGTCCCCATTTTTTTTATGCTTACTTTCTAAGTCAGCTATTCGGTCATGGAGTTGCGATATAAATCTGTTTTTTTTCCTTTTTTCCCTAGCTGCTATCTGGATCAAGGCGCCTCTCGTGAAGGCTTTGTGGGCGCACCAGATTGTCGCGGGGGAAGTGCCAGGGGTTTCATTGAACTCAAAGAATTCATTTAGCTTCCCGTGAATTTCCTCCCTAATTTTGGGCTGGGAGAGTAGGTATGTGTTGTTACGCCAAAGTGGAGAGGCTGTAGTTTTGTTGGTGGAAGTTATATCAATGGTGATGGGGGCGTGGTCAGACCATGTGATGGTGTGAATATTTGCTTTGAGTACCTTTTGTAAAGTATATTTGTCCGTAAGGAAGAAGTCAATCCTAGAGTAACTCTTGTGGACCGGTGAGAAGTAGGTGTAGTCCCTCTCTGTGGAGCGGAGACAGCGCCATGGATCATAGAGATCTTCCCCCAGGCAGAAATTACCTAGGGATGGTCTTCGTCTCCGCTCCCCAGAGGAGGAGTCAAGCATGTTATTCATAAGTACATTAAAATCTCCACAAATGACTAGGTTACCTTTTTTCATTGCTTTTGCTTTTTGTATGGTTTTGCGTAGAAACCTAATCGGGCTTTTGTTTGGAGCATACAAATTCACCAGTGTGTATACCTCATTGTTAATTTCGGTAATCAGGATGATATACCTACCATTACCATCATAGTGTTCATCTAGGAGGTTAAAAGATACAGAGTCCTTAATAGCGATCATTACTCCATTGTTTTTTTTTGAGTTATTTGCCATGAAGACATGTGGAAATTTCTTATGGGAGCATTTAGGTGTACTTTGGTCCAGGAAATGAGTCTCTTGTACACACAGTACATCACAGTTCTCGTCCAGGGCAGTTTTCCATAGGGATCTCCTTTTATAGGGGCTGTTAAGTCCTCTAGCGTTGATAGATAGCAGTTTAAGTGTCATTTGTTTCATTCATGGTGCTTCGGTGACATCTAGTGGCGCAATATGAGAATTGGCTGTAGCAAAGCATTAATTTCTGAGCAGTGAGGAGCTGTAATTTGGTTTTCATTACATAAACCTGGAGTCTCAAAATTATACAGAGACAAATGACCATTGCAACGTCAATGGTCTGAAAATCAAAACATATAACCGTCATCATCAACAGGATGGATTTGGGACAATCCCAAAAGCAGTATTGGGGTAAAGACATTCAGGTGATTACCTGTTCAGCCGAACATCCGGGGACCATCTGTTCAGCATTAGAAGGCGAAAGAGGCACAGTAAGGTTAATTTGGAAAATAGGAAGTTCAGCACCATGGACCCATTATTAGTGTAGTACAGATGTGGTTATTTGTCACGGTTGTTCCTGGCACTGCGGTTGTTGATAAGTTCCGATCTGGGTGAAGACTGGTCCATGGATTCAGGGAAACCTTCCTGGGGAAGGAGTCCCCACTTGCGAAGTAGTTCCAGACCTTTATCCAGGGAGGAAATGGTATACCATTCGTTGTTTTTCTCCAGAATGATTTTTGCAGGGAAGCCCCATCTATAGAGAATCTTGTGATTTCTCAGCATTTTTGTAACCGGTATCAGATTATTTCTAGCCTTCATTGTGGCCTGTGATAGGTCAGCATAAAGTGTGATTCCAGCATATGGGTCTGGGAGGATGTTGTTTTGCCTGGAAAACCTCATAAGCTGGTCTTTAATATGAAAGAAATGAATTCTGGCTATAACATCCCTAGGAATCTTCTCAGGGAGATGTTGTGGTTTGTGCAGCCTGTGTGCTCTGTCAATAATGACATCCGCTGTGGTGAGAGAGGGAATTGCTGTCTTCATTAGCTGCTGCAGGAATGAACTCAGTTCAGCAGGCTTAACTGTTTCAGGAATCCCTCTGAATTTCACATTGTTCCTGCGTGCGCGGTCCTCGAGATCTGAGACCTTCAGGCGTAGTGCTGTGAGTTCATCTTCTAGATCCACATGAGCATCCACCATTTCGTTGTGGGCTGCAGAGAAATCCCCCATTTTGTTTTCCACATAGGCGATTCTATCTCCCATTGCACTCAGCTCCCTGCGTGTGGAGTGAGCGATGTGAGCTATGTCTTGTTGTATGGCCCCTCTTAGCGTCAGGATCATATCCTTCATTATTGTATCGGTCATGGGCTGACCAGAGACAGGCATATCATCCAGCTTCTGGGCATATGAGGCAGCTTGCTCCATGTCATCCCCCCCCCCCCTCCTTGTTCATTGCTGTCATCCCCTGGGGCACTGACCCTCCGTTTCTGCTTGAGGGGGCTGTTGAATGGGGAAGAATAAGGGGGCTGAGTTAGTGTGTCGTCAGGTAGCTCACCCTGCAAAGTGAATGTCGCGCCGTTCTCTCCCTCATGGCAGTGTGATGCATGCAGTCCCGCTGCGGCGCCATCTTGGTCCTTCCGGCCTGTCATGGAGGGATAGAAGTCTGTCAATTTTCTGGGCCCCTCTCTGTTCTTGCGTTTGGCCATGCTATCAGCGGGGTTCCTCCTGTCTTCCGCCGCTCGGATGTGCAGTTTCTGAGCCTCAAAAGCCGCTAAAGGTTGCTTAAGGTCCCCTGATGTGTCGGAGCTCTCCTCTCACACCACCATCCGCTCCGGCCGCCGGCTCCGCCCCTTAGACAGGGATTTCTTTGTGCCTCCTTTACCTGCCCCTGAGCGCCTCTTACTGGGAGACATAGTCCTAAGCTACAAAGCAGAGTGTCACGATCAGCGTCTAAGATAACCAGAAACGTAGCTACACAAGGAACTGAGACCAAACAAAGTATTTATCATTAAAGTGATATTTATTTACAGTGAACATACACAAATAAACATACACAGCAACCAGTGAAAGCATAAACCACTCCAGCAAACAAGAACAAGAATAACTAATAAACCTAACTGCTATCTATATACACTATCTACAACTAAGGGACAAAAGCAACAGGGATGCAAGGAAGGGGACACGACTGGGTACAAGGGCATAGAACAAGGCATAGGGGGTGCAGGGCGGATCAGGACACAGGAAGGTTCAGAAAGGTATCAGGCGCAATCTGGTAGCAAGGAGGCAATCAGACAGGATAGTGACGCGCTGGGGGAAGGGAGGAGCAGCCTTAAGTATCCACATGGCAGCTGGAGCCAGGTGTGGCTGATCAGAACCTGCTGGCTTTTGGGAGACACCTGCTGGTGGACACTGGAACTGCAGCCATTGGCAAAGTGAACCTCAGTGCCCCAGCAGGTGAACTCAACCCTGACAGATTCCCCCCCTTAAGGAGCGTTCTCCGGACGCTCCACAAGGCCCTACCACTGGGGTCTGCAAGCCAAGTACCCCACTGCCAACGTCCAAAGGCTTGGTGAAAACCCCACCGCCAGGATCCCAAAACCGGCTGGGTTTTCTTCTGGTCAGACCCTCTGAGATGTACATTTGGTAGTCCCTCAAGACAGCAGGTACTCCAATGCTGGTATTCCACAGGTTATCTGCAGCCTTAGCCCTGGGGTTATGTGACAGTGCCAGAACCCAGACCCCAAAGTGTCTCATCGTAACTCTGTAGCCTGCCTGGTTTACAGGACTTCCTCTGCACCTCAAAAGCCACCTAGGCCTCTCTGAGGCACTGGTTACCCGACCCGGGTCCCCTAGTACACCCAGAGCTGTGGCAATTGCATCCAGATCATGGCAAGGCACAGATCGTACTCTGCCATTCCCCGGAAGCCTACCACCACCAGGGCCATGAAGGCAGATGCAGCTACCAGTTACCAAGGGCATGTCCGAACCGCCAGGCTTTGGCACCATAGGAGCAACGCACTGCCAGAGGGACTCAATCGAGGCAACCGTCAAATGAATCTCAGGCCCAGCAGATGACCCATTAGCAGGTGGACACTCAGCCTTTGCATAACAATCCAACTGAGCAGCTGGCATAGAGTCAATAGAACCCGGCGGGGTGGTAAGGAGAAGAGATCTAAGATCAATGGTAGACTTGTCATCGGACAGCAGACCCTCAGGAGGCAGGCAGGTTGTTGGGCACAGGACATCCAGAGGGAGGCTGGGAAGCAGGCAGAGGCACATCAGACTGGCCAGTGGCACAGGCATCGGTGAACTCAACCCTGACACAGAGGTACTAGTACAAGTGCAACAACCGTTGTGCTTTAGTCTTACAATACATATATACATGTGTGTGTGTGTGTGTATGTATGTATGTATGTATGTATATATGTATGTATGTGTATATATGTATGTATATATATATATATATATATATATATATATATATATTAGCTCACTGCACAACCTGATGCTGAGTAGGTGTCTTTAAGTATGCCTGGATCCGATCCACTGAGATGCTTACAGCCCACAGCTCTGTGTCCCACCGCTTACAGAAGGCTCTGGCGTGCTGGGCTTTAAATTATGCCGCTTTGGCGCCTGCGCACTGATGCGCCGTGCACGCGCCCGCAACCACGCCTCCCTCCTTCTCTCCCTGCTCACCTTGTACAGTCAAAAGGCGTGCCCTAGCGCGCGCGACTGTCATGGAGGCGGCCAGGAGCGAGGGGGGAAAGAGAAGACCGCTGGAGAACTTCGTGGACTGCGTGGGGTCTCTGTTATGAAATGTGGCAGAGTCTGCAGTGGAGGTGGTGAGCGGTTTTATATAACAGACCAACTTCACTGAGCGTGTTCCTGGACGGCATGCAAGTATACACCAGGTATGTCACTTACTCCCTCTGGTGGCGGAAACCAGGTAAGTCATGCAACTACTCATAGAAGATAATATTAAAAAAATTATCTTCACTTACCTTATCCCTGCCGCAGGAAAACTGCTGAGAACCGATCCAGCCTTCACCCATCACGGCGGGTAATGTTGTGCCAACCTTCAGGGTTCTGGGTCCCTACTTAAAGGAACCTCTTCCCTGGACCTGTAGAAGACTCTGCCAGGAGCTTTTCGTGCCACTTGGATTAGTACACCAAAGACTGGATCCCAGAGCCCAGACCTCCGAAGAGAGACATTACAGGCAAACCTTGTTTCTTCTTTCCACGAGGCCCGGGTACCATCCATCATAGGCGTTTAGTATTGGCCTGAGGTATGGATCCGGTTGTATAGCTCCTAAGCCTCTGCAGAGACCATCAAACAGAGCTTTCTTCTTAGCACATGTTCAACGTGACCAACCACCTTAGACACTGGCGCCTTGTAATTGGGGTTGCCAGTGTCCAATCACCTGATGGTGACTATCTAACCCACTAAGTAATTAAGTCTCTGTGTCCTGTGATGTATGATCAAGAAAATGTTAGGCCGCGGTTACACCAACAGGCAGCCGCCGCCTCCTCATTGATCCTATACTCCGAGCCCGGGTGAGATCATCAGCAAAACACCCCAAATATGTGGCTACTCGGCAGTTGAGCCCAACCCCAAAAAGAGCTATTGCTCTTGCCCATAGTCTGACCTTTGCTCCAGCAGGACATTCAGAGTATACCAATGTGGAGGTGTTGGGCTAAAGTTGAGAGCAGCAAGCATAGTACTGGGTCTGTCAAAAAAACGTAGGAGACAAGCCATCAATTATGTGAAGTGTTCAGAGCATAAGAGAGGCCTTCGTTCATCCGTGGACCAGGATAAACTGGCAACCTGGAGGACCCCCAGTTCGCAGGCCTAACACACATTGTTCCTGGCATGTCACCCATAAATAACAATAAAGGTGAATTAACTCTAAGATCAACCTGGAAAACAAGAAAAGAGAAATGCTGAGCTGGATGTGTGTCAGCAGTCTGCTTGTATAGAATCAGCCAGCCACCTCTTCATTCGGTGGTTATGAGCGGGAGTTGCCCGCCTGTCTAGCTTGAGAGTGGCTCACACAGCGACTATAGCGAACCCTTTGTGGTCTACCCGGGGGGAGCTTGGCGCTGAGGATCTTTGGTGATAAGTCATCAGCCAGTTGGGTACTGGAATCGGGTCCATGTCGGCAAAGGTGAACAAGTCTGGAAGCTCCGAGGGGTGACGTAAAGGAAAGGTATCTGGGCACTTGCAGACTATGAGGTGAAACTAGTGACCCCACTTGTACGTAAGACCTTTCTCCCCAAGACCATCTAGAAGAGGTTTGAGCGACCGCATTAGAGTTTTTCTGGAAACATCTGTTAGGAGGTGGATAGCTGCGCCATCAAATTCCAGGACTCCCACCTGCCAGGCCTGCTGCAATATATCCTCCTTAAGGGTGAAGGAGTGTAAACAGCAGAGGACGTATCTGGGTCTGTCAGATGGATCAAATCGTGGGCCCAGGGTTCTATAAACTCTGTCGATGATGTCAGATTCCGGCAGGCAGTCTAGGTAACGGTTAAAGACATTGTGTGGGACACTTTCGGGCACCATCCTTGACCGGATGTTCTACCTGCGGCTGCGCTTCTCCAGGTCGTCCTGGAGTAGATGCAGCTGTATGATTTGGTCAGTAAGTTCAGAGTTGGAAGTCTGCAGGGTTTGTACAGATTGGGACACTATATCCTGGTCCTTTGCTATTACAGTAACACGGGAGTCCAGCACGGCTACATCCTGTCTGATAGATTGTATCTCGCCCTTCATGACTGTCTCCATTCTCTGAACAAGGGATTCCAAATCAGTTCTTGTGGGTAGCTGCTGCAAAAAAGCCCACAGTCTTTGTTCAGAGGAGGCATGGAGAGGGGAGACCCTGTGGTTGCTGCATGCAATAGAGTGTACTCGCTGTGTTCTGATGCGTGGGTGGCAGCCTCTGCCCCTCCATGTCCCCTGGGCTGAAACAGAGCGCTGGATGGGATGCGAGCTGAGGGTGAAGCTGAGAGCGTTGGGCTGAGCATGATGTCCTCCCTGTCTGAGGCTGCTAGTGATCAGGGGAGACAGAACGAGAGGTCACTGGGTGGCGAGAACGGCGGCATGGTGTGATCGTCCACCATCTGTAGCGGATCAGTCACGCTGGGGACCTCCGCTGTGTCCGGGGCTGCATGGCGGGCAAACGCCATCTTGGCGGCTGCTGGTGTGGAGGCCGCCGGCTGGAATGAGCGCAGGTAGCAGTCCATGCCGGTCTCCGGAGCGGGTGGATGGCGGTCGGGTTCCCCAGGTGTCCGAGGAGGCAGGTAGATGCCGGTACTGTGCGGTATTATGCCGTGATATCGTTGCGGGATAGCCGCTGGCCGGGAGCCCTGTGAGGATGCATCTTCATGCTGATATGCCTAAACCACGCCCCCATGATTTTCATTTAATCAGTACAGTTGTCATTCCAAAATGCAATACAAATACATTACAACCCTTTTAAATTTTTATTCTGTCGTACGAGAATTTTCGTGACTTTAGTAAACTGCCCACGGGCATTTTTTCAGCCGCGTTTTTGAGCGTTTTTTACAGCTTAAAAACGCCTGTCCATGTTAGTCTATAGCTTCATGCCCACCTAGGCGTTTTTGAGCTGTAAAGAGCATAGGCGTTTGTAAGCTGTAAAAAAAAAACAGGACCAGTGCGTTCCTCAGCGTCAGAATTAGGCAGAAAAAAACGCGAGCGTCAAAAAACGCGCACTAACGCGCAAAAAACGCGCACTAACGCGCGGTCGCGTTTTTTTTTTTTTGTTTTTTTTTTGAAAAAAAAAATATTTACAATAACATGGACAGGCGTTTTTAAGCTGCAAAAAACGCAGCTGTAAAAACGCCAGTGGGCATGAGGCCTTAATGTTCGATATGCGCCTAGCATGGAAAAAAAAAAAATGAACGATCATTCGTCCGATAATCTCATTGTGTGTACCAGGCATTGGACATGATTTCCTATTGGAAATATCTCACCAAAAATTACTTTTGTTGCAGGGATGTCTGAAATCCGACTTGCATCTTAGGACAGAAATTTTTTCTGGGGGGGCGTTCTGTACACATTCTGTGTACAGAACACCTCCATGTAGCCATATTGCATTGCATTTTACAGAAAATTACAGAGTTGCAGATTGAAAAGGAATAGTAATTTTTTAAAACATTCGATTACAATATGACCTGGACAGAGTGTCAGGTTTTGTATTTTTTGAGCCTGGACGTGTTGCAATTGTATATGCTATATTTTTTTCTTCTTTTTTTTTGCTATTCCCCCCCCCCCATGTGTAAGTGGAGTTACCGTTTTAACGTTAAGGCAGGCTGTAAATTTCTTTCCTGCAAATTTGCACAATTCCCCCATCAACAAAGGGAATCCCTACAAAGACATTGCCTGCTCCCCGCACCCCCCACCACACCAACCGGGAGAAGATGGAAATTATTGCTAGCTGCTATAACATAATCGCAAGTGAATCTGGCAGGCTGGTTGGTACCCAAGTTGATCGATAAACTTAGTACATTCAGCCTGCCCACACCGCACGAATCTCGGCAGGTTCCTGCTTAACCGGCCAAGATTCTAATGCCCACAGGCACACAGGAGCGGAAATTCAGACAAATCCGTGGATTTTTTCCGATGGAAAGTTGGCTCAAACTTGTGTTGCATACACACGGTCACACAAATCTTGTCGGGAATTCCGAACGGCAAGAACGACGTAAAACACGTACCATGAGCCGAGAAAAATTAATTTCAATAGCCAGTGCGTCTCTTCTGCTTGATTCAGAGCATGCATGTTTTTTTTGTCCGTCAAGATTGCATACAGACGAATGGAATTTCCGACATGAACTTTTTCCGTCTGAAAATTTGACAACCAGCTCTCAAATTTTTCTTGGCAGAAATTCCGACAGAAAAAGTCAGATGGAGCCTACACACGGTCGGAATTTCCAACCAAAAGCTCACATCAAACGTCGGAAATTCAGACCATATGTACAGGGCATATCAGTCTATGGCTGGCCTAAGCTGCCGATTTTTCTTTCCTGCAACCAGTCAGTCAATGTTGATGGGGGAATTTCTCCCGCAGAGCCATTGTCCTCCCACCGGGAAAACACTGTGATGGTATAACAGCCGCTAGCAATAATGGCGTGTAAAACAGGCTGGTTGTACCCAGGTTAATTGATTTGATCAACTTGGGTACATTCAGCTTGCATTATGATTCTGTCGATATTCGAACCATCTATGGCTGGCTTTAGAAAGACTGCAAAAAACTGATAGGAGTTTAAACTATTACCTATTTGAAATGAAAGCGAAGAAAAAAACATTTTGATATGTAGTAGTTTTTACCTTTATCATTTTTGCTTTTAAGATTAGCGTTAACATGTTATATGTTCACCCTTCATGTTTAAAATTTACATCAGCATGTTGTTGTTGTTTGTTTTTTTGCTTTCTTTTTACAGATAATGGCACATGGACACAGCTTTGGTTGGTGTCTGATTATCATGAGCATGGTTCACTATTTGATTACCTGAACAGGTATACTGTAACAGTGGAAGGGATGTTAAAGCTGTCATTATCCACTGCAAGTGGCTTGGCTCATCTCCACATGGAAATTGTTGGGACACAAGGTATGGTTTTTGTTTTTAAAAAGGAAGAAAATTCTGCACTTGGGTTTACAATTGACCAAAAACATGAAGCTGCTAGCACAAAAATTCTGATACCAAATATATGTAATACAATAAGACCAAGTGCAGTAAAAACGTGTCACACATAGTGCCAATCATCCATACACATAGCAATCCATGTCAGATCTCAATGTGCAAATGAAACCTGTGTACATGGAAAAATTATTACAATTTGGTGTCAATCATCCATACACATAACAATATGTGACACATCTTGATATGTAAAAAACTCCACTTAATAACTTGACCACTCTAGTGTATACCTATAAAGTTTGATGATCCTGGTGGGAGAATCCATGTACTCTGAGAAAATCCAGCAGTGATCAACTAGCCAACAAAAACTGCTTACCAGAACATTCACTAAATGCATTATGATTGAGCTTTGTAGCTCTTGAGAGTGATTTGTAGTGGAGAAGAATGAAGAAGGAAGGCCCCATATGTATAGGTTGGTCTGTGAATGTTTGGTGATGGCAGGGGCTTGGTCCCAGGAATTTTTCCTAAATAGGATAGGACCGGAAAATATTCAGAATATTCTTAGGGGAGGAAACAATAAATATGTAGATTATTCCCTTGATAGGAACTACATCAGCAGAAGCCTGTAACTGAAGGGTGCATGGATTGCAGAATTTTAGGTGTTCTGTATCATCAGGTGATTATTTTGTAACGAGTTTCCTGAATCTTGTTGATGGTAGGCGTCTAAGATAGATTTTCGTGGTCAAATATTTCTTGTATGTGTAAAGTAGAAAGATCCCTGTCTAAAAAATTGTACTATACTGTGTGTGTGTGTGTGTGTGTGTGTATATATATATATATATATATATATACATACATACATTTTTTATACTGTATCTCACAAAAGTGAGTACACCTCTTACCTTTTTGTAAATATTTTATTATACTTTTTCATGTGACAACACTGAAGAAATTACTCAACACACTATACACTCAATATTCTGTGTGGCCACCATTATTTTCCAGCATTGCATTAACCCTCTTGGGCATGGAGTTCACCAGAGCTTCACAGGTTGCCACTGGAGTTCTCTTCCACTCCTCCATGACGACATCACGGAGCTGGTGGATGTTGGAGACCTTGCGCTCCTCCACCTTCCATTTGAGGATGCCTCACAGATGCTTAATAGGGTTTAGGTCTGGAGACATGCTTGGCCAGTCCATCACCTTTACCCTCTGCTTCTTTAGCAAGGCAGTGGTTGTCTTGGAGGTGTGTTTGGGGTTGTTATGTGGGAATACTGCCCAGTCTCCGGAGGGAGGGAATCATGCTCTGCTTCAGTATGTCACAGTAAATGTTGACATTCATGGTTGCCTCAATGAACTGTAGCTCCCCAGTGCCAGCAGCACTCGTGCAGCCCCAGACCATGAAACTACCACCACCATGCTTGACTGTCTTTGTACTCCTCACCTGGTTGCCGCCACACACGCTTGACACCATCTGAACCAAATAAGTTTATCTTGGTCTTATTAGACCACAGGACATAGTTCCAGTAATCCATGTCCTTAGTCTGCTTGTCTTCAGCAAACAGTTTGCAGGCTTCCTTGTGTATCATCTTTAGAAGAGGCTTCCTTCTGGGATGAAAGCCATGCAGACCAATTTGATGCAGTGTGCGGCGTATGGTCTGAGCACTGACAGGCTGACACCCACCCCTTCAACCTCTGCAGCAATGCTGGCAGCACTCATACATCTATTTCCCAAAGACAACCTCTGTATATGACGCTGAGCACGTGCACTCAACTTCTTTGGTTGACCATGGCGAGGCCTGTTCTGAGTGGAACCTGTCCTCATAAATTGCTGTATAATCTTGGCCCAGTGGCAGTGCGTCCATTAGGGGCGCTCGGGCGCCGCCCCCTCTCTCCTGCCAGCCCCTCTGTGCACTTTGGATAGATTCATGCATTGCATGAATCCTATACACGGCCGCTGTATACGACCCCTATTCAGGCGTTCGGGCACCGGGCACCAGAATTACAACGGCGGGGGGGTGTTTTTAAAGCACCTGATTAGAGCCATAGGCTCTAATAGGCTTCAAAAAAGGTGCACTGCGAGCACAAACCATTGCGCTTGCAGTGCACCCAGGTGTGTTAGCAAAGCAAATATTAATTTGCTTTGCTAACACAGAACTACCTCTCAGCCAATTAGGAGGCCTGGATGTACAGGTAATACCGGGCACCTGATTGGCTGAAGGCAGAAGCAATCCTATTGGCGCCAAGGAATACAGGAAGAAGACATGCACGGAGGAGTTGGAGGACACAGCATCCATCGCTGTGCCACTGTCCCACACCTCGCCGCCTGACCAGCTGCCTGACACGCCACCACATTGGGGTAAGTGCCGGGCAGACGGCGGGCGGGCACAGTGGTTGCATATTATGGCCACAAAGGCTGCAACTGATGGAGCACAGTTGGCTGCATTTGATAGGCACAGAGGCTACATATTATGGGTACAGTTGGCTGCATATGATGGGCACAGTGTTACGTACCTAGTCTATGGATAACATCTTCCATGGTCTGTCTGAAACAGGTAATGGTTTTAATAATCCCCAGGCCTTAGCTCTACTGTTCTTGTTCCAAATGCAGATTGTGCAGGATTCCACAAATTTCTTGCAGTCTTCACATACTTTAGGCCACCAGAAAGTGCGTTGCACCAGGTCAGTAGTCTTGGTTATGCTAAAATGCCCAGCCAGTGCATGATCATGACAAAGTTCCAGTATAGAAACCCGTAAACTTTCGGGTACGAAAATCTTGTCCCTGTACCAGAACAAACCATCCTTTGCTTGTACCTCAGATTCAATGGGGGGTGCCCACCCCACGGAAGCTTGCTTGATCCGAGAAAGCAGATCTTCTTGTACCAGAAGAAAATTACCTGGAGAAAGAATAGTGTCAGGAGAAGAAGTTTCTTTAGATCTATAAAACATCCTGGACAGAGCGTCAGGTTTTGTATTTTTTGAGCCTGGACGAAAAGTGACATGAAAAGAGAACCTGGAGAAAAATGTCTACCTGGCTTGTGGCTTCAACCTCTTTGCAGACTTCAGGTATTCCAGGTTTTTGTGATCTGTGAAGATCATAATTGGATGGGCCGCCCCTTCCAACAGATACCGCCACTCTTCCAGTGCGTATTTTATTGCCAGTAGTTATCAATCTCCCACATCGTAGTTCCTCTCTGCTGCTGATAACTTGTGGGAGAAAAAGGCTACCGGTTGAAGCAGGGTCTTGGTCCCTTGTCCTTGGGAAAGTACTGCCCCAACAGCGATTTCAAATGCGTCTACTTCAAGCACAAATGGCAGGGTAGAGTCAGGATGCTTCAAAACAGAGGCGGAGGTGAACAGTCTCTTGAGGGACTCAAAGGCAGTTTGGGCCTCCGGAGACCAATGGAAGCGGATTCCCTGTTTAGTTAACTGGGTGATGGGGGCAATAATGGTAGAGAATTCCTTAATGAATTTCCAGTAAAAATTGGCGAATCCAACGAAACATTAAATTCCTTTCTCATCTGCAGGGACCGGCCAGTCTAGGATTGCAGCAATCTTTTGAGGGTCCATCTTGATGCCTTCAATAGAAATGATCAGTCCCAGGAAAGGGATACTTTCTTGCTCAAACTCACACTTTTCAGACTTTGCGTACAGACCATGCTGTCGGAGCCGGGCTAACACACATCTGACATGCCTGCGATGGGAATCTAGGGAAAAAGAGAAGATTACAATATCGTTTAGGTAGACGATGACGAACAGATCCAAATAGTCCCGAAAGACATCATTAATAAAATACTGGAATGTGGCAGGAGCATTACATAACCCGAAGGGCATTGCCAGGTACTCAAAGTGCCCGAATCGGGTGCGAAAAGCTGTTTTCCACTCGCCCCTTCTCTGATACGGACCAAGTTATAAGCCCCTCGGAGATCAAGCTTGGTAAAGATGGTAGCAGCTCCCAGTCTCTGAAATTGCTCGGGTACAAAGGGAAGGGGATAGCGTTTAACGGTGATCTTGTTTAGCTCATGATAGTCTATGCAAGGCCGAAGGGTGTGATTCTTCTTTTCCACAAAAAGATTCCAATTCGGTTAACGGAAAAATTCTGCCAAAGGGAATTTCGGCCCCAGAAAGGAGTTTGATGGGGCGGAAGAGTCTCTGCTCCTTTCTTACTAAATACATCCATGAAATCATGGTAGGCCTCCGTAACAGATTGGCGTATTTCGGTTTCAGTGTCCAGACATAGCAGAGTAGAGGGTCCATAGAAGTCTTTAGAACCACAGAACTGCTGGAAATAAGTTGAAGGAAAAGTGACTATCCCTGTGGCCCAGTTGATATCAGGATTGTGGGCTTGTAGCCATGGCATACTGAATATAACAGGAAATAAAGGCGAGGAGATGCCCAGTTGCTCTTTCCGCCCTTCGTTCCCTCAGACGCCGGTCAATCTGTAAAGCTAGATCTGGGGTATGCCAACTCCGGCCAGTACATCTTTCAAAGGGTCAGACAGTCCCATGCGGAACTGGTAACGGAGGGCAGCGTCATTCCAATTAGTGTCCGCACTCCACCGCCTGAATTTGGCCACATAATCTTCCGCCGTCCTGTGTCTCTGCTGGAGGGTATGCAGTGCGGCTTCCGCAGTTGTGGAAAGCTGAAGATCTTCATATAGTTTAGCCACCGTGTCAAAAAAGGTAGTGAGATTGGTTAATACTTCAGCTTTCTGTTCCAGGAGACATTGGGCCCAGGTTTGGGGATCTCCCAGGAGCAAGGAGACAATGAAGCCCACCTTGGTGGCTTCCAGGGAAAAGGTACATGGCTGAAGGGCAAAGTACAGTTAACAAGTGTTGCGGAATGCCCTGAATTTGCTTTGTTCCCCGGAGAATTTTTTAGGAGTGGGAACTCTTGGTTCAGGAGGAAGCATCACAACTGTAGGAGAAGGTGCTGAGAAAAATTTGAAAGAAGAATCTAAATTAGAGACTCATCCTGGTAATTCCTGTCACATCCCAAAATTGCATATTGTGAAGAAAGGATGCCCCAAGGGATAATACGGACAGGGATTAAACCAGAATGGCAACAAATAGAAATAGGTAAGTATGTAAAAATATATACATTTTTATTGGTAGAACATATATGATGGTGTATTAAAAACAATCATAACAAAAAAGAGCATGATCACATGGAAATACAGCTGCTTGGTTGTTGCACTATACAATATGTTTACAGACAAGTGTCAGAATACAAAATGCAATGGCAACATAAATCCTACATGTTTCGGAAAAAATAGAACGGGCAATCTAATTCCTATTGTGTATATGTATATGTCTATATATATATATATATATATATATATATATATATATATATATATATATATATATAGGGGTCCCCGAGTTACAAACACCCGAGTTACGAACGACTCCTACTTACGAACGGCCACTTGTGCTCTACGATAACTTTCGAACAGCTCCGACACATTCTACACAGCCGTACTACGCCCCAGATAACATAACAAGCACCCGGAACATCCCACATCCATGCACAGGCAGCAGTTACACTTACGAATGCAGTGTTCCGACCGGAAGTTACACTTACAAATGCAGTGTTGCGACATACGAACAACTTCGACTTACGAACAAACCTACAGTCCCTATTGTGTTTGTAACTCGGGGACCCCCTGTATATATTCTTCTTCAGGGATTGGGTACAAGCTTGCTGGTGTATTTCTATAAAGATAAATATGTACATTGGGTATGGAAAGTATTCAGACCCCCTTACATTTTTCACTTTGTTATATTGCAGTTCATTTTTTTTCCTCATTAATATACACACAGCACCCCATATTGACAGAAAAACACAGAATTGTTGACATTTTTGCAGATTTATTAAAAAAGAAAAACTGAAATATCACATGGTCCTAAGTATGCAGACCCTTTGCTGTGACACTCATATATTTAACTCAGGCGCTGTCCATTTCTTCTGATCATCCTTGAGATGGTGCTAAGCCTTCATTTGAGTCCAGCTGTGTTTGATTTTACTGATTGGACTTGATTAGGAAAGCCACACACCTGTCTATACAAGACCTTAACAGCTCACAGTGCATGTCAGAGCAAATATGAGAATTATGAGGTCAAAGGAACTGCCCGAAGAGCTCAGAGACAGAATTGTGGCAAGGCACAGATCTGGAGGTTACAAAAAAATTATGCTGCACTTAAGGTTCCTAAAAGCACAGTGGCCTCCATAATCCTTAAATGGAAGATGTTTGGGATGACCAGAACCCTTCCTAGAGCTGACCGTCGGGCCAAACTGAGCTATCGGGGGAGAAGAGCCTTAGTGAGAGAGGTAAAGAAGAACCCAAAGATCACTGTGGCTGAGCTCCAGAGATGCAGTCGGGAGATGGGAGAAAGTTGTAGAAAGGCAATCCTCACTGCAGCCCTCCACCAGTCAGGGCTTTATGGCGGAAGCCTCTCCTCAGTGCAAGACATATGAAAGCCCGCATGGGATTTGCTTAAAAACACCTGAAGGACTCCAATATGGTGAGAAATAAGATTCTCTGGTCTGATGAGACCAAGATAGAACTTTGTGGCCTTAATTCTAAGCGGTATGTGTGGAGAAAACCAGGCACTCCTCATCACCTGTCCAATACAGTCCCAACAGTGAAGCATGGTGGTGGCAGCATCATGCTGTTGTGGGGGTGTTTTTCAGCTGCAGGGACAGGACGACTGGTTGTAATCGAGGGAAAGATGAATGCGGCCAAGTACAGGGATATCCTGAACAAAAACCTGAGTGCTCAGGACCTCCAGACTGGGCCGAAGGTTTACCTTCCAACAAGACAATGACCCTAAGCACACAGCTAAAATAACGAAGGAGTGGCTTCACAACAACTCTGTGACTGTTCTTGAATGGCCCAGCCAGAGCCCTGACTTAAACCCAATTGAGTATCTCTGGAGAGACCTAAAAATGGCTGTCCACCAACATTTACCATCAAACCTGACAGAACTGGAGAGGATCTGCAAGGAGGAATGGCAGAGGATCCCCAAATCCAGGTGTGAAAAACTTGTATCTTGTAAATGTCAACAATTCTGTGTTTTTCTGTCAATATGGGGTGCTGTGTGTACATTAATGAGTAAAAAAAATGAACTTAAATGATTTTAGCAAATGGCTGCAATATAACAAAGAGTGAAAGATTTAAGGGGGTCTGAATACTTTCCGTACCCACTGTGTGTGTGTGTGTGTGTGTGTGTGTGTGTGTGTATATAGAGAGAGAGAGAGAGAGAAATTAGATTGCCTCTCGTATTTTTTCCTGAAACATGTAGGATTTATGTTGCCATTGCATTTTGTATTCTGACACTTGTCTGTAAACATATTGTATAGTGCAACAACCAAGCAGCTGTATTTCCATGTGATTGGAACTGGAACAATTTAGATTCTTCTTTCAAATTTTTCTCAGCACCTTCTCCTACAGTTGTGATGCTTCCTCCTGAACCAAGAGTTCCCACTCCTAAAAAATTTTTTATGATTGTGTAGCGATACCTCCAACTAAGGAGGCCGCAGAATTAGATTTGGGCCCTGAGTGCAGCTCCGCCAACCCCCGGCAATAGGCTCTACCCCCTTCTGGCACAGCTAGTACTAACAATCAATGATATGTCCTATGCAATAGAATAACTAAGCAAGGACACATTAATGAATTGTAATAGATAAAGTGTTTTACTCATTAATTCTCAATATGAATAAAGGGGGTAACAATAATCACAGTTCTAGATAATCACTCCTAAGGGCAGCGTCCTGCCACTCTAACCCACTATATAGTAACACACGCTACAGGTGCGCCATACGGGCGACCGTTAACTAAGTGCCCTATGGCGCAGTAATCAAACACGCTAGAATCCCCACCAGGCCTGGTTCTAATATTTAGCTTAGTCCTTCTTTCTTCACCGGCAGGTCTGTAATGGTGGTGCACTTTAAACAGAGTATAACTTTGTAATCCAAGGGGTATGAAAATAACTTGTAGGCCACGGCAGTCTATAAGCCTATATACAGCAACAGTATCTTAGCTGGGCTTACGCCCTCTCACCCGCCGGACTACGGATCCAGTCCGGGAAACCTCCACCGGTCGTGTCACACACACTCGAGCTCTCCAACGATCGGGCCCCCGATCCGACAAGGCTGTAGCTCACAAAGTCAGATGCCACCCAGGCTCGCAGAGGGGAGGGTGGAAGGCTCTTTGGTGCAGAGCAAGGCCTCAGGCTTCAGGCCTTGCCCCTCCGACACATCCGCACAGGAGGATCCGTCTGTGAAGTCTCGTGTCCCCAAAGAGGCCGAGCCCGGCCTCGCCTCCTCCTTTTATAACCCCTCCCATGAGTCTCTGCGGTGGAACATCACAAGAATGGGGTTATGGATAATGTAGTTTCTTCCCAATATAGGGGAATACCCCGCTACACTTGTTTAATACACATCATGTATTTTCAACCAATAAAAATTGATATATTTTTACATACTTACCTATTTCTATTTGTTGCCATTCTGGTTTAATCCCTGTCCGTATTATCCCTTGGGGCATCCTTTCTTCACAATAGGAGCAGGTGCTGCACCAGTTGAAGTAGAGGCATGGGTCTCTCCGGAACAGATGGTGGTTTCAACAGACCCCATGCCTTCGAGGCCTCTGATAGGATAAACAGGAAGCACAGGAGTGAGGAGTGGTACGAGTGCCTGGCAGGATCAACAGCAGGAGGTCAGTCCAGATGTCCAAGAGGTTCCTTGCAGGAGATGGAAGACAGGAACTGGAACAGCAGGCTGGTACCCAGAGCAGGCAGGATGGGTAGGCAGGTACAGCAGGCAGGAATAAGAACAGCAGATAGAACCAGGAACCAACTGGATCAGCAGGTAGACAGGTAGAGCAGATCGGAACTGGAACAGTGGACTGGAACCAGGAACAAGCTGAATCAGCGGACAGGTACAGCAGGCTGGAACTGGAACAGCAGACTGGAACCAGAAACAAGCTGGATAGCACTCTTAGGAAGGTCAGACAGGCCGGGGGTCAGGTGCAGGCGGATAGCAGGGATGATCACAGGCAAGCCGGATAAACACGGGAACAGATTTAAGGTAAACAAGGAACACACGGAACGCTGTAGAGCAGACAGCAAAATTTGCATGTGTCAGTCAGGTTTAAATAGCCTGCCTGGCGCTAATGGGCACGCTCACATGCGTTCACACATTGGCACCAACGATCGCGCACCAGCGGATCTGGAGCGTCTGTTGCTGGCAGGATCTTCCTGATACCGTGTCTGCCTGTGATGGGCACAGGTGGCTGCATATTATGGGCACAGTGGCTGCATATTATGGTAACAGTGAGGCTGCAATCGATGTTTTTGTTTCAGTATTTTTCAGTTCGTTTTGCACACCCCCAAAAATTGAGCACTAGCCACCACTGTCTTGGCCACCGTGATGCAGCTCAGTTTCAGGGTCTTGGAAATCTTCTTATAGCCTAGGCTATCTTTATGTTGAGCAACAATTGTTTTTTTTTAGATCCTCGGAGAGCCGTTTGCCATGAGGTGCCATGTTGAACTTTTGTTGCTATGTTGAACTTTTGTTGCCAGCGGTTTAAAGAAGCTGTACACTCACTACTTTACATTGTAGCAAAGTGTCATTTCTTCAGTGTTGTCACATAAAAATATATAATAAAATATTTGCAAAAATGTGAGGGTGTACTCACTTTTGTGAGATACTGTGTGTGTGTGTATATGTGTGTGTGTGTGTATATGTATGTGTATATATGTGTGTGTGTGTGTGTGTGTGTGTGTGTGTGTGTGTGTGTATATATATATATATATATATATATATATATATATATATATGTATATTGTGAGGGGGCTAGCTCGGCAGCGGGTATGTGTGACCCCCGGGATGGGCTCCCCACCCAAAACAGGCCCAGCAGACGGAGGTTGTGGTTTTCAAAATCAAAAAGGTGCGGTTTATTTTCTATTTACAGTGACAAAAAACACAGCAAGGCAAAAAAAACATAAACAAAATAAATCCTGGTCAACTTGACCTCTGACTAAACTTACAGGTTTCCTAACTAACGACTGGGATCAGCCTAGTGCTGTCCTAGTCCCTGGTTTTAAATGTCCAAGCAAAATATAGCCACACAGGCTTTCTCTCACCGCACAGGGGTTCACTCTCCCTAGACAGTCCACACAGGTCTGCTTCCAGGCATGAGCTAACATCTAATGAATCTGGGAGTTTTTTATAGAGGCCTAAATGAGCTGACAAGCTTCAGCTGGCCTCATCAACTCCCTGTCTGCACGACGCCCAGCCCTCTCCCTAGAGGTATGAGTCATCAATGAGCCCACTAGTCTCAGCTGGGCTTATACAACTCTCCACCTAGCTGTATAAGTCAGCGTAAAGCCTGAATCTGGGCGAAATATATCTACCCCCCTGGATGCAACCAGGTGACTTTACCTTCCTGCTGTCACATACCCCCCCCTCTTGTTTTAACCTCGGGGTTGGAACACCAGCAATCAGGCATTCATGTACTCGAGACAAAGCATCCACATTCCCCATTTGAACGCCAGGGCGATGCTTTACTGTGAAGTTGAATTCCTGGAGGGCCAGGAACCACCTATTCACTCTTCTATTTGTTTCCTTGTTTTGAGCCATCCACTTTAACGGAGCGTGATCCGTAACCATGTCAAAGTGCCTACCTAGCAGGTAGTACCGAAGGGAATCTAGAGCCCACTTCACCGCTAAACACTCCTTTTCAACGGTGGCGTAATTTACCTCATGGGACTTCAACTTCCTGCTGAGGTAAATGACTGGGTGCTCTTCCCCGTTCCAGACCTGGGACAATACTGCTCCTAACCCCACATCTGACGCATCACTTTGTACGACAAAGTCTCTAGAGAAGTCGGGTGAGTACAACACTGGCTGGCTACATAAGGCTTGTTTCAAGAATTGGAATGCTGCCTCAGCCTCGGGGGTCCATTTAATCATGACCGACCCTTTCCCCTTCGTCAGGTTGGTTAGGGGCACAGCCTTAGAAGCAAAGTGGGGAATGAATCGCCGATAATACCCAGCGATTCCCAGAAAGGCTCGTACCTGCTTCTTGCTGTTGGGACGTGGCCAACTCTGGATGGCCTCGACTTTGTTGAGTTGGGGTTTTATTACTCCCCTCCCAATGGTGTACCCAAGATATTTGGCCTCCTCCTGCCCAATGGTACACTTCTTGGGGTTAGCCGTAAACCCTGCTTCCCGAACAGAGTCCAGGACTGCTTGCACTTTTGGCAGATGTGAGGCCCAATCTGTGCTATGGACAATTATGTCATCCAGGTAAGCCGCAGCATACTTCCGATGGGGCCTCAGCATCTGGTCCATTTTCCGCTGGAATGTGGCCGGCGCATTCTGTAACCCGAACGGCATTCTTTTATATTGGAACGCCCCGTCTGGGGTTACAAATGCGGTTTTCTCTTTGGCCGACTTGGCCAGGGGGATTTGCCAATACCCTTTTGTGAGGTCAAGAGTCGTCATGTATCGGGCTGTTCCCAGCCGGTCGATCAACTCATCTATACGTGGCATGGGGTAGGTGTCAAATTTTGTAACTTTGTTCAACTGACGAAAATCGTTACAAAATCGCCAGCTCCCATCCGGTTTAGGCACCAACACAATGGGACTAGACCAATCACTTTGGGACTCCTCTATCACCCCTAAGTTCAGCATTCTCTGTACTTCCTCCCGTATTGCCTCCCGTCGGGCCTCTGGGATCCGATAGGGTTTTAACTTCACCCTTTCACCGGGCGGGGTAATAATGTCATGCTCTACCCCAGATGTTTGTCCCGGCAGCTCAGAGAATACCTCCTTGTTGCGAAGTACAAACTCCTTAACCTCCTGTTGTTGGGGTTGTGACAAGGTGGCTGCGATTCCAACCTCAGGAATCACGCAACCAGTTTGAGCTGGTGACCAAGTGTCTGCGACTAGGGACTCTCTATCCCTCCAGGCTTTCAACAGATTAACGTGATAGATCTGTTCGGGCTTTCGCCTTCCTGGTTGTCTGACCTTGTAATTCACTTCGCTCACTTTTTCCATTATCTCGTAGGGGCCTTGCCATTTGGCAAGGAATTTACTTTCAACCGTAGGGACAAGTACCAATATCCTATCCCCCGGGGAAAAGGTACGGGTCTTGGCTCCACGGTTGTACACTCTCTGCTGTGCCAACTGCGCTTGGGCCAAATGTTCCTTCACGATGGGCATTACCTGTGCAATTCGATCTTGCATCAGGGCGACATGCTCAATCACACTCCTGTGGGGAGAACTCTCACTTTCCCAAGTTTCCTTGGCAATATCCAACAGCCCTCTTGGGTGTCTCCCATACAGTAACTCAAAGGGGGAGAATCCCGTAGAGGATTGGGGCACCTCCCTAATAGCAAACATCAAATAAGGAAGTAGACAGTCCCAATCCCTTCCATCTCTATCCACCACTTTCTTCAACATTTGTTTTAGGGTTTTGTTGAATCTTTCAACCAGCCCATCGGTTTGGGGGTGATACACAGATGTACGCAATTGCGTCACTTTGAACAATTTACACAGCTCTTTCATAACCCGGGACATAAAGGGTGTACCTTGGTCCGTAAGCAGTTCTTTACAAATACCCACCCGGCTAAAAACAAGAGATAGCTCTTTGGCTATGGTTTTGGCCGAGGTATTTCTGAGAGGGATCGCTTCTGGATAACGGGTGGCATAGTCCATTATAACCAATATGTACTGGTGCCCCCTAGCGGACTTGATTATAGGACCTACCAAATCCATTGCGATTCTCTCAAACGGGACCTCAATGATGGGTAGAGGGACCAGCGGGCTACGGAAATGTGGCATCGGGGCCGACCTCTGACACACAGGGCAGGAGGAACAATAATTTTCTATGTCCTTCATCACCCCAGGCCAATAGAATCTCTGTAATACCCTCTCTCGGGTTTTCTCTGTCCCCAGATGACCTCCAAGAATGTGCCCATGGGCCAACTCCAACACCAACTTCCTGTAAGGTTTGGGCACCACAAGCTGCTCAACGGTTTCTTCTGCCCTTTTTGCCACCCGATACAGTAGGTCCTTCTCTACGCTGAAGTATGGGTAAGTGCCAGTATTATCTGGGTTCACTAACTCGCCATCTATTTTCACTACGTTTTCCCGTGCCTTTATTAGGGCGGGGTCTTTCAACTGTTCTGTGGCAAAGTTTTCCCTGTGAACCTCAAGATCAGAAAACTCCACAGACGGTAGGTTTTCGTCTGAGGAGGTGGGCTCCTCTCCAGTTTCTTGAGTCTCCCCTGCCAATACTGACAAGGGAAATTCCGGAGAGTCCTCACCACTCTCAGGGGAGTTCTGGCTATCACATTCCTGGTACATAGGGGCACCAGTGGGGGGCTCAGGATCATCCCACAGTTCCCAGAACTTCGGAAAATCCCTTCCCACAATGGCGTCATGCGGTAACTGAGATACTAAGCCCACTGGATGAGAGAGGGTACCTTTGGGGGTCTCGAAACACACCGTAGTCACTGGATACTCTCGGGTGTCCCCATGCACACAAATAACGGCTACCTTGCTATTCCCAGAGACCTCTGTTTTAACTAACTCAGCCTTTATCAGGGTCACAAGGCTACCTGAATCCAGCAATACCACAACATTTCTACCATTAATACACATTTTGCATAAATGTTTCTCAGTTCCCCGAATGGCAGTGCATGCGACTGTCGCACACAGCGACTGACGTCTGCCCGTCAGAAAGTCACACTGCATGGGTTCCTCCACAACCGGGCAATTTGCTGCAATATGTCCCGCTTGCCGGCAGCGGTAGCAAACGATCCTTCTTGCGGCCTCTTGAGCCGCTGATTTCCCAGGCTGTTCTCGCCAAACTTGGGGTAGAGCTCCCACCCTCTCACTCTCTCCACCCTCACCCCTTGGAATCCTCTTATCCGCCCCTGGGGATGGTCTGGTCTTAGGGTGGAAAGTCCGAGTGTCTCTGGAAGAGGCCGTCAGGTTCTCTGTAGCCAAGTATTTCTCCACACGATCCACAAGACCATCGGCCGTCTCTGGGTCTCCATGGCTTACCCACTTTTGGATGGCAGTAGGAAGAGCTCTCAAAAACCGATCCATTACAACACGTTCCACAATCTTTGGTGCGGACAAAGTCTCTGGCTGTAGCCACTTTCTGCTCAGGTGAATGAGATCATACATTTGAGACCTGGGGGGTTTTCCAAGCTGGAAAGTCCAGTTATGCACACGCTGAGCCCGGACAGCCAGGGTGACACCCAGCCTTGCCAATATTTCAGCTTTTAGCATCACATAGTCTTTTGCTTGGTTAGGCTCTAGGTCATAGTAAGCTTTCTGCGATTCACCAGTTAACAGAGGAGCCACTAGTCCAGCCCACTGCTCCTCAGGCCACTTTTCTCTTTCAGCGGTCCTTTCAAATGTGGTCAAAAATACCTCTGGATCATCCTCTCCAGTCATTTTTGTCAATAAACGACTCACCCCAAAGGACGCGGTATTAGTGGGACGGCTTTCCTCACTGGTCTGCGGACGTTGCTGCATTACTGCTTCCATCTGTTGTTGTAGTCTCTGCTCTTGCTTCTGCAACAGGTCTATGAAGCGGGCCTCAGATTGCTGTTGGGCTTGTTGCTGAGCCTCCAGACTCTGTTGTAAAGTTGCAAGGCTCTGTTGATGAGCTTGCTGCTGGGCTGCAAGGCTCCTTTGCAAACCTGCATTTGTCTGCTGTTGATTGGCATTTGCTAGAGCCAGCTGTTTCAGTATCTCCTCCATGCTGGCTTAAAAAAAAACTGCCACTGGTTCTCCACCAACTGTGAGGGGGCTAGCTCGGCAGCGGGTATGTGTGACCCCCGGGATGGGCTCCCCACCCAAAACAGGCCCAGCAGACGGAGGTTGTGGTTTTCAAAATCAAAAAGGTGCGGTTTATTTTCTATTTACAGTGACAAAAAACACAGCAAGGCAAAAAAAACATAAACAAAATAAATCCTGGTCAACTTGACCTCTGACTAAACTTACAGGTTTCCTAACTAACGACTGGGATCAGCCTAGTGCTGTCCTAGTCCCTGGTTTTAAATGTCCAAGCAAAATATAGCCACACAGGCTTTCTCTCACCGCACAGGGGTTCACTCTCCCTAGACAGTCCACACAGGTCTGCTTCCAGGCATGAGCTAACATCTAATGAATCTGGGAGTTTTTTATAGAGGCCTAAATGAGCTGACAAGCTTCAGCTGGCCTCATCAACTCCCTGTCTGCACGACGCCCAGCCCTCTCCCTAGAGGTATGAGTCATCAATGAGCCCACTAGTCTCAGCTGGGCTTATACAACTCTCCACCTAGCTGTATAAGTCAGCGTAAAGCCTGAATCTGGGCGAAATATATCTACCCCCCTGGATGCAACCAGGTGACTTTACCTTCCTGCTGTCACAATATATATATGTATATATATATATGTATGTGTGTGTGTATATATAATTTTTTTTATATATATATTTTTATATACATACATATACACACACTATAATCTCTGTTCTCAGGCAGGAGAAACAGCAGGCACTGAACTTCCCAGTGAATGGCTGTGCAGAGGGGGTGTGTTAACAGGAGTTTGATCATTGGAGGAGAGCACACTGAGATCCCAGCACAGATGGAGAACTGGCCACACTATGCTCTCCTGCCTAGCGTGGTCAGTTCTTAATAGGAAAGCAGAGGGACTGGCAGGAACACCCGGTATTTCACACAAAGGAAGCAATACAAAGACAACAGATACTTTTTCATACAAGCACATGATACAGCAGGCACATTTAAAGGATATGAAATTTTGGGGTTTACATATTTTTAAAGTTGTGTGCAACTTGACCAGAAAATGTAGAATGAGAGCTGCCACGCTTGGTAGTGTAGAAGACGGGAAGAGATACTACAGAATGCAGTGTATTCTGTAAAGTATTTCATTTTGTGGACTCAGCGCAGGAAATGGTGTATGATGGGGACATATAGACTGATGAATAAGAATCTCTACCATGGTGTGGAGCTAAATAAACAATGATTTGGTGACTGGTCATTGTTGCAGTGCTAAAAAAGAAGACACATATGCTTTCCTGGTGCATGCATCCCTGGGAGCAGAATCCTACAGCAGCCTACAACAGTAAAAAGTTATCTTTGGTTATTGAACACACAGAGAAGGATTGAAACGCTGAATATGTCTAGTCACTTTGAGCACTTGGTGCACTGAGCACTCACAGGAAACAATGACACAACTCCTAACAAGGAAGTTCAGTTTTTAGTATTTTTCAATCATTTTATTAACAGCCCTCAAATTTTCCACTCGCATTTTGCGAGTGGAAAATGAGGTCTTGCGAGCTGGGCTGCCTGCCTGGGAGAGCACCACCGGAGGGGTTGATAGGGAACCATTCTCCCATCGATTGCCCCGGGGGGAAGAGAGCATGGAGGAAAGGAGAGCCGCGGTATAGCACGCTGTTGGCAATGCTTACATTATGATTGTCTCTGCTCTGCTCGACACAGCCCCGCCTCCTCCTGAACTGCGCCTGTGATGGATAGAAATCTGGTCCTCTGCTGCTATGTGCTATATCTATCACAGGTGCAGGTCAGGAGGAGGCGGGGCTGTGTCGAGCAGAGCGGAGACAATCATAATGTAAGCGCCGGTAACGGCGTACTATCCCGCTGCTCTCCTCTTCCTCCAGCCATGCATTCCTTAGCCCAGGCGAGGCTGCAACGGTGGGCCCAGGCGAGGCTGCAACGGTGGGCCCAGGCGAGGCTGCAACGGTGGGCCCAGGCGAGGCTGCAACGGTGGGCCCAGGCGAGGCTGCAACGGTGGGCCCAGGCGAGGCTGCAACGGTGGGCCCAGGCGAGGCTGCAACGGTGGGCCCAGGCGAGGCTGCAATGGTGGGCCCAGGCGAGGCTGCAACGGTGGGCCCAGGCGAGGCTGCAACGGTGGGCCCAGGCGAGGCTGCAACGGTGGGCCCAGGCGAGGCTGCAACGGTGGGCCCAGGCGAGGCTGCAACGGTGGGCCCAGGCGAGGCTGCAACGGTGGGCCCAGGTGAGGCTGCAACGATAAAGTTGTTAATATTTATTTTTGCATAAAACATTTAAGTGTCATTTCATGAGATAATTTGAGGGTGTGTCTAGGGGCAGGGCAGGGTAGGGATTGAGTGGGGCACTGGTGGCAAGTAACCTTTTGAGGCCTGGCTAGTAGCTCAGGACTTGAAATTTTGAGCCCTGTTGTTGTTAATATATAGGTTATGGCATCTTAATCCTTTATTACTTATATGTTTTTTTTTATCTTAAAGGAAAGCCAGCTATAGCCCACAGAGATCTGAAATCGAAAAATATATTGGTAAAGAAAAATGGAACTTGCTGCATAGCAGACCTGGGCTTAGCTGTCCGACATGATTCTGCTACAGATACAATTGACATTGCACCAAATCACAGAGTTGGAACTAAAAGGTACATTCTCAAAAGTAATTGTAGCATGGCTGAAACTAGTTTAACAAAAACAGTTGTAAAGATGGTTTGTTAATACTTTGTTTTGATGTCAAGCAGCAAACTTTTACTTTTTTTTTTTCCCCAGTTTCACCATTTGTGACTTAGATCCTATATTTTGTTTTGTGGCAAAAAATGCATCCTAAATATGATTATTTAGCCCACATATGTCACACAATGTGGGCCCTCGAACTCTATTCTGTCACCTCCAGCTCTTGCTCTAGTGCAATTTGATCACACTCACCATTCGATTCGATGCGGTTTGGTGAGGTGTGGTTGAGTTCCTACACCTATTCGTTTGAGAGAAAAGAAGCCCTGGATAAATGTATAAAGTCTTACGGATACAACCGGCCCTTTGATGGCAACCATACTGCTGATGCGGCCCGTGGTGAAACTGAGTTTGACACCCCTGATCTAGCCTTTTACAACCAGCCTCATGAAAGAATAGCATTCTAAGGAACAAGTCAGAGTAGGGATCCTTCCAAGCTGGTCAAGGTGCTAGCATACTTTTTAAATTATTTTACTCAATAGGGATAGGATGTTTTATTTATCAAAACATTGCTGAACTTTGGAGGAAATTACATGTTTTCTTTCTGTATTTCAGATATATGGCTCCAGAGGTACTGGATGATTCTATAAATATGAAACATTTTGAGTCCTTTAAACGTGCTGATATCTATGCAATGGGATTAGTTTTCTGGGAAATTGCTCGACGCTGTTCCATTGGTGGTAGGTCATAGGTCATTCCACAGTTTAACTGCAGATATGCAAAGCAACATGTTGTCAAGAATATCATACGAGTTTAAAAGGTTAGTTCACCTTTAGAAAATACCTGCCTATGCAGGTAAGGGATGATTTTAAATTAAAACAAACTATGTAGCAGCTCTGACTAAAGATGAATAATTCCCTTGCTATAGGTGTAGGCCATTTACATAGCTTATGAAGTCCTAACTGGAATACTCCCAGGACGTTGCTAGGTGAGGCCTAGTTGTCACTGCTTACCTCCACCATCACAGCAGTGAGCTCTTTCTCTGATTCAAGCCCCCTCACATACTCTGTCTCCCCTGATGCAGTAGCTCTGAGCTCAGCATTTGAGAGCTTACTCCTGTGATGGAGGTGAGCCGTGATGACTAGGCCTCCCTTAGCAACATCCTGGGAGTATTCCAGTCAGTCAGGCTTTATAAGGTATGTAAATGGCCTACATCTATAGCAAGGGCTTTATTCAACTTTAGTCAGATCTTGCACAGTTTGTTTTTGTCTACCGATGTCCCTTAACTGCATAGGCATTTTTGTGGTAAATTTGAACTATCCCTTTAACTTCAGATGAATGTGGTGTTTTTTTTCTTTATTCAGCTCTGCATAAAGTATTGTAAAACACATATACCTTTCTGTAACAGGATGGAAGGGCAAGCAGCGCAAATCTCTAATTCCACAATCTTACAATATTGCACCCACTACTATAACCTAGAGCTGCATGATTAATCATTAAAAAAACACGATCTCGATTCAACCCCCATGTCACATACCCGATTGTAGAGCCCGGTATGCAGGGAAAGGCCTCTCTCACACCTCTGACTCGAGAACCCCTGATAGAGCAGACAGGGAGCTCGGAGTGCAGAGTGGCACAAGTGCCTGGCAGGATTGCTGATGTAGGGGCTGGTCAGAACGTCCAATGAGGCTGTGGAGAGACTCTCAGCAAGGAAAATGGCTGGAACGGCAGGCAGACTGGGGACAGGATCAGACTGGAAGCAGGACTCAACAGTCAGCGAGGAGGTGTTCTGTGAAACGGAACACAGACAGGTACAGGCAAGCTGGGTCATACAGATCAGGAACAAGTGTGGTAGCTGGAGCAGAGTCAAGGTACAGGCCGAGCCGGAAACAGGCGGGCAGCAAGGTCAACAAGGGAGAGACAGGAGCAAATTCAGGACAAGCCGGGATCAGAGGCAGGCGGAAGGCAGGAATAGTCAGGAACAAGCCAAAAGTCTACTGGAACAGGTTTTCAGGATCAACGGATAGCAGGGGTCACAGGGAATGCTGTAGACCAGACAGCAATGAACCTGGGCATCAGTCTCCTTTAAATGGTGCATCTGGCTCCATAAAAATGGTCACAACTTGCATGCGCGCGTCCCTGTGCACCGTCATTCGCACATGCGCCATGCGGCTCTTCTTACTGGGATCCCATGCACAGATGTCCTTCTGACATTTTGGTTACTGGCTTGCCCTTCCTGACATTGCTCCCTCCCAATAGGCAGCCTCTGGATGCCCAATTGAGCCACTCTTCCTGGATGGGATCTCTTAAAGGACTGGATCAGTCTCTTGGCATGGACATTGCACTCTGGTAATTAAAAGAAAAAAGAGAGGGCGCACAGACCTAGTGCATTACCAATGGCTGGTTTATTAAAAGTATATTTAAAAGATCATGAATACTCACAAACAAAGGCAAGTAATAAGCACATAAAATTCCATTCAGGGAGATAGCCTCTTCCTGGAACCGAATGAGCAGATGATCTAAGAGTCAAGATGACAAATATTTACAGCTACGGCTGACGCGTTGCGGGAGCGAGCCCCCTTCTTCAGACCCAAGAAGTAATAGTAACTGAACCCCCCTATATCTCTGAACTCTCTTTTATCCATATGTAAAGAGGGTGTTAGTGGTCACATGTCTATAGCCCCACCCACCGCCGGCCACTCCTCCTCTCACCCCAAAAAGCACGCCAGTATGGCTTAGTCCCTTACCAGCCACACAGAGCGTCCACTGACCCATCTACATATTACATGTATTGTACCCCAACTAAGTGATTTGCAAACAGTGTCTTTCATCATGAAAAGCGAATGGACAGTATATACGTTTATGTGGCTTACCTGTGTTATGCAAGCCACCAAACTCAACCATTTGTTACTGCCGCCTGTCTGTATATAGTTGAAGATTCCTCCTATATCTCTGGGCCAGCACTCCATCAGCAGCTAGAGCACACTCCACCCGAAGATCCCGGAAGTCACGGTGGATGTGCGTTCCACTGTGAGTAATATGGAAAGAAAATCTGGTAAAGAAAAGCGCCCACCTGGCCTGACGTGGTTTCAACCTCTTGGCAACTTTCAGGTATTCCAGATTTTTATGATCAGTATAGATCAGGATTGGATGTGCTGCTCCTTCCAAGAGGTACCACCACGCCTCAAGTTTGCTTTGATTGCCAACAGTTCCCAATCTCCAACGTCATAATTTCTTTCTGCTTCTGATAACTTATGGGATAAAAATGCAACCGGCGCAATAGAGCCTTGGACCCCTGTCTCTGGGAAAGGACTGCTCCGACTGCTGTTTTAGATGCGTCTACCTCCAAAATGTATGGCAAAACTGGATCAGGATGTTTTAGGACAGATGCAGAGATGAACTGATTCTTAAGAGTCTCAAAGGCAGTTTGTTCCTCAGGGGACCAATGAAACCGGATGCCTTGCTTAGTTAGCTGTGTGATGGGGGAGATGATTTTAGATAAAAATTTGTGAAACCCACAAAGCGTTGGATACCTTTCTTATCTGCAGGGACTGGCCAGTCAAGGATGGCAGCAACCTTCTGAGTATCCATCTTGATACTTTCCACCGAAATGATCAACGCAAGGAACTGGATACTTTGGCATTCAAACTTGCACTTCTCAGGTTCTGCGTAAAGACTGTTGCCGAAGCCGATTTAGCACACTTCCAACATGTCCGCGGTGTTTGTCCAGAGATGAGGAAAAGATCAAGATATCATCCAGATATATTATGACAAACAGATCTAGATAGTTTCTGAAAACATCATTAACAAAATGCTGGAATGTGGCAGGGGCATTACACAGGCCAAAGGACATCGCCAAATATTCAAAATGCCTGAAGCCGTTTTCCATTTGTCTCCACTTCGGATACAAACCAAATTATAGGCCCCTCGAAGGTCCAGTTTGGTGAATATAGTTGCGGCCTCAAAGCTTTGAAACAATTCTGGTACCAAGGGAAGGGGGTACCGGTTTTTAATTGTGATATTATTGAGTTCACGATAATCTACGCAGGGCCACAGAGGGTGATCCTTCTCTGCAAAGAAAATTCTTGCCCCTGCCAGAGAAGTGGATGGGTGGGTGAACCCCTTCTCTAAATTGTCATCGATGTAAGTCTTTAACCACTTCCCGCCCAGTCAATAGTCCGGGAAGTGGTTCAGTTATCCACACTGGACGTCATATGACATCCTGCGGGATAACAGCCACCGCGCGCCCGGGGGGGCGCGCATCGCGGCGATCGGTGGAGCGGTGGATCAGTCTGACCCACCGCTACACTGATCTCGGTAAAAAGCTTCTGGCGGAGGCTTTTTACCACGTGATCAGCCGTGTCCAATCACGGCTGATCACGATGTAAACAGGAAGAGCCGTTGATCGGCTCTTCCTCACTCGCGTCTGACAGACGCGAGTAGAGCCGAGCCGATCGGCGGCTCTCCTGACAGGGGGGGTTCGCGCTGATTGTTTATCAGCGCAGCCCCCCCACGGATACTCACACTGGACCACCAGGGAAGCCCCCCAGGACCACACGGAAGCCCCAAGCATGTGGATGGCCCCCATGGCCATCCACATGTAGTAAAATAAAAAAATAAAATAAAAAAAATATGCCAATCAGTGCCCACAAATGGGCACTGACTGGCACTATGATGGCACAACCACAATGTGTGGTGGCTGGCATTGCTGGGCATCAGTGTCCATCAGTGCCACCTACTAGTGTCCACCAGCGCCACCTATCAGTGCCCATCCGTGCCCATCTGTGCCTATAAGTGCCCACCTATCAGTGCCCGTCCGTGCCACCTATCAGTGCCGCCTATGAGTGCCAATCAGTGCCGCCTATGAGTGCCAATCAGTGCCACATACCAGTGCCACATATCAGTGCCACCTCATCGGTGCCCATCAGTGTCGCCTTATCAGTGCCGCCTTATCAGTGCCCGTCATTGAAGTAGAAAAGGTACTTATTTACCATTTTTTTTTACAGAAACAAAGAAAAACATCGTTTTTTTCAAAATTTTCGCTCTTTTTTTATTTGTTGTGCAAAAAATAAAAATCGCAGAGGCGATCAAATACCACCGAAAGAAAGCTCTATTTGTATCATTTGAACAAAATGATAAAAAAATTGTTTGGGTACAGTGTAGCATGACCGCGCAATTGTCATTCAAATTGCGACAGCGCTGAAAGCTCAAAATTGGCTTGGGCAGGAAGCTGTATAAGTGCATGGTATTGAAGTGGTTAAAGTGGTGTTCCGGCCAAAATTACACTTTTTAAATAAAAATACCTCTATAATACACAAGTTTAATGTATTCTAGTAAAGTTAGTCTGTAAACTGAGGTCCGTTTTGTTAGGTTATTACAGCATTTTGAAAGTTTATAAACTAGAAATAGACCGTGGCCATCTTATGTGTGGGCATCTGAAGCCAGACTGTATTACTTCCTGGAATTCATGATTGCAGATCTCGCACATGCTCAGTGCTGCACAAGTAGTGTAATAGGTTAGGTTTCCATAGCAACGGCAGTGTCAGAGGAAGTTGACACTTTTCTATGCAAACCTCTCCTCCCCTCCTCCCTGCAGTAAAAAGTAAATATACTGTATGTTCAAGAAATATATATTTATGCATCTAGATTCGCATGGCCCACAGAACATTGCATCACCCCCAGCACATCGAATCGCATCATTTACAGCACATTTCATCACCCCCAGCACATCGAATCGCATCACTCACAGCACATTGCATCACCCCCAGCACATCGCATCAATCACAGCACATTGCATCACTCCGAGCACATCGAATCGCATCATTTACAGCACATTGCCTCACCGGCAGCACATCGAATCGCATCATTTACAGGACAATGCATCACCCCCAGCACATCGAATCACATGGCCCACAGAACATTGCATCACCGCCAGCATGTCGAATCGCATCATTTACAGCACATTGCATCACCCCCAGCACATCGAATCGCATGGCCCACAGCACATTGCAACACCCACAGCACATCGAATCGCATGGCCCACAGAACATTGCATCACCCCCAGCACGTCGAATCACATCATTTACAGCACATTGCATCACCCCCAGCACATCGAATCGCATCATTTACAGCACATCGCATCACCCCCAGCACATCGAATCGCATCACCCCCAGCACATCGAATCGCATCATTTACAGCACATTGCATCACCCCCAGCACATCGAATCGCATCATTTACAGAACATTGCATCACCCCCAGTACATCGAATCGCATCATTTACAGCACATTGTATCACCCCCAGCACATCGAATCGCATGGCCCACAGAACATTGCATCACCCCCAGCACATCGAATCGCATGGCCCACAGAACATTGCATCACCCCCAGCACATCGAATCGCATGGCCCACAGAACATTGCATCACCCCCAGCACATCGAATCGCTTGGCCCACAGAACAGCACGTCGAATCGCACCATTTACAGCACATTGCATTACCCCCAGCACATCGAATCGCATCATTTACAGCACATGGGGTGGGGTAGGATGGGGAGGGGTAGGATGGGATGGGGGTGGGGTAGGATGGGATGGGGGTGGGGTAGGATGTGTTGGGGAGGGGTGGGGTGGGGTAGGATGGGATGGGGAGGGTTAGGATGGGATGGGGTAGCTTGAAATAGAGTGGGGTAGGATGGGGTGGGATTGGATGGCATGGGGAGGGGTAGGATGGGGAGGGATGGGATGGGGTAGGTTGGGATGGGGAGGGATGGGATGGGGTAGGTTGGGATGGGGAGGAGTATGATGGGTTGGGGTAGGGTAGGATGGGGAGGGGTAGGGTGGGGTTGGGGTAGGATGGGATGGGGTGGGGTAGGATGGGGTGGGGTAGGATGGGATGGGATGGGGAAGGTGTAGGATGGGATAGGGTTTGCTGTGTGTGTAAGTCCTGCAGATCTCACTCATGACCAGTAGAGCACACAGTAAGTGTACATGCCCCCAACCCCTGTGTGTGTTGTAACTTGCACAGACTTTCTCGATGCCACTGCTGCACGATGACTGCTTCCTCCACCGGCTTTCTGCTGCTAGAGATAACCTCCCCCACCTCCTGTGCACTGCCGCTGCCTCGTTCTAAACTGTGATGTACGAGGGGAGCTTGTACCTGCAAGAGCCTGTACGATGTCACCTGGGCTATACACCGCTGTCTTCATCATCACACAGTGCAGTGTGAGATGTGACAGGCTGAGGCTCGCTGGGTAGGGAGGAAGGGGCGGAGGAAGGAGGACACACACCAGGCGGACCGAGGGAGGGCATGATGGGCGTGCCTTGATGATAATAGGAATGCGATGCTACGGCACAGGGCCTCCTGGGATTGATGACAAACGTCTCCCAGGAGCATAGCGGTCAGTGGATGACGCAAGGAGGCTTCAGCGCCGCGGCGGGAGAAAGAAATAAAGGACAATAAAACCGTGAGTTAAAAAAAAAAAATAAAAATATGCCATTTATTCTTAAGGGGACAGTAATAAAGAGGTTGCAACAAAGTTGAAAAAGAGGGTGGAACTCCACTTTAAGGTCCCTAACTCAAGTTCTGTTAGGGGGAAGATTCTTCCACAAGGGACTTCAGCTCCGGGGAGAAGCTCAATCGGGCAGTCATAGGACCTGTGTGGGGGAAGAGTTTCTGCTCCTTTTTTACTGAATACATCCAGGAAGCTATGATATACCACCGGAACAGATTGGCGGGTTTCTGCATCAGAGTCCAGACAAAAGAAGGATGGGGGAGCACAAGTAATTTCCTGTAGACAGTGTTGACGGCAGTAAGGGGAATGGAAGCTGATCTCTCCAATTGATGTGTGGGTTATGGGCCTGTGACCAGGGCATGCCAAGGGTAATGGGAAACAAGGGAGATGCAATGACATCCAAACACAACAGTTCCTGATGGTTACTGGTAATGGTGG
Source organism: Rana muscosa (assembly GCA_029206835.1). Classification (NCBI taxonomy): domain Eukaryota; kingdom Metazoa; phylum Chordata; class Amphibia; order Anura; family Ranidae; genus Rana; species Rana muscosa. The sequence continues at coordinate 4,607,982 of CM055122.1, forward strand.
TGGACAATGGGACAGTTTCTTGCGTGACTAGTCCTGATTTAATAGCAAACCCATCGGCTAAATGCACAGAAAGTCCTTTCGCCCTGGGTCGCAGTGGGATTTGGTGCCTAGTGGCAAAGCATAAGTCCATAAAGCAGCTGCAAGCTCCGGAGTCAATTATAGCGGTGACCTGGGTATTCCCTCCTGGAAGCTGTAAAAGAATTGGGATAGCCAGGTGAGAAGAATTGTTTGGTAAGGCAGGTCCATGATCAGAAGAGATGGATTAACGCTTACAAAGCTTTGCTGGGCATGACCTCAAATAGTGTCCATATGTATTATGGTTGTGCTGTAGATCTATGGAAAAGGAGTTGCTGCCCACATCCCTAACTTCGATGCAAAATAGAACAATTTCCTCTATGGGACTTTAGAAGGCAGAAACTCCTTGACAATCAAAGTGTATTGAAAATATATTTGTATTTTTATTAGAAAAGTTAAAATTGAGAGTTATGAAAGTTAGATTATCAGTTATTTTCTCGAATTTTAACTTTTCTAATAAAAATACAAATGTATTTTCAATACACTTTGTCAAGGAGTTTCTGCCTTCTAAAGTCTCATAGAGGAAATTGTTCTTTGTTTCTCGTACATCACGGGACACAGAGCGGCATAGTCATTACTATGTGGGTTATATAGTTTACCTTCAGGTGCTGGCACTGGCAACTTCCAAACCGGAAGTACCCTCCCCTATATAAGCCCCTCCCATCCGGGAGCACCTCAGTTTTTTGCCAGTGTCTAAGGTGTTGGCCAAGAAGTAACATGTGTTTTTCACTGAGCTTGCGTACAGGTTCTTTTGGGCCTCAGTAATCTATTCCGGATCCGACCAAAAAAGCTTCATAGCTAAACGGTCGGTACCCGGGCCTTGCAGAGAAGAGCAAGGTTTTGCCTGTAATGCTTCTCTTAGGAGAGCTGGACCCTGGGATCCAGAGCTCTGGTCATACCCACGACCAAGATGTTTTCTGTGCAGGGTGCTATACAGGTCCAGGGGAGTGGAATCCTTGGGAACCCGGTCCCTGAAGGTTTGATTACAATGCCTGCCGTGATAGGTGAAGTTTGGGCTTCTGTGGACCAAACAGAGTCCTGCGGCGGGGAAAAGGTAAGTGGGGGCCCCTCAGGAACTTGGTTCTATTGAGGGGACCCCCAAGCCTAATATGTCTTTCTGCCTGTTACCAAACGGTATTCCCGCTAAATATCTATGCATGCCTGTAACTACTAAAAAATGTAATATTTTTAATAGTGGTCAAGAAAAAAAAAAAAAATATAGACTGCGGTACCTGTGTTAATCCACTAGAGGCCGCTGTGGAACGTTTCTTGTCATGTGGACTGTTTTCTTTTCATCAGAGCAAGTCCAGGCAGATGGTGAGTTCTCTTGTGGGAAACTGCTTCCTCTGCCATGTTGCAATGCTCGTCCATCACCCGGCCTGCGGCAAAAGGGCCCTGTCTCCTGTCCCTAGTTTCCCTTTTCAAATAAGGGCGCCGAAGGCGCACGTGCCCGTGCGCGTGCACGCGCCTCTATATATAGAGGTGAGCTGGGAAAGGGGGCGGAGCTTGGGGGATGACGCTCTGTGCGCGCCACAGCGCTTCTGCGCATGTGCGGGCGTCCCAGCATGTTAAAAGGCACAATTATGTGTTGTGAGCTGGCTATGGAGTGCAGAGACAGAGCTGGCAACATTAAAAAAAAAAAAAAAAGGAATACAGCAAGCGGTTGATGCAGGCATCCCCATAGAAAGGCACATTAGTAGACACCAACTGTTTTTATAGCAGCAATTGTGCTAGACTATTGTCAGTAAGTGGTGTATTTCGGCTGGAATACCTCAGCTTTGGGCTTAGGAATATGCCGTCTAAAAACTCCGGGACTAAAAATCCCAGGAAGCATAGGGGGTCTCCATCGGGCTCTGAGGATCTTGGGCATGCTTCGGCTGCACCAATCTCCCCTGAAGAATCAGAGGTTAGTGACCGTAGAGCACCCTCAGGAGTACCTGGTACTGTGGCTGTCCTCAGTTCACCTGCTCCTGTGTATGTAACAGAGGAGGTTTTTTCCTCCGCTCTGGGAGGACTAAAAGAAAGATTGACAACATTGATCGCTGCTTCCCTGTCACAGGGAAAGAGCGCTCGATCTCCGTCTCCTCCCTCAGAGTACCTGTTAGCAGAGCAACAGTCCCATACAGGGATCGACCTACCTGAAGGGGATCAGGATGAGGTCGATTCTGTTGTAGAGGAATCAACAGTGGAAGAGCCATTCTCAGCATCACATGCTGAAAGATTATGGGTTCAGTCCCTGACTAACATGGTCCGATCAGCATTTAAAATGCCCCTTGCGGAGCCATCATCCACTTCTGTCTCCTCGTTGGGGTCGCTAAAAGCTCCCCAGACTGTTTGTTCCTTTCCAATCCATCCTTTACTGGAAGGGCTCATTTACCAGGATTGGGAGCATCCTGATAAAATATTTACTCCTCCCAAGAGATTTCAGGTGGTCTATCCCATGGAGGATAAGTTCATCAAAAAATGGAGGGTCCCTACAGTGGACGCAGCCATCTCTTGTGTGAATAAATCACTGACATGTCCAGTGGATAATGTCCAAATGTTCAAGGACCCAATAGATAAAAAATTGGAGTCCTTATTAAAATCTGCTTTTGCTACAGCAGGCTTGGTGACACAACCAGCAGTGGCAGCTATTGGGGTCTGCCAAGCAGTGAAGGATCAGTTGAAACAGGTCTTAAGGGACTTGCCAGATCAGCAGGCTCTTGCCCTAGCTGATCTACCTAGAGCCTTATGCTTTGCGGTTGACGCTATAAAGGATTCAATCCATCAGGCCTCCCGCCTTACGCTGTCTGTAGTACATATGCGCAGGCTTCTGTGGCTCAAAAACTGGTCTGCTGAAGCTCTCTGTAAAAAATTGCTGGTCAGCTTCCCATTTCATGGTGAACGCTTATTCGGGGAAGACCTGGACAAATATATCCAGAAAATTTCCAGCGGTAAAAGTACACTCTTGCCGGTTAAAAACAGAGTTAGAGGTCCCTCTTTTAAGAGGCCTGCTTCTCCAGTCCCTAGGACATCGGCTGTGAAACAGTTCCGACGGCCTCCTCGGTCAAATCCTGGGGGTAAAAATCAGGGACAATTGCAGGGTAACAAGAAACCCTGGGTCAGGAGAGGTACAAAACCTCCCCCAAAGTCAAATGCATGAAGGGTTGCCCCCACTCAATCGGGTGGGGGGAAGACTTCAGTTGTTCGCAGAGACCTGGCGGGACACGATCAGAGACAGATGGGTGCTCTCCGCAGTAAGTCTGGGATACAAATTGGAGTTAAAAGACTCCCCTCCTTCCCATTTTATAAGGTCAAACGTGCCAAGGGATCCCCAGAAGAGAGGATCCCTCCTGTTGGCACTAGAACAATTATTGCTCCAAGCAGTAATTATAGAGGTTCCCCTGGAAGAATGGGGGTTCGGGTTTTACTCAAACCTCTTTACAGTCCCGAAGCCAAACGGGGACGTGAGGCCCATATTAAATCTAAAAGGGCTAAACAAATTCCTACATATCAGGACTTTCCGGATGGAGTCGATCCGATCGGTGGCCACTGCCCTACAAGGGGAGGAATGGTTAGCCTCGATCGACATCAAAGATGCTTATTTGCACATTCCCATCTTTCCAGTCCACCAAAAATTTCTACGCTTTGCGGTAGAAGGGCGCCATTTTCAGTTCAGAGCCTTACCCTTCGGTCTGGCCACAGCACCACGAGTGTTCACAAAAATTCTGGCCCCATTATTGGCCAATCTAAGAACACGAGGTGTAACGATAATGGCATATCTAGACGACTTGTTGCTGATAGACCACTCAGTGGAAAAACTAGAAGTGGTTGTTCACGAGACAATTGAGTATCTGGAATATCACGGTTGGATTATCAACCGAGACAAGTCAGCCCTAAAACCAGTCAAAAGTCTGGAATACTTGGGGCTAAGGCTGGATTCAGACCAGAGAAAAATGTTCTTGCCTCAAGAAAAGGTGTCGTCTTTGAGAGATTTGATCCACCTAGTGGGTACAAAAAGACAGCCATCCATACGCCTGTGCATGAGGCTGCTGGGAAAAATGGTGGCATCATTCGAAGCAGTACCCTACGGTCAATTCCATTCAAGGAATTTGCAAAGGGCTATACTGTCAGCCTGGAACAAAAGAGTTCAGGCCCTAGACTTACCAATGTCCTTGTCCCCTTCCGTTCGCAAAAGCCTCCGTTGGTGGTTGGTTCCCCAGAATCTGGAAAAAGGGAAATCCTTCAGTCCGATTTCTTGGAAGGTGGTCACTACAGATGCCAGCCTTATAGGCTGGGGAGCAGTACTGGAGCAATGGTCTCTCCAGGGCAGATGGTCGGATGCAGAAAAGGCCCTGCCCATCAATCTCTTAGAGATACGAGCAGCCCGGTATGCCCTAGTAGCATGGACATCCAAACTCCAAGGGTCCCCTGTCAGAAATCAATCGGACAATGCCACGGCAGTGGCATATATCAATCATCAGGGTGGCACCAGGAGTCGTGCAGCCCAGAGGGAAGTAAATTACATCCTGAAATGGGCAGAAAGATATGTCCCAGCCATATCTGCGGTATTCATTCCAGGAGTGGAGAATTGGAAGGCAGACTTTCTAAGTCGCCAACAATTATGCCCAGGGGAATGGTCCCTTCACCCCGAGGTTTTCCGGACAATATGTCAGCGGTGGGGAACACCGGATGTAGATCTGCTAGCATCCAGATTCAACGCAAAAGTGGACAGGTTTGTCTCTTGGACAAGGGATCCCCTAGCTTGCGGCTCGGATGCCCTAGTGTTCCCTTGGGATCAGTTCAAGCTGATATATGCATTCCCACCGCCACAATTGTTACCTCGATTACTCCGCAGAATCAGGGTAGAAAAGAAACCAGTGATTCTGGTGGCTCCAGCGTGGCCCCGAAGAGCATGGTACGCGGAGATTGTAAAAATGTCTGTGGGGAGTCCTTGGACCCTCCCACATCGTCCGGACCTGCTTTCGCAAGGACCGATATACCACCCTTCCTTACCAGCCCTAGGTTTGACGGCCTGGCTATTGAAGCCCACATTCTAAAAAAGAGAGGTCTCTCTAATCCTGTGGTATCTACCATGATCAATGCCAGGAAGCCGGTATCCAGGCAGATCTACTATAGAATCTGGAAGGCGTACATTGCCTGGTGTGAGGCCAAGAAATGGCATCCACGTAAGTACGTAATAGGTAGGATTCTGGACTTCCTACAGTGGGCTGTAGATAGGAAGCTTGCCTTGAGTACTATCAAGGGTCAGATTTCGGCCTTGTCAATATTTTTTCAGAGGCCCTTGGCTTCGCATTCACTAGTCAAAGCCTTTATACAAGGAGTGATGCGTATTAGCCCTCCGGTTAATATTCCCATATGTCCATGGGACTTAAACCTGGTTCTGTCGGTTCTACAGAAACAACCATTTGAACCATTACAGCATATTTCCCTGGTTCTTCTCACCAGGAAATTGATTTTTCTAGTAGCCATTTGTTCGGCTAAAAGAGTGTCGGAATTAGCCGCTATGTCCTGTAGGGAGCCATATCTGGTTATCCATAAGGACAGAGTAGTGTTACGTCCTCATCCAGCCTTTCTTCCTAAGGTGGTATCGAGGTTTCATTTGAACCAAGATGTGGTTCTTCCTTCTTTTTTCCCCAAGCCTAGTTCAGTAGAGGAAAAATTATTACATTCTTTGGATGTAGTAAGAGCAGTTAAAGCTTATCTAAAAGCCACTGCTCAGATTCGCAGAACGGATACTTTGTTTATTCTGCCGGAAGGCCCCAGAAAGGGTCAGGCAGCGTCAAAATCTACTTTAGCCAAGTGGATTCGACAGGTCATTATGCAAGCCTATGGCTTGAGAAGGAGACCGCCTCCGTTCAAAGTTAGGGCGCACTCCACGAGAGCAGTTGGAACTTCATGGGCAGTGCATCACCAGGCCTCCCTGGCTCAAATCTGTAAGGCCGCAACATGGTCTTCAGTACACACGTTTACTAGGTTCTACCAGGTGGACATTAGAAGTCAGGAGGATGTCGCCTTTGGGCGCAGTGTGTTGCAGGCCGCAAACGATCCTCATGTCTGATAGCGCTCAGCTTATGTATGGTGTACCCCCCCCCCCTCATTGGGCATTGCTTTAGGACATCCCACATAGTAATGACTATGCCGCTCTGTGTCCCGTGATGTACGAGAAAGAAAATAGGATTTTTATAACAGCTTACCTGTAAAATCCTTTTCTTGGAGTACATCACGGGACACAGAGCTCCCACCCCTCTTTTGGGGACACTTATTGCTTTGCTACAAAACTGAGGTGCTCCCGGATGGGAGGGGCTTATATAGGGGAGGGTACTTCCGGTTTGGAAGTTGCCAGTGCCAGCACCTGAAGGTAAACTATATAACCCACATAGTAATGACTATGCCGCTCTGTGTCCCGTGATGTACTCCAAGAAAAGGATTTTACAGGTAAGCTGTTATAAAAATCCTATTATTTTGTATAACGTAGTGTCCAGGTTCCCCACAATGGAGGCAAAGATTGTTGATACGCCGGCGTTGACTCTGTTCAACGGTGAGTGAGGGGCGGAGCAGGCCCAACTGTATTGGTTCGGAGGAATCGGTGGTGGCAGAGCTGTAGGAGCAGGATTAGGGAAGCTGGATACTCGTGGTAACATCCACACAGGACGGGATGGTCCTGATGTTTGTTCAGACCTTCGTTCCCTTGGATGCCTATCAATTTGGAAAGGCAGGTTTATGAGGACATCTAAGGGTTTGAGGAATGCCAACTCGGGCCAGTTCGTCTTTTCTTGCAATCCTTCTGTAACTGCGAAACTGGTATCGCAATCCTTCTGTAACTGCGAAACTGGTATCGCAGGGCAGTATCATTCCAGTTTGTATCAGAACTCCAGCGCCTGAATTAAGGTACATAATCTTCAGCCGCTCTGCAGCCTTACTGGAGAGCATGCAGGGCTGCTTCTGCGGTGGCAGTTTGTTAAGGGGCCTTATAGAGCTGGGACATGGCATGGAAGAAGGTACTCAAGTTGTTGAGAGATGCATCTTTTTGCTCCAACAGACTGTGGGCCCAGGACTGAGGGTCACCTTGTAACAGGAAAAAAACAAAGCCGACCTTGGTAGTCTCCAAAGAGTCTGTGGTTGCAAGGCAAAAAAAAAAGTTTGCAAGCACTACGAATTTACTGCGCTCCCCAGAGAATCTCTCAGGTGTAGGAACCTTGGGCTCTGGAGTCAACATTATCACTGTAGGTGTAGTAGAAGTCCCAGTTGCGGTGGAAGCTGGATGAGCAGCAGGAGAGGATAGGGCCTGGACATGTCCTTCCAGTTGAGTATAACCTTCTTGCAAGCTTTTAATGGCCTGAGTCAGTCCAGCAAGATGCCGACCAAGTTCATCCATTGGAGAGGTTCCCTGCTCGAGCTCAGACGTGCCTGTCTGGTACTGTCACGTACCTGATTGTAGAGCCCGGTATGCAGGGAAAAGCCTCTCTTACACCTCTGACTCAAGAACTACTGATAGAGCAGACAGGGAGCTCAGGAGTGCAGAGTGGCACAAGTGCCTGGCAGGATCGCTGATGTAGTGGCTGGTCGGAACTTCCGATGAGGCTGTGGAGAGACCCTCAGCAAGGAAGATGGCAGGAACAGCAGGCAGGCTGGAGGCAGGATCAGACTGGAAGCAGGACTCAGCAGTCAGCGAGGAGGTGTTCTGTAAATCGGAACACAAACAGGTACAGGCAAGCTGGATCATACACTAGCGGACAGATCAGGAACAAGTGCGGTAGCTGGAGCAGAGTCAAGGTACGGGCCGAGTCGATAACAGGCGGGCAGCAAGGTAACCAAGGGAGAGACAGGAGCTAAATTAGGACAAGCCGGGATCAGAAGCAGGCGGAAGGCAGGAGTAGTCAGGAACAAGCCAAAAGTCTACTAGAACAGGTTTTCAGGATCAACTGGTAGCGGGTCACAGGGAATGTTGTAGACCAGACAGCAATGAACCTGGGCATCAGTCTCCTTTAAATAGCGCATCTGGCGCCAAGAACAGTCACAGCGTGCGCGTTCCCGTCATTCACGCATCTGCGCATGCGCCGTGTGGCTGTTCTTACTGGGATCCCGTGCACAGATGTTCTTCTGACATTTTGGTTACTGGTTTGCCCTTCCTGACACCCCCCTCACGATCTTAATCCGGCATTTCCACGATTCTATGTAACAAATGTTCCCTGTTCAGAGCTGTCAGGAAAAAAAAAAAAAAAGCTGGCAAATGTTTATTAACATTGCTCAGCGCTGAGAGAAAACTATAAACGTTGTATAATTGCTGGTTCTTTTAGATCAAAGGGATAAACTTTTGTCTGTAAATGACGGCAGTTAAAGACTAAGCCTTTTTCTGACACTTATTGCTTACAAGTTAAAATCAGTATTTTTTTGCTAAAAAAATACTTAGAACCCCAACATTATATATATATATATATATATATATATATATATATTGTGACAGCAGGAAGGTAAAGTCACCTGGTTGCATCCAGGGGGGTAGATATATTTCGCCCAGATTCAGGCTTTACGCCGACTTATACAACTAGGTGGAGAGTTGTATAAGCCCAGCTGAGGCTAGTGGGCTCATGGATGACTCATACCTCTAGGGAGAGTGTGGGGCGTCGTGCAGACAGGGAGTTGATGAGACCAGCTGAAGCTTGTCAGCTCATTTAGGCCTCTATAAGAACTCCCAGCTTCATTAGATGTTAGCTCATGCCTGGACCCAGACCTGTGTGGACTGTCTAGGGAGAGTGAACCCCTGTGCGGTGAGACAAAGCCTGTGTGGCTATTTGCTTGGACATTTAAAACCAGGGACTTAGGGACTAGGACAGCACTAGGCTGATCCCAGTTGTTAGTTAGGAAACCTGTATGTTTAGTCAGAGGTCAAGTTGACCAGGATTTATTTTGTTTGTTTCTTTTGCTTTGCTGTGTTTTGTCACTGTAAATAGAAAATAAACCGCACCTTTTTGATTTTGAAAACCACAACCTCCGTTTGCTGGGCCTGTTTTTGTGTGGGGAGCCCATCTCGGGGGTCACACACACCCGCTGCCGAGCTAACCCCCTCACAGTTGGTGGAGAACCAGTGGCAGTTTTTTTTTAAGCCAGCATGGAGGAGATACTGAAGCAGCTGGCTCTAGCAAATGCCAATCAACAGCAGACAAATGCAGGTTTGCAAAAGAGCCTTGCAGCTCAACAACAGAACTTCGCAGCCCAGCAGCAAGCTCATCAACAGAGCCTTGCAGCCCAGCAGCAGACAAACGCAACTTTGCAACAGAGTCTGGAGGCTCAGCAACAAGCCCAGCAGCAATCTGAGGCCCGCTTCATAGACCTGTTGCAGAAGCAAGAGCAGAGACTACAACAACAGATGGAAGCAGTAATGCAGCAACGTCCGCAGACCAGTGAGGAAAGCCGTCCCACTAATACCGCGTCCTTTGGGGTGAGTCGTTTATTGACAAAAATGACTGGAGAGGATGATCCAGAGGTATTTTTGACCACATTTGAAAGGACCGCTGAAAGAGAAAAGTGGCCTGAGGAGCAGTGGGCTGGACTGGTGGCTCCTCTGTTAACTGGTGAATCGCAGAAAGCTTACTATGACCTAGAGCCTAACCAAGCAAAAGACTATGTGATGCTAAAAGCTGAAATATTGGCAAGGCTGGGTGTCACCCAGGCTGTCCGGGCTCAGCGTGTGCATAACTGGACTTTCCAGCTTGGAAAACCCCCCAGGTCTCAAATGTATGATCTCATTCACCTGAGCAGAAAGTGGCTACAGCCAGAGACTTTGTCCGCACCAAAGATTGTGGATCGTGTGGAGAAATACTTGGCTACAGAGAACCTGACGGCCTCTTCCAGGGACACTCGGACTTTCCACCCTAAGACCAGACCATCCCCAGGGGCGGATAAGAGGATTCCAAGGGGTGAGGGTGGAGAGAGTGAGAGGGTGGGAGCTCTACCCCAAGTTTGGCGAGAACAGCCTGGGAAATCAGCGGCTCAAGAGGCCGCAAGAAGGATCGTTTGCTACCGCTGCCGGCAAGCGGGACATATTGCAGCCAATTGCCCGGTTGTGGAGGAACCCATGCAGTGTGACTTTCTGACGGGCAGACGTCAGTCGCTGTGTGCGACAGTCGCATGCACTGCCATTCGAGGAACTGAGAAACATTTATGCAAAATGTGTGTTAATGGTAGAAATGTTGTGGTATTGCTGGATTCAGGTAGCCTTGTGACCCTGATAAAGGCTGAGTTAGTTAAAACAGAGGTCTCTGGGAATAGCAAGGTAGCTGTTATTTGTGTGCATGGGGACACCCGAGAGTATCCAGTGACTACAGTGTGTTTCGAGACCCCCAAAGGTACCCTCTCTCATCCAGTGGGCTTAGTATCTCAGTTACCGCATGACGCCATTGTGGGAAGGGATTTTCCGAAGTTCTGGGAACTGTGGGATGATCCTGAGCCCCCCACTGGTGCCCCTATGTACCAGGAATGTGATAGCCAGAACTCCCCTGAGAGTGGTGAGGACTCTCCGGAATTTCCCTTATCAGTATTGGCAGGGGAGACTCAAGAAACTGGAGAGGAGCCCACCTTCTCAGACGAAAACCTACCGTCTGTGGAGTTTTCTGATCTTGAGGTTCACAGGGAAAACTTTGCCACAGAACAGTTGAAAGACCCCGCCCTAATAAAGGCACGGGAAAACGTAGTGAAAATAGATGGCGAGTTAGTGAACCCAGATAATACCTGCACTTACCCATACTTCAGCGTAGAGAAGGACCTACTGTATCGGGTGGCAAAAAGGGCAGAAGAAACCGTTGAGCAGCTTGTGGTGCCCAAACCTTACAGGAAGTTGGTGTTGGCCCATGGGCACATTCTTGGAGGTCATCTGGGGACAGAGAAAACCCGAGAGAGGGTATTACAGAGATTCTATTGGCCGGGGGTGATGAAGGACATAGAAAATTATTGTTCCTCCTGCCCTGTGTGTCAGAGGTCGGCCCCGATGCCACATTTCCGTAGCCCGCTGGTCCCTCTACCCATCATTGAGGTCCCGTTTGAGAGGATCGCCATGGATTTGGTAGGTCCTATAATCAAGTCCGCTAGGGGGCACCAGTACATATTAGTTATAATGGACTATGCCACCCGTTATCCAGAAGCGATCCCTCTCCGAAATACCTCGGCCAAAACCATAGCCAAAGAGCTATCTCTTGTGTTTAGCCGGGTGGGTATTTGTAAAGAACTGCTTACGGACCAAGGTACACCCTTTATGTCCCGGGTTATGAAGGAGCTGTGTAAATTGTTCAAAGTGACGCAATTACGTACATCTGTGTATCACCCCCAAACCGATGGGCTGGTTGAAAGATTCAACAAAACCCTAAAACAAATGTTGAAGAAAGTGGTGGATAGAGATGGAAAGGATTGGGACTGTCTACTTCCTTATCTGATGTTTGCTATTAGGGAGGTGCCCCAATCCTCTACGGGATTCTCCCCCTTTGAGTTACTGTATGGGAGACACCCAAGAGGGCTGTTGGATATTGCCAAGGAAACTTGGGAAAGTGAGAGTTCTCCCCACAGGAGTGTGATTGAGCCTGTCGCCCTGATGCAAGACCGAATTGCACAGGTAATGCCCATCGTGAAGGAACATTTGGCCCAAGCGCAGTTAGCACAGCAGAGAGTGTACAAACGTGGAGCCAAGACCCGTACCTTTTCCCCGGGGGATAGGATACTGGTACTTGTCCCTACGGTTGAAAGTAAATTCCTTGCCAAATGGCAAGGCCCCTACGAGATAATGGAAAAAGTGAGCGAAGTGAATTACAAGGTCAGACAACCAGGAAGGCGAAAGCCCGAACAGATCTATCACGTTAATCTGTTGAAAGCCTGGAGGGATAGAGAGTCCCTAGTCGCAGACACTTGGTCACCAGCTCAAACTGGTTGCGTGATTCCTGAGGTTGGAATAGCAGCCACCTTGTCACAACCCCAACAACAGGAGGTTAAGGAGTTTGTGCTTCGCAACAAGGAGGTATTCTCTGAGCTGCCGGGACAAACATCTGGGGTAGAGCATGACATCATTACCCCGCCCGGTGAAAGGGTGAAGTTAAAACCCTATCGGATCCCAGAGGCCCGACGGGAGGCAATACGGGAGGAAGTACAGAAAATGCTGAACTTAGGGGTGATAGAGGAGTCCCAAAGTGATTGGTCTAGTCCCATTGTGTTGGTGCCTAAACCGGATGGGAGCTGGCGATTTTGTAACGATTTTCGTCAGTTGAACAAAGTTACAAAATTTGACACCTACCCCATGCCACGTATAGATGAGTTGATCGACCAGCTGGGAACAGCCCGATACATGACGACTCTTGACCTCACAAAAGGGTATTGGCAAATCCCCCTGGCCAAGTCGGCCAAAGAGAAAACCGCATGTGTAACCCCAGACGGGGCGTTCCAATATAAAAGAATGCCTTTCGGGTTACAGAATGCGCCGGCCACATTCCAGCGGAAAATGGACCAGATGCTGAGGCCCCATCGGAAGTATGCTGTGGCTTACCTGGATGACGTAATTGTCCATAGCACAGATTGGGCCTCACATCTGCCAAAAGTGCAAGCAGTCCTGGACTCTGTTCGGGAAGCGGGGTTTACGGCTAACCCCAAGAAGTGTACCATTGGGCAGGAGGAGGCCAAATATCTTGGGTACACCATTGGGAGGGGAGTAATAAAACCCCAACTCAACAAAGTCGAGGCCATCCAGAGTTGGCCACGTCCCAACAGCAAGAAGCAGGTACGAGCCTTTCTGGGAATCGCTGGGTATTATCGGCGATTCATTCCCCACTTTGCTTCTAAGGCTGTGCCCCTAACCAACCTGACGAAGGGGAAAGGGTCGGTCATGATTAAATGGACCCCCGAGGCTGAGGCAGCATTCCAATTCTTGAAACAAGCCTTATGTAGCCAGCCAGTGTTGTACTCACCCGACTTCTCTAAAGACTTTGTCGTACAAAGTGATGCGTCAGATGTGGGGTTAGGAGCAGTATTGTCCCAGGTCTGGAACGGGGAAGAGCACCCAGTCATTTACCTCAGCAGGAAGTTGAAGTCCCATGAGGTAAATTACGCCACCGTTGAAAAGGAGTGTTTAGCGGTGAAGTGGGCTCTAGATTCCCTTCGGTACTACCTGCTAGGTAGGCACTTTGACATGGTTACGGATCACGCTCCGTTAAAGTGGATGGCTCAAAACAAGGAAACAAATAGAAGAGTGAATAGGTGGTTCCTGGCCCTCCAGGAATTCAACTTCACAGTAAAGCATCGCCCTGGCGTTCAAATGGGGAATGTGGATGCTTTGTCTCGAGTACATGAATGCCTGATTGCTGGTGTTCCAACCCCGAGGTTAAAACAAGAGGGGGGGGGTATGTGACAGCAGGAAGGTAAAGTCACCTGGTTGCATCCAGGGGGGTAGATATATTTCGCCCAGATTCAGGCTTTACGCCGACTTATACAACTAGGTGGAGAGTTGTATAAGCCCAGCTGAGGCTAGTGGGCTCATGGATGACTCATACCTCTAGGGAGAGTGTGGGGCGTCGTGCAGACAGGGAGTTGATGAGACCAGCTGAAGCTTGTCAGCTCATTTAGAGCCCATTCACACAGGGGCGTCTTTGGATCCGACTCCAAATCGCCCCAGGTCGCCCCTAGTCGCCTCAGGTCGCGCTGGCTGAAGAAATCAATGTAAGTTAATGGAGCCGTCCTTATGCACACTACTGCAGTCGCTCCGACTTCAAAAAAGGTCCCTGTACTACTTCAATCCGACTCCTAGGCGACCTGTACCCATTCATTTCAATGGGAGTCGCTTCTCACTGTCTTAATAGGAGCGACTCTCCAGGAAGATAACATACATTTATCAGGCAAAGCTCTCCCTCCCCCCTCCCTCCCACAGAGCTGATTCTTGTTTGATTGGCCACTGGAATGTCTCCTGTCCTGCAGGCAACTTGGAGTTGCCTTGTAAATAGCTCCAGGTCGCGCTGAGTTGCCTCATAAAATCGTGTCTGAGTTGCCTCATAAAATCGCGCTGGAAGTCATGTTGCCCCTGTGTGAATGGGCTCTTAGGCCTCTATAAGAACTCCCAGCTTCATTAGATGTTAGCTCATGCCTGGACCCAGACCTGTGTGGACTGTCTAGGGAGAGTGAACCCCTGTGCGGTGAGACAAAGCCTGTGTGGCTATTTGCTTGGACATTTAAAACCAGGGACTTAGGGACTAGGACAGCACTAGGCTGATCCCAGTTGTTAGTTAGGAAACCTGTATGTTTAGTCAGAGGTCAAGTTGACCAGGATTTATTTTGTTTATGTTTCTTTTGCTTTGCTGTGTTTTGTCACTGTAAATAAAAAATAAACCGCACCTTTTTGATTTTGAAAACCACAACCTCCGTTTGCTGGGCCTGTTTTTGTGTGGGGAGCCCATCTCGGGGGTCACACACACCCGCTGCCGAGCTAACCCCCTCACAATATATATATTTGTTAGCAGAGACCCTAAAAAATAAAATGGCGGTTGTTGTAATATTTTATGTCGCACTGCTATTGGCGAAGCTGTCTTTCAAACGCAATTTTTTGGGAAAAAATACACTTATATGAATTTCAAAAAAATGAAACCGTAAAAATAGCCCAATTTTTTAGTATAATGCGAAAGATGTTAAGCCACGAGAATTGTGCAAGAATCGTGATCTTCTAAGCAAAAAAAAATTGATTCTCTACTCAATTTCTACTGAATCGGGCAGCTCTACTATAACCTAATCCCTTATTAAAACATGTGTAGTACATAATCTGTGTAATGCATAACTACTTCTATACAAAACATACCAATGTGTCTTGAATGAAATGGCTCAAATCCTTATACAAAAAAATTATCACAGTGGGGCAGTAAATAAAGTGCAAATGCTGATTAAAAAGTGCAAACAATATGTGCTAAAGTGCTGAGTGCAAAAATGAATGCCTACTATTCCTTAATAAAGTACATTAGTGGTCCAAAATTCATATATATTCCAAATAAAAAAAGGTCCATTCAAGAATCTCAAAAGAAGAAAGTCCAAAGAAGGCGATCAAAGATGAATATTCTATTCACATTAACCACTTGCTTACTGGGCACTTAAAGCGGAGCTCCGCCGAAAATAAAATATTAAAAGCCAGCAGCTGCTGACTTTTAATATTAGGACACTTACCTGTCCTGGAGTCCAGCGACGTCCGCAGCAGAGGACGAGCAATCGTTCGTCACTCTGCTGCTCCCACCGCCATCCTCGGTGAGGGAACCAGGAAGTGAAGCCTTGCGGCTTCAATGCCCGGTTCCCTACGGCGCTTGCGCGAGTCGCGCTGCACCGTTCTGACTGGTCCCCGTGTGTTCTGGGAGCCGAGTGTCTCCCAGAACACAACGGGTATTCTGCGGGAAGTGACGTACTTCCCGCAGATTTCCCGCAGAGAGGACTCCCGGAAGTGGGTGCAAATACCTGTCTTAGACAGGTATCTGCCGCCCCTCCCCCCTGAAAGGTGTCAATAGTGACACCGGAGGGGGGGAGGGTTCCGATGAGGGGAAGTTCCACTTTAGGGTGGAGCTACGCTTTAAACACCCCTCCTGCCCAGACCAATTTTCAGCTTTCAGTGCTCTCACACTTTGAATGACAATTACTCAGTCATGCAACACTGTACCCAAATGATTTTTTTGTCCTTTTTTTCATACAAATAGAGCTTTATTTTGGTGGTATTTTGGTGGTATTTGATCACCTCTGGATTTCTTATTTTTTGCGCTATAAATGAAAAAAAGACAGAAAATTTTGAAAAAAAAAACGAATTTTTCTTAGTTTCTGTGATAAAATTTGGCAAATTATTAATTTTTCTTCATACATTTTGGCCACAATTTATACTGCTACATATCTTTGATAAAAAATAACCCAAAATTTTGGGAAATTATTTGGTCTGTGTGAAAGTTTGAGTCTACAAGCTATAGTGCAAATCATAAAAAATGTACTGGCGGCCTATCATTTCTTGAGACCCTAACAAGCCAGGAAGGTACAAATGCCCCCCAAATAACCCTTTTTGGAAAATAGACATTCCAAAGTTTTTAGTAAGAGGCATGGTGAGTTATTTGAAGTTGTAATTTTTTCCCACGATTCTTTGCAAAATTAAGATTTTTATTTTTTGTTTTTATTTTTTCTCAAAATTGTCATTATAATAGCTTATTTCTCTCTTGCATACCACAAATGACACCCCAAAATACATTCTGCTCCTCCTGAGTAATACGATACCACATGTGTGGGACTTTTTTACTGCCTGGCCACATACAGAGGCCCAACATGCAGGGAGCACCATTAGGCCTCATGCCCACGGACGTTTTTACAGCCGCGTTTTTGAGCGTTTTTTACAGCTTAAAAACGCCTGTCCATGTTAGTCTATAGCTTCATGCCCACCTAGACGTTTTTGAGCTGCAAATAGCATAGACGTTTTTAAGCTGTAAAAAAAACCCAGGACCAGTGCGTTCCTCAGCGTCAGAATTAGGCAGAAAAAAACGCGAGCGTCAAAAAACGCGCACTAACGCGGAAAAAATGCGCACTAACGCGCGGTCGCGTTTTTAGCTCCGACGTTTTTTTTTTTTTTTTTTTTTTTAAATATTTACAATAACATGGACAGGCGTTTTTAAGCTGCAAAAAAACGCAGCTGTAAAAACGCCAGTGGGCATGAGGCCTTAGGTGTTCTAGGAGCATAAGTTACACATCTAACTAGTTTATTACCTATTACACTTTTGAAGCACCAGGACAATGGAAACACCCACAAAATGAACCCATTTTGGAAAGCTAACACCCCAATGTATAATCTATGAGGCATAATAAGTCTTTTGAACGGTTCATTTTTTTCCAGAAGTTTTTGGAAAATGTGGAAAAAAAATACACATTTTTTTTACACGTAAAGTTGTCCATTTATAAGATATTTCCAACACATAGCATGTACATGGCAAAAATGACACCCCAAAATACATTCTGCTACTCCTCCTGAGTATGGCGATACCAAATGTGTGGGACTTTTACACAGCCTGTCCACATACAGAGGCCCAACATGCAAGGAACACCATCAGATGTTCTAGGGACACATAGCATGCAAGAATTACACCCCAAAATACATTATGCTGAGCAAAGCGTAAACAAAAGATTACCAGTGGTTTTAGTAGCGCACAGCAGGATAGCACTGGTCCAGGCAGCAGGCAGGGACTTGGTCAGCAACAGCATACACAATTGTCCAGGCAGCAGGCAGGGATACTGTCCATATACAGTCCAGGGTCAATGCAGGCAGAGATATTGTCAGCAGTGCCAAAAATATTGGTCCTGGTAGTGGGCAGGTCCATGTGGTGTGGTCAGTTCATACGACGGGCAGAGGCATGATGGCATAGGTCCTACAGGCAGCAGGCAGAAGTAGGGCCTTGTTCAGGACAGAATGGGGACAGGGGTAAAGGCTTCTCCCACCCAAATCTCTTTGAAGCCTCCGAGTCTCCAGACCCTAATCTAGGATGAGAAAACAAAAAACAATTGTTTTCTTCATCCAGAAAAACAATTCTGGAGCCCCTCACATATGTGAGACCCCTGTGTTGAATCCCACTAGTCCAGTAGCAGGGTACAAGATCAATCCTTCACAGCTTGGACAGGGGTGAGTCAGTAGCTCTGGTTATTTTGGATCTGTCGGCCGCATTTGATACCATTAATCATGGAATCTTACTGGAGCGGATGAAGTCAGTTTTGGGTATGAGTGGGTTGGCTTTGGTATGGGTGGCCTCTTTCTTAGAGGGCAGAGTTCAGGGAGTCAAGACTGGCCCCTTTTACTCTAAGTCCACTGTCCTGGATTGCGGAGTGCCACAGGGCTCTGCCTTGTCTCCCCTGCGGTTTAATATCTATATGAGGCCCCTTGCCGACCTGCTAAAGTCCCACGCCGTCCATTACCATGTTTATGCGGACAACACCCAGGTTTACTTAAAGATTCCTAGGAACCAGACGGCTGATGCCACCCTTGCCAGCTGCTTGGAGGCCATCAACACATGGATGTCTGCCAACTTCCTAAAACTTAATGGGGGGGAAAAACTGAGGTGATTATCTTCAGCGATCTGGCCACCCCTCCAGATATCCCACCTTGGCCTCCCTCATTTGGTCCTGCTCCGGAGGTGGCCCCCCAGTTCCGTGATCTGGGATTTGTCCTAGATTCAGGTTTAACTTTGGCTCCTCAGGTAAAGAGGGTCGTCAGTGCATGTCACTGGCAGCTAAAACTCCTGAGGGGGCTGTTTAAATATTTGGATATCTCGGACAGAAAAACTGTCATCTGCGCCACGATAGGTAGCTGCCTAGACTACTGCAACTCTCTTTATCTGGGATTGCCAAAGATGTTAGTGCAGAAGCTTCAACTTATTCAAAATGCTGCGGTTAGGTTACTCATGGATGTCCCGCTCAGGGATCATATCACCCCTGTCCTCTGCGCCTTGCACTGGCTGGCAGTCCACTATTGCACCTTATTTAAGCCGGATGTATTATGTTTAAGATAATGTGAGGCCTGGCCCCAAGCTATCTCTGCTCTCGTTTTCATAAACAAGCTTTTGTTAGATCACTCAGATCTACCGGCAGAGATTTCCTCCACATCTCTGTGCCCAAGAAGATCCGGCGTGGTGGTCGGGCCTTCTCCCACCAGGGTGCCATTTTGTGGAATAGCCTCCCTGTTGAGCTCCAGGAGGCCCCTACTATTTCGGTCTTCCACGGGTTACTGAAGACTTGGCTTTTCACGCAAGCCTTCCCTGCGTAGCCTCTCTTCCACCCTTTCTGCCACTCTGTGCTGCTTCTGGTTCCGGGGTCCTCTTTTCCCAGAAACTCTGCTATGCGCGTCGGGACCCTTCGGGGTAAGACCGCACTATATTAAGATACCTCTCAACTCAACTCAATCCAAGAGGCAGGCAAAAAGCATGGTCAAACAGTCCAAGGTCAGTTCCAGATCAGGCAGAGGTATGTACAGAATCGTTGGGCAGAAGCATGGTCGAAAAACAGTCCAGGGTCAGTTCCAGATCAGACAGAGGTATTACAGAATCGGTAGGCAGAAGCGTGGTTGAATAACAAGCCAGGGTCAGTTACAGAGCAGGCAGTAGCATAAGGGGTGTGAAGGCAGGAACTGAGGATTACGTTTACCATACTTCACTAATAATTTAGTGAAGTATGGTAACGGCGAAAACAGTCAATTACACAGAGGCCTGGTTGGGAAGGACGCTCTGCACAATAATAAACTGTTTCTCGTTTGACTCCTCCACTGGCACACACCTTACATTTTTTTTACCTCGTCGGCCTGTTGCTGTGGGAGGGACTTTATTGGGAAAGTGACGTTCGGAGAGTCGACTTAGAACATCTGATCGGATGTTTTGGGGTGGGCCATTCTGGAATATCAGAGCAGTGGTGATTTCCTCCTGGTAGCCAAGGAAGGGTAGGGGGTTTTGGGTGGACTTGCGGTAAATAATATAGGAGTTGTATAAGGCCAAATGAAAAAAATTAATTGCTACTTTTTTGTACCAATGGTATGTCCGTCTTGTGGCAAGGTAGGGTTCCAGCATTTGGTCGTTAAAGTCGACTCCCCCCATAAACGAATTGTAGTCCTGGATGCATGTGGGCTTTTGGATGGTGGTGCCATTCCTTCTGGGGATTTCCACGAAGGAAAAATTGTGGATGGAAGAGAACATGTACACATCCCTTCTATCCTTCCACTTCACTGCCAGAACCTCCTTGTTTCGTAGACTTGCCGACTCTCCTCTTCTCAAATTCTTATTTACAAGACTTTGAGGAAAGCCCTTCCGATTCTTTCTGACCGTGCCACATGCTGGCGTCTTTTTCCGGTGAAGGTTGTGGAACAGGGGAAGAGATGTGTAGAAGTTATCTACGTATAATTGGAAGCCTTTGTCCAGTAGGGGGTTGATGAGTTGCCAAACAACTTTCCCGCTTGATCCCAAGTAGTCTGGGCAATTGGGATGCAGCTGGGTGTCCTTCCCTTCATACACTATGAAGGCATACATGTACCCTGTGACTTGGTCACATAGTTTGTACACCTTCACACCATAGCGGGCCCTTTTGCTGGGGATAAATTGCTTTATTTTAAGCCTGCCACTAAACTTAACAAGGGACTCATCCACACATGTATGTGTTGGTCCGGGGTATATAACTGGGGGAATACTTATGAAAAATAATTTAGTAAGGGCCGAATTTTGAAAAGCCTGTCATAATTTGGGTGATTTCGGGGAGGGCACTGGGTATTATCATTGAAGTCGAGAAACCTCATGATCATGAGGTATCTGGTTCTGGGCATTGCCGTGGAGAAGATTGGCATATGGTAGATGGGGCGTTTGGACCAAAAGGAACGAAAAGTGTTTTTTGGGTTGAGTCCCATACAAAATGTGAGGCCTAAAAAAACCTTCAACTCCTCCACCGTTAGGTCTCTCCACTCGAAGGGACGGGCATAATATGAAGTAGGATTATTTGCAATAAATTGCTGGGCATATAGGTTGCGTTGGGTCACAATGTTGGATAGCATGTCCTCGGTAAACATTAGATTGGAAAAATTGGGGAAAAATTGTCCGTGTCCACCTGCACTCCTGGCTGGGCAGTGAAAGGGGGGATGTTGGCTTCTCCTGAATTAGGAGGAAGCCACAAGGGGTTCTGGAGGGCATAGGGAAGGCCGGCATGGGTCCATGGCCTTTCTTGCCAAGGTACTGCGGTGCTGGTGGATGCTACTGCCGCCTCACCAGAGCGCCTTCGTTTGGCGGGCCGACTATCTTCCTCCTCTGAGCCTGTCTCTGTTCCACTACTGAAGACTGGCTCATAGTTTCCGTCCGACTCAGAACCTGAATCGTAATCTGAAAAAGAGAGCTCCCCGTTGCTCTCGTCAGGCGTGGAAAGAATTTTTGGTATGCCTCCTCGGCGGAAAAGCACCTTTTTGACATCTTTTGGTTGCTGGCAGTGGTGATGATTTCACAGGTGTGCAGCACAGATGGGCCCTGATTGATTGCACAGATGTACACTAATGAGGTGGCACAGATGGGCACTAATGAGGTGGCACAGATGGGCACTAATGAGGTGGCACAGATGGGCACTAATGAGGCGGCACAGATGGGCACTGAGGTGGCACAGATGGGCACTGAGGTGGCGGCACAGATGGGTACTGAGGTGGCGGCACAGATGGGTACTGAGGTGGCGGCACAGATGGGTACTGAGGTGGCGGCACAGATGGGTACTGAGGTGGCGGCACAGATGGGTACTGAGGTGGCGGCACAGATGGGTACTGAGGTGGCGGCACAGATGGGCACTGAGGTGGCGGCACAGATGGGCACTGAGGTGGCACAGATGGCACTAATGAGGCGGCACAGATGGCACTGATGAGGCGGCACAGATGGCACTGATGAGGCGGCACAGATGGCACTGGTGAGGCGGCACAGATGGCACTGGTGAGGCGGCACAGATGGCACTGGTGAGGCGGCAGAGATGGCACTGGTGAGGCGGCACAGATGTGCAGATTGAACAGATGGGCACTGATGAGGTGGCACAGGTGGGCACTGATGAGGTGGCACAGGTGGGCACTGATGAGGTGGCACAGGTGGGCATTGATCACAGGTGGGCACTGTATGGCACTGATTTTGAAAAAAACGGCTGGTGTAACTCACATTTAAAATGGCAGATCGCTCTCCCTCCTCACACGCGGTGTCTGTGTGAGGAGGGAGAGCCGGAAATCAGAGATGATCTCATATGTTTACATTTGAGATCATCTCTCATTGGGCACGCCGATCGTGCTGTAAATAGCCGCTGTGATTGGCTATTTGCAGCGACCTGTGATTGGCTGTGTCCAAGGGACACGGCCAGCACAGAAGTTCCCCGATGCGCGCTCAGGAGCGAGGAAAGGGGAGGCCGTATAATGACGGCCTCCTGGCATTGTAGAGCCACATTGTGGCCGTTTAAAGTTGGATGCCGGGCGCGAAGTGGTTAAACACCCTGTGTGCTCCTTCACTGTTTGCTCCAAAATCACTCACCAGAAACAATGGCTGTTCAAATTATAAACCAGCAGTAGCGCTCTGTGTAAAATAAATCAAACTTGAACAACTCTCCACACTGCTACTCCCGATACGTCTCTCGAGT
This sequence comes from Rana muscosa, assembly GCA_029206835.1. Lineage (NCBI taxonomy): Eukaryota > Metazoa > Chordata > Amphibia > Anura > Ranidae > Rana > Rana muscosa. Next base: position 4,630,197 of record CM055122.1, read on the forward strand.
GGGACACGGTCATACATGGGGGGGGGGGTTTAGGAAAGAGGAAGGAAAATCTCCATAGCATAAAATTGTTTAAAGTTACTAATTTATTAAGAACATTCACATATTTCAAGTGTCATCTCGACACTAGGGAACAAAAACGTTGTAATGTATGCCTATCAAGTCACGAGTACGAACCCAGCAAGCTTGGTAAAGGTGAACTTTCCCTTTAACTTCAGATGAATGTGGTGGTTTTTCTTTTCTTTTTTTCTCTATTAACCACTTGCCGACCGCCACACGATGATATACATCGGCAGAATGGCACGGGCAGGCAAAGGGGCGTACCTGTACGTCCCTCCCTCCCAACAGGCGGGGGCATGTTTGCGCCGGTGCCCGTGGCAGTCGGCATCGTTTCAGGAGCAATCCGTCCTGAGGGGGAGGCCAATGATTCATGGCCTGCCCCTCACGATCGCTCCTGACCAATGAAACACTTCCTCTGCCTGTGAAAGTGTAAACACAGGCAGAGGAAGTGAGGTCATCTCTCCTCGTGCTTCCTTTTCGTTCAGGAGCCGAAGAGAGGAGACATCTCACAGTGAGTTGCACAACAGCACACTAACACCAGTACACATAGGCACACAAATCGCCCCCCAGTTAACCCCTGCACCCCCTGTCACAGTGACACCAATAGCAGTTTTCATTTTTTTTACTGATCACTGCATTGGTGTCACTTGTGACTGTTATGAGTGTTAGGGCAATTAGTGGTAGGCCCCGTTAGGTCTAGGGTACCCCCCTAACAAAGGTTTAACCCCTTGATCCCCCCCAAGTTAACCCTTTCACCCCCTGTCGCCAGAGTTGCTAATAGATCATTTTCTGATCGCCGTATTAGTGTCACGGGTGATGCTAGTTAGCCAGTTAGTCGAACCTGTCACCAGTGATCACCGTATTAGTGTTACGAGTGATGCTGGTCAGTTAGTTTGTTTTTTATAGCGTCAGGGCACCCGCCGTATATTACCCAATAAAGGTTTAACCCCCTGATCGCCTGGCAGGTGATATCAGTTAGGTTTTAGGGTCAGTTAGGGTCTGCATCGCCCCAGGCGTCAGATTAGTGTCAGTAGCGCTAAAACGCACGCACCATACACCTCTCTTAGTGGTATAGTGTCTGAACGGATCAATATCTGATCTGATCAGATCTATACTAGTGTCTATACTAGTGTCCCCAGCAGTTTAGAGTTCCCAAAAACGCAGTGTTAGCGGGATCAGCCCAGATACCTTCTAGCACCTGCGTTTTGCCCCCCTGCCCAGCCCAGCACATCCAAGTGCAGTATCGAGCGATCACTGTCACTTACAAAACACTAAACACATAACTGCAGTGTTCGCAGAGTCAGGCCGCTGATCCCTGCGATAGCTAACAGTTTTTTTGGTAACGTTTGACTCAGTCGCTGACAGTCTAGGAGCTTTTTTTCCGGTGAATCTCACTAGTGTACCAGTAAATTTAGAGACCAAAATGGCAAATCGAAGGTACACTAGTGAAGAGGCCTACACGTTTGACTCATCTGTCAGATTCAGGCTCAAAATATGATCCTGTAGACAGCAGTGGCTCCCTGACAGATGGCTCTGATGACGGAGTTGTGGTCCCTGCCAAGGTCAGGCGTACCCGACCCCGTTCTTCTGCTGTTGTTGGGATGCAAGAACTGCAGGAGAGCCAGTATTAGTGCTGCATATCCTTCTGGTGAACTGGCAAGCACCAGCGGCCTAGTACACCCTGGTCGTACATCCAGCACTGCAGTAACACTTGGTGACGTGGCGAGTCCCATAAGTGCAGTTCAAGCTGGTGAGGTGGCAAGCACGAGTAGTGTCCCACTGCCACCAAGAAGACAAAGACAGGCCCATCGTGCCCTTTCTGCAGAATTTGCCAATCCAAATTGGGAGCCCACTACTTCTGCAGCACCCGTACTTCCCCCATTCACTGGCCAACCCAGAATTCAGGTGGAAACAGTTGATTTTACGTCACTTGATTTTTATTCGCTGTTTTTCATGGAAGATCTCTATAGATCTATTGTGGACCAAAGCAATTTGTATGCTGGTCAATTCATCGCCGCTAATCCCGAGTTGTCCTCCCTTGCCAGAGATTGGAAACCAATTACGGTTTCCGAATTTAAGACATTTCTGGGCCTATCCCTCCTCATGGGCATAACTAAAAGGAACGATTTGCGGTCATATTGGAACACTGACCCAATTCACCATATGCCCCGGTTCTCTGCTTCCATCGCTAGGGCACGATACGAGCAGATCTTGCGGTTCATGCACTTCAACGACAATGAACTCTGTCGTCCTCGGGGAGATCCTGGATGCGATCGGCTCTACAAAATTCGCCCCTCGTAAACCACTTCAACAAATGTTTTGCAGCCTTGTTTACTCCTGATCAAGTTGTCTGCATTGATGAGTCCCTGATTACGTTTTCTGGCCGCTTGTCTTTCAAACAGTATCTTCCCAGCAAGCGTGCCAGATATGGGGTCAAGATGTATAAGCTCTGTGACAGGGCAACAGGCTATACATGGAGTTTTGTGGTTTACGAGGTAAGAGATAGTTGCGCAGAGCCAGAGAACTGCCCAGATTACATAGGGAGCGCTGGTAAAATAGTGTGGGACTTGGTGTCACCCTTATTCGGAAAGGGGTACCATTTGTATGTGGACACTTATTACACGAGCATGCCACTTTTTAGTCATTTGTTTGATCATAAGATTGGCGCATGTGGCACCGTGCGATCTAATCGCTGGGGCTTACCCCAGCGGCTTGTAAATTCCCATCTTAGGCTGGGGGAGAGAGCCTGCTTGAAGTGTAATAATTTGCTTGCTGTGAAGTGGAGGCATAATAAGAATGTTTTCGTTCTGTCCTCCCTTCACGCAGACAAGACGGTCCAAATTCCTATGGCGACTGGTGTTGTGGAGAAACCCCTCTGTGTCCACGAATATAACCTTAACATGGGAGGGGTGGACCTCAACGACCAGTTGGCGCCTTACCTAGTTGCCCGTAAGGCCAGACGCTGGTACAAAAGTGTCTGTATACTTATTTAAATTCTTTGCTGAATGCTCATGTGCTATACAGAGCTTCAGGACGGACTGGATCCGTCTGTAGAAAGCGTGGATATAGGCGTGACATTATTGTCCCTCCCATCCTGGTCTTTGCATTGGTGAATGTTTTGAACGCTACCATACACTAGTGGAGTTTTTTAGCATTGGGTACAGCACTGCACAGACTAGGACACACTTTCACAGGATCTCCCAAGATGCCATCGCATTTTGAGAGACCTGAACCTGGAACCGAACCGTTACAGTTACAAATAAAAGTGTAAAAAAAAAAAAAAAACACAATAAAAAAAAATTGTTGTCGTTTTTATTGTTCTCTCTCTCTATATATTCTCTCTCTATTGTTCTGCTCTTTTTTAGTGTATTCTATGCTTAACTGCAATGTCTTATTGTTATGTTTTATCATGTTTGCTTTTCAGGTATGTAATTTTTTTATACTTTACTGTTTACTGTGTTTTATTGTTAGCCATTTTTTTGTTTTCAGGTACGCCATTCAGCTGCAGCGCGGATTTATTTATCTTGACAGCAACAGCTTTTGCTCCCACGATACATAAAGCCGTGACTCCAGCGCCGTAGGAGGTGATTTCACCACCACAGTAAAAAATAAGCATATATGCCAAAGCATGGGGGCAGGGGTGGAGGAGCGATTTGCTCCTAACTTTTGGGGCAGATTGCCCCCATGCTTCGGCATACACACTGCTCAAAAAAATTAAAGGAACACTTTGAAAACACATCAGATCTCAACGGGCCAAAATCTCATGCTGGATATCTATACTGATATGGACTGGGTAATGTGTTAGGAATGAAAGGATGGCACATCATTTGATGGAAATGAAAATTATCCACCTACAGAGGGCTGAATTCAAAGATACCCCGAAAATATAAGTGAAAAAATTATGCAGCAAGCTAGTCCATTTTGCTGAAATTTCATTGCAACAACTCAAAATGGTCCTCAGTAATTTGTATGGCCCCCAAGTGCTTGTATGCATGCCTGACAACATCAAGGCATGCTCCTAATGAGACAACGGATGGTGTCCTGGGGTATTTCATCCCAGATCTGGACCAGAGCATCACGGAGCTCCTGAACAGACTGAGGTGCAACCTGGCGGCTCCGGATGGACCGAAACATAATGTCCAGAGGTGTTCTTTTGGATTTAGGTCAGGTGAGCGTAGGGGCCATTCAATGGTATCAATTTCTTCATCCTCCAGGAACTGGCTGCATGCTTTCGCCACATGAGGCCGGGCATTGTCATGCACCAGAAGGAACCCAGGACCCACTGCACCAGCGTAGGGTCTGACAATGGGTCTGACAATGGGTCCAAGGGTTTCATCCCAATACCTAATGGCAGTCAGGGTGCCATTGTGCAGCCTGTAGAGGTCTGTGCGTCCCTCCATGGATATGCCTCCCAGACCATCACTGACCCACCACCAAACCGGTCATGCTGAACGATGTTACAGGCAGTTTAAAGTTCTCCGCGGCTTCTCCAGACCCTTTCACGTCTGTCACATATGCTCAGGGTGAACCTGCTCTCATCTGTGAAAAGCATGGGGCACCAGTCCCCCTCCCACCGTCTTCCATGGTTTTCTCTAGCTCTCCTGTCCCAACAGGGAACCTGAGAATACAGCCGGTGGTTCTGCCAGCTGACCATAGAGCTGATCAGAGACCAGAACGGCTCCAATCATCTCTATGGCCTAAGAAACCGGAAGCTACGAGCATTTCATGACTTAGATTTCGCTGGATATAAACAGCGCCATTGGGAAAGCATTTTATCACACCGATCTTGGTGTGGTCAGATGCTTTCAGGGCAGAGAAGAGATCTAGGGTCTAATAGACCCCAATTTTTTCAAAAAAAGAGTACCTGTCACTACCTATTGCTATCATAGGGGATATTTTACATTCCCTGAGATAACAATAAAAATTATACTGGATCGCATCAGCAGTCTGCAAGGAGGAGGACTGGATCGCATCAGCAGTCTGCAAGGAGGAGGACTGGATCGCATCAGCAGTCTGCAAGGAGGAGGACTGGATCGCATCAGCAGTCTGCAAGGAGGAGGACTGGATCGCATCAGCAGTCTGCATGGAGGAGGACTGGATCGCATCAGCAGTCTGCATGGAGGAGGACTGGATCGCATCAGCAGTCTGCATGGAGGAGGACTGGATCGCATCAGCAGTCTGCATGGAGGAGGACTTGATCGCATCAGCAGTCGTCTGCATGGAGGGAGACTGGATCACATCAGCAGCAGTCGTCTGCATGGAGGGAGACTGGATCATATCAGGCACTGGATCAGTGGGAACAGGATCAGCAGGCAATATGGATAGTGGCACAGGTATAAGAGCTTAGATATTGGAGTTCTGCATGTAGTTGCCTTGTGCTGGCCAGACTGTACTGCTGATGGAAAGGTAGTACCAGTACTAGGAAGAATAGAGGGAAGAATATTAGAAATACAGGAGGAGGCCTGAGATGTTGCTATGGGCAATGGCACTGCAGGGGGAGCTTTCAATGGATTGCATACAGGGGAAGTGTGCTTACTGGTAGCAGGGTACTTATGTGACTCGTCTTGCACTGGGGATATGATCTAAGACCAAGCTTGTAATAGAGGGTGAACTAAAGTCAGTTTGTCTCTCCCTTGCTCACATTGCTCAATTAAACGGTGCACAGAAGCAATACATTCCAACACCACCTGTTGTAAATAGGCTGCATACTGCTGGAGAAAAAATCCTGAACAATGTTTTAGCAACCAACCCAAAAATCCAGCCTAGTACAAAGTAAATGGAGGAGTGAAAATATCATGGCCCTGAGAGGTAACCTGAAATAGTAGCTCAGAACAGACCTGAATGAAAGGTTGTACTTGACCAAATGAAAATCTCCCCTCCACGGCTAAAGGCATGTGCAGTCAAAATCCCTTCAAGCAGCTCTTCCTCAGTGAGATCTTGCCAAAGTGAATGACACAAATCCTTATTCCCTACTGCAAGTTGCACACGGCAAATAACCTGCACTCTCAGCATTGTGACAAAGGAAAAGCAAAAATCCAAAGCAACTGGCTCTCGGTCCCCAAGTGTAGCTGATCTGGTCATTGGTGGGCGTTGCGATTCTGTCAGGATCAGCAGCTAAAGACCACCAGACACGTAGCTACACCAAGGAACTGAGACCAAACAAAGTATTTATCATTAAAGTGATATTTATTTACAGTGAACACACACAAATAAACATACACAGCAACCAGTGAAGGCATAAACCACTCCAGCAAACAAGAACAAGAATAACTAATAAACCTAACTGCTATCTATATACAATATCTACAGCATAAGGGACAAAGGCAACAGGGATGCAAGGAAGGGGACACGACTGGGTACAAGGGCATAGAACAAGGCATAGGGGTGCAGGACGGATCAGGACACTGGAAGGTCAAGGTTCAGGAAAGTTATCAGGCACAAGCTGGTAGCAAAGAGGCACGCAGACAGGATCAGCAGCAAGGCAGGGACCAAAATCGTGACGCACCGGGGGAAGGGAGGAGAGGCCTTAAGTAGCCCCCAGGCAGCTGAACACTAGCCTGATTACAATAGCCTGCTGGGTCCTGGGAGACACCTTCTGGTGGACACTGGAACTGCAGCAAACAGCCCAAAGCAGGATAGTGCCACCAGCAGGTGAACTTAATCCCAACAATGATATGTGGAGGAAGCTACATCCCGAAAAATATGCTTATACATGTTACTTGAAAACACACAACACATTATGAAGAATTGATTTGGCTTTGTGTTCGGCCGATCTCATACCATACATAGCAGATGTAAATATCGAACCTTGAGGGATTTCAGATCATTCCCCTCTGTTGGTTACTCTAACATCAGGGCATCGGGCGTCCAATATGTCATGGCAGCTGAACCCCTGTTGGCTGGAATTATTTCCCCAAGAGGATGCCATTTCCACTCGAATTGTGGATTTTTGGTCCCTCATCTTGGGGTCTGCTCCCATACGAGTTGTATGGGATGCTTTAAAGGCCTATGTTCTGGGAATGTTAATCCAGAATATAAGTATTATTAAAAGTGCCTCCCGTAGAGAGCTTGAGCTTGCAAAGGCTGATACCTCCGCGGCAGAAGCTCTGTACATTCAGAATCCCTCTCCGGATATCCAACAAGAATGGCTTTCATCTCAAAATAGGCTGAATGAACTGTTGGAATCTAGAGCTAGGAATAAACTCTTCTTCCAGAAAAGACTTAGATGGGCTGAGGGAGAGGCGAATGGTAGACTGTTGGCTCAGATAGTAAGGTCTCAATCCAACCCTACACATGACTCAGCTCTAATGAATGTAGAGGGGGAGGTTTTTAATCAAACTTCCCCTAATATATCTATTTTTAAGTCCTATCATCAGGATTTGTCTACTTCTAGGGCTGACTATACCCCAGCAGAACTATCTAGTTATTTGGCCAGTATTAATCTTCCGACAAGAGAGAAATTGTTAATGCTCCACTTACCTTACTGGAAGTGGAAAGTGCGGTGGCTAGCTTCCCTAACTCCAAGGCCCCAGGGATGGATGGTCTCCCTATAGAGATCTATAAAAAATATAATAAAGAGATGCTTCCTGCCCTCCTTTGTACATTAAATTGGGCTTTTCATCTGGGCCGGCTTCCAGACACTATGGGTCAATCTGTAATTGTAGTCATACCTAAAAAGGATAAAAATTTGCTGCAGCCTGAATCTTACAGACCAATCTCTCTACTATCCACAGATGTTAAAATTCTTGCTAAGATACTTGCTACTAGATTAAATAAGGTTATTTAAACTTATTATCCATTCAGATCAGGTAGGATTCATACCCAATAAGTCAACCGCATTCAATATTAGACGCGCATATTTAAATATGCAGGTTCCGGCTCCGGGCCACTCAAATCGTGCCTTTTTGGCGTTGGATGCAATCAAGGCCTTCGATAGTGTCGAATGGCAATACCTATGGGCCATCCTCAAAAAATTTGGGCTTGGCTCTGGCTTCTGCCAGTGGGTGCGGTTGTTATACTCCGCTCCTGTGGCATCAGTTAGGGTCAATGAAATAAATGATGAGCGCAAATCCCTCTGGTGTTCAACCAATTGTGAAAATAAATATCTCCAATAATGTCTTATATATGTGCAAAGTGGCTGACACAAAGTGCAACCGTGCAATAAATTCTGTGCAAATAGCAAATAATATTCTGTGCAAATAGCAAAAATCATGAATAAAGTGAAATAGATACACAATCCGGTATTCACGAATGAATGTGTAAAATAAGTCCAAAAGGATGAATGAAATAATAAATTTGATCAGATGAATAAAGTGCTCAAATGTCCTATATACTGTATCTTCAATGAATGTAGCTCCAATCATAAGGTCCTAAAAACAATAGCCCTCTTCTTTTATCATAGGCAATCTTCTATCCAGACAAATCCTCATATAGCTTAATGCTCACAGAGCTCTTACCGTAATCCAGACAAAAGAAAGCCTTTCAGATGTTCCTTGGTCTCTGTAGCGTTGTTTCTCCCTGCAGCTCCACTCAAATCCGGTGTTTCAGGGGGCAGCTGGAGACATCCGACAATGATTCTTTAGTCCCCTTTCCATTCCTTGAAATTGATGAATGGTCTCTTCTTGAGTAGGTTTGTATTAATAAGCAGTGCACTCGTTTCCAGAACTCCGAAGCTGCTTTATGCGCCTTGTGTCGGGTTTTGTCTTTTTGCGGGTGTGTGTCGGATCCGGAGACTTTTAGAAAAGCAAAGTTTAACCGCCCAGAAGCAGCTTCGGAGTTCTGGAAACTATTGCACTACTTATTAATACAAACCTACTCAAGAAGAGACCATTCATCAATTTCAAGGAATGGAAAGGGGACTAAAGAATCGTTGTTGGATGTCTCCAGCTGCCCCCTGAAACGCTGGATTTGAGTGGAGCTGCAGGGAGAAACAACGCTACAGAGACCAAGGAACATCTGAAAGACTTTCTTTTGTCTGGATTACGGTAAGAGCTCTGTGAGCATTAAGCTATATGAGGATTTGTCTGGATAGAAGATTGCCTATGATAAAAGAAGAGGGCTATTGTTTTTAGGACCTTATGATTGGAGCTACATTCATTGAAGATATGTAGGACATTTGAGCACTTTATTCATCTGATCAAATTTATTATTTCATTCATCCTTTTGGACTTATTTTACACATTATTTATTCGTGAATACCGGATTGTGTATCCATTTCACTTTATTCATGTTTTTTTGCTATTTGCACAGAATATTATTTGCTATTTGCACAGAATTTATTGCACGGTTGCACTTTGTGTCAGCCACTTTGCACATATAGAAGACATTATTGGAGATATTTATTTTCACAATTGTTTGAACACCGGAGGGATTTGCGCTCATCATTTATTATTTATTTCAGTCATTGGTGATTTTGTGTTACACTGTAGATTGAGCAGCATTTCCAGCATTATTACAGCATCCACCAGGCAGGCGCAGTAGCCCCCACTTTATTAGTTAGGGTCAATGGCCTTCAATCTCCCAGTTTCAGACTCTTCCGGGGCACTTGGCAGGGTTGTCCACTGCCCCCCCTGCTTTTTGCCCTGACTATAGAGCCCTTGGCATGTCTTATGTGGGCCTCTTTCGATGTTACTGGTTTGATTAGGGGAGATATGGAAGAAAAGATATCATTATATGCAGATGATCTGTGTTTTGTTTAATGTGATTTTGTTTGTATAATTTGTCTGTATTGTGTTAATGTTTGCATACAAAAATAAAAAAAGGATCAGATTTAAAAAAAGAATGTATGGACCGAAGACCAAGTTGCATCCTTAGAGATCTGAGCCATGGAGGCCTGGTGATGCCCTGCCCATGAAGCACTTACTGCTGTAGTCGAGTGCGCTCTCAAAATAAAATAAAAAAAAGGAATTTTCATCTTGAAACCATAAGCCTGAACAATAACTTGCTGAATCCACTTGGAGATAGTGGATTTTGACGCTGCCTGGCCCTTTCTAGGGACCTTCCGGCAGCACAAACAAAGCATCAGCTTGTCGTATCAGAGCAATCACTTTCAGATAGAGCTTTACTGCTCTTACTACATCAAGAGAGTGTAACAACCTTTCTTCCGCAGAATGTGGACCCGTACAAGGACGGTAGGACAACATTTTGATACCACCTTAGGTAGCAAAAGCTGGGTGAAACCACCCTATGAATAGTTAAATATGTCTTTTTACGGAAAAAGACATTAATTCTTATACCCCTCTAGCAGAGGATATGACAACCAGAAACTCTATCTTCTGGTCAAAAGAACCAAAGGAATATGGCGTATTGGTCAGATGGCTGTCTTTGTAAAACAGACCATTCAAATCCCACGGGCTCAAGGGAGACATAACTAGCGGAATTAAACGCGATAACCCTTGGGTAAAAAGCCCGGACCAAGGAATGAGAGGCGAGTGGCCTCTGAAAAAAGAAATACTGATAAGAGCGAGAACTGACCCTTGATGTGCTAAAGGCCAGTTTCATTTCTACTCCTAACTGTAGAAAAGGTGAGACTTCTGTTACTAACATACCCTTGAGAATGCCGACCCCTGGATTCACGCCAGGAAACATACTCCTTCCAGGCTCTGTAATAGACGAGCCTAAAGGCCGGCCGCCTAGCGTTAACCAGAGTGGAGAGAACTGGACCCGAAAGCCCACGACTTTTCAGGATGTAGGTTTCAACAGCCAAACCATCCAATTTAGATTCCGTGAGGAAGGATGAAATACCAGTCCGGGCGTAGTGGAAGAATCCACCGCCTTTCTACCGCCATCTTCCTGATTCCTGTATACCAAGGCCTTCTTGGCCAGGCTGGGGCCACCAGAATTACCGGATACCTTCCCGCCCCGATCCTGCGAAGAAGACGCGAAAGGAGCGGAACCGGAGACAAAACGCCTAGGTCAGAGAGAACTGATGCCAAGGAATTATCAACGTGTCTGATTCCGCATGCTAGTGGACCCTTTGGTCTTGACAAAAAAGTTATCCGGCTTCATGTTGAACCTGGAGGCTAGAAGTATATGGTTTGCATCCCTCCTTGCAGCACAGAACAGCACTCTGTCAGGAAGACTGCAGTGCCCAAGAGGAGACGGTCTCCAGCCTGCAGCCGACATCCTTTTGTTGCAGCTCCTTTACAAGCCAAAACGCAGGTACTAACGACAGACATAGACAACAAAATGACAAACAAACCATATACTTCATGAGCGCTGGGATGTGGACACCTTTAGAGCAAAGGAGAATTTATCATCCATTATGTGATACAACTCCCAATCAGCCGCTCTTCTATTTAAAAATCTACAACATTATGCAGACACTTGCTCTTATCCTCCAAGGCTCTGATGAAGAGGGAACCCTTCGAAACGCATCAGCCTACCATTGAGCATCTGCCCTTGCATGGGCACCACTAATTTTATATGAACACTTTGTAACCTAGTCTCTATTGTGACATTGGGGGATGTCTAGCTCAGTGATAGATGCGTTTTAAGTGAGTTCATGGCCAACAGGAACTAAGGTTTAAGGGCATGGTAGCCCACTTTTATTGAAAGAATGAAAATGCCAATCCATCTGGCTCTTAAGGCTCACTCAGCCTTGGGCACAGGCCCACTCCTGGCCTTTAGGAAGGGCTCTCCTGACACTCCAGGCTTCCACACTCCTCCAAGACTTAGTCCCCTCTGGTCCCCAAGACTCTCTCTTCCAGTTGTCTCAGCTATAGTCTCCCCGACTCTCTCAGCTGGCCCAACTCTCTGTCCACTGACCTGGAACCTCTCCCACGTGGAGTACCGTGGGAGTTGCCTGAGTTCTTTATCAGTAGCACACCTCTCCTGTCTGCAACAACAACACCAACTCCTTTCCCACACACGCTGAGCTATGCTCAGCTCTGCCTTATAATGGGTGTTTGCACCTGGACACACACACAACCTGCAGAGTTTCTGGAAAACCCGGCCAATTCTTCAAGTTTCCAGCCCCAATCCAGACTTACAAAATCCAGAGAAAACTTAAAGCATAGTTTTCTCTGCTCACCAATCTTTTTCTGGAACTTCTCAAATTGCTTCTTTGAGAGTCCTGTGTCCATTTTAAACACATTTTCACTAAGCCAGGGGCTCTCACTCTCACACTATGAATACATAGTAATTTATTTTCATTTATCTACTTGTTTTAAAGTGGTTGTAAACCCACTTTGACCACTTGCATCTACAGGTAAGCCTAGATCAAGCCTTACCTGTAGGTGCAAGAAATATCTCCTTAACCTACACGGTTAAGGAGATATTTGCATTTAAAAATGGCGCCGTGACGTCATGCGCATGGGGTTAACCCCATTCACAAATTTGGCTAGGTCGCAACATTCGACGACTTAGCCGAATTCGACGGATCACTCGCGCATGTGCGGAGTCACGTCTTCGCCGCTCCGGCCAATCACAGTGCCGGAGCGGCGCTGTGATTGGCTGCAGCGGCGATACCCGGAAGTAACATTCCGGCTATCGCCGCAGCGATGGATGCGGCTAGAGGAGGGACACAGACGACTTCGGGGGCCCCGACCTAAGGTAAGTGGTACATAATGAGCTAGTATGCTAGTCATACTAGCTCATTATAGCTTTGTCTTGCAGGTAAGTTAAAAAAAAAAATTGTCTACGGGCTTTACAACCACTTTAAATAAACTGTATCCATTTCATCCATGCGTTGGATCACGCGCCTCTTTCCTCTTTTTTTACTTGGCTTAGATAATCCGCCTGCCAAATTTCCATTCTCGGAATGAAGACTGCAGATAGGCAAGAAACATGCCTCTGTCCAAACAAAAAAATGGTTCACTTCCCTCTAGGCACCCGAACTCCTGATGCCTGCTTGATTAATATAGGTCACTGCTGTAGCATTGTCGGATTGTATTCGGACAGGACAGCCTTGTGACCTGTAAGTCCAGGCCCTTAGGGCCAAGAATATTGACGGGCAGGAACCTTTCAGTTTGGACCACTTTCTTTGGAGCGCCAGATTTTCTAGAACTGCACCCCAGCCTATAAGGCTGGTATCCGTGGTTGCCACTTTCCTGGTGACTGGAATAAAGGATTTTCCTGTAGACTTTTGGCTAGCATCCACCAACTGAGGATTTACCGTACTTCTGACGTCCGGCGCCTCAGAAAAACTAAGACTTGGATCCTCTTGCTCCAAGCAGTTTGCCGTTTAGAAATGGCAATGAGTGAAACTGGGCGAAAGAAACAGCCTTAAATGAGGCTACCTTCTGCCCCAGCAACCTCATAGAAAGGCAAACGGAAGGTCTATCCCTTGCTTTGCCCACTTGGGCCAAATCGTTATGGTCTTGGCCTTTAACCTGGGTAAAAGATACCCTGCTTTGGGCTGTGTCCCAAAATACTCTAGCCTCCATAGGGGCTACAAAGACCATGCTGGACACACTTGGGTCCAGCCATGCTACAGACTGATCTATCGGCAGCAGACTGTCTTGGTATGCCATTATAGCTATACCTTGAGCCTTTTAGACCCGCTAGAGGCGAGCCCTAGCAGTTTAAAAAAAAAAAAAACTTGCGCATGGTGGCAAGCCTACCAACCAGGGGAGATGCTGTCTCCCTGTGAAACGCAGACAAGTTCTGAAAACACATATCCAAACGGCTCTCTATATGTGTATGTGGCAAGAGTTAATGCCATATGCCTCAAAAGAAGCATGCGTTCATGGAAGCATGACATTTTCTACAATATGTTTAGGCAAAAAAACATAAAGCGTGCGCTGCATACACGCATACCTATAGCACGTGTGCTATTGAACGGGCAACTTGCAAGCAAGCATGCGTCCCTGAATGTGAAATGCAAGATTACACATCATGTATCCAGGCAGACACGTATTCCTATGTGACCATAAGGAATCCTGTATAATTAAGGAGGCTAAATTAACATGCCTCGTTATGCAACCATGCAAATCTAGGTGATGCATTCTTATGCGATTCAGCATCTCTATGCATTATAAGCCCTACTGTGCGGACAAGTACCCTCGTGAGTCCAAGGACTCTTGTGTGATCAAGCACCCCTGTGCGATCCAGCATCTTTATGCAATCAAGCATCTTTATGTGATTTTAAGCATTTCTGAAGTATCCTTGAGTAATCAAGAACTCTTGTGAGATCCAGCACCCCTGTGCAATCCAGCATCTTTATGCAATCAAGCATTCTTATGCGTTTTTTTTAGCTATTTTTGTAAAACGAGCCTCTCTGCATGACCAAGCATCCTTGGGTAATCAAGGACTCTTGTGAGATCAAACACCCTTGTGCGATCCCGCAACTTTATGCAACCAAGCATACTTATGCGGTTTAGGCATTTCTTTAAAAAATATAGCCTTTCTGGCTGCGGACACCTGCTGGAGATGCAACTCGGCAACAGGTACATACAGTCATGTATGGTGGGAATGTGATGTAATTCGACCGTTCTGGTCTCAAATTTTTAAAATTTATTCTGAGATTTATGATATGCCTCTTTAGCCTTCTCCTTTTATTTCCCTCCTCTCCATCCTACCGGGTACTGTCAAATTCCAAAAACACAATCTTCTTAAATTTTCCCTTAGCGCGGCTCGGCGACTCATTTCTAGGCATTGGAAAACCACCTCCCCTCCTTCGATTGTAGAATGGGTAAATGAGATGAATACTAGTATGCTAATGGAGGAAATGCTTGCCAAATCTCTAGACAGACATGCTAAATTCTCCTTTATCTGGAGTATATGGAGACATTACTCAACTTCGGATAAGTTGAAGGATAGGCTCCCGCTAGGGCCTACCCCCTGAGGCCTTACCAGTCCTCAACCTTCGGGTTCCCTGCCATGTTTGGATACCCTTCCATTGGTCCGCAGCTCGCTGTCCCCCTCACCCCCCCCCTTCTTCCCCTTCCATCCTTCCCTTTGCACTATACCCCCCTTCTAAACTCTAGATCTCCCTTTCTATCTTTATTTCTCCCTATCTCTTTCTGGGGCCTCCCCTAAAGTTATTTGATGACTCTCTTTTACATGTATGCGGTCCATTTTATGTTTACACTGTCCTCACTTGTGAGACTTCACCAATAGGTGTTGGAATGGTGTCGTTTGTACAGGTATTCATGTCATCCCTAACGAGTTCTCTGATCCAGGATCGCAGTAGGATCCCACAGGGGCATCCTGGTCGGATGGAGTGGATAATGTGTCTTCAGACGACACTGTTTGATTTGTGTATTACTTCACACCTCTTCTCATGAGCTAGTTGTTATTTGTATATTGCTGTATACATGCTGTAACAGGAGATTACCCCTTACTTATCGGTCCGGGTTGCCTCTTGACGGGCTCCTGGATTCTTGTCTTTTTTCTGTACAGTTGAAACTTTGATAAACAATAAAAACTAATTGAACTAAAAAATATAGCCTTTCTGCGTGAGCAAGTATCCTTGGGCTAACAAGGTCTCTTGTGAGATCAAGCACTCTTGTGCGATCCCGTATCTTTATGCAAACAGGCAATTATGCGATTTTAGGCATTTATGCGCAAATAAGCACTTAACGACCAAGCATCCTAATGTGACCATGTAGGTCCACTACAAACAGAAAAAAACATGTATCTCTGTGTATTACATGTTCTACCACATGCATCTTGTACATTTCAAACTCAAGTAACTTATGCAAACATGGACTGATAAAAAGAAAGCTATCCTCTGCTGATGTACGTTCCCGCACTCATGCGTTTAGCTGTTTGTGTTGGCAACAATGTGCACAGAACCGTGCATCTCAGCAGTTGTGCGTTTGGCTAGATTGTAAGCAAGCACCTGCATGAGGACCTTGTGGAGGTTCATCATCTCTTTTGTAGAGAAGGACGGACTGGGAAAGGTACAAGAAGCCTATGGAAATTTAAGAAAAAAACCCTAGTAGGAGACAGAGGTTTCGGCCGCCTAGGCTGAGGGTAAGTTATACGCAGCATGAATCTCTGTAAAAGATTACAGCTACAACTCCAGAGCCTGTGAGGCCTCTGATACCTCCGCCTCATCATATTGCACCTATTCCCTGTCCCCGATGGTGATCTTTCATCATCAGATTGTTAATCTTCTTGATTGAGGATTTAGGGCAGGGGAAGGGGAACTAACCCAATTTCTGCCCTCTGGTGAGGATACTGCAATTAATCAGCCAACTTCTCCTGTACACCACACACTGAAAATGCAAACAAACATCTTTAAAAGACCTATGCAGGGCGGCAATGTTGGGAGAGGCTGCAAGCCTGACAGGGGCAATGAATCCTGTGAGGCTGCCTCCAGTCTTTCAGGGGGGATTGTATTCTGCAGGCACGTCTAGAACCCCTAGATCTAGGCAGTGACTTCTTGGTGCCTCTTTTACCTGCCCCTGAAACCCTCTTACGGGGAGACATAGTCCTAAGCTGCAAAGCAAAGGCACTAGTAAAACATGCAATCACTGTTGTGCTCTTAGTCTTACAATACATATATATTAGCTCAATCTGCACAACCTGATGCCGAGTAGGTGTCTTAAGTATGCCTGGATCCGATCCACTGAGATGCTTACAGCCCACAGCTCTGTGTCCCACCGCTTACAGAAGGCTATAGCGTTCTGGGCTTTTAAATTATCCCGCTTTGGCACCTGCGCACTGATGCGCCGTGCACGGTGGCGCAACCACGCCTCCCTCCTTTTCCTTCCACTTGAACAGTAAAAGCGCGCCCCCTGTGCACGCGGACTGTCATGGCGGCAGCCGGGGTGAGGGGGGAGAAGTAGACGATTGCTGGAGAACTTTGCGGGACCCTTGGACTGCGTGGGATCCCCCCTTTATTATAATTGTGGCAGAGCCTGCAGCGGAGGAGGTGAGCAGTTTATCAGACCAGCTTCACTGAGCGTGTACCCTGGATGGCATGTAAGTATACGCCAGAGATGTCACTTACTCCCTCTAGTGGCGGAAACCAGGTAAGACATGCAAACTACTCACAGAAGATAATGGTCAAAGATTATCTTCACTTACCTTATCCCCGCCGCAGGAAACTGCTGATAACAGACAGATCAAGCCTTCACCCGTCACGGCGGGTAATGTTGTGCCAACCTTCTGGGTTCCTATTTACAGTATCCTCTTCCCTGGACTTGTAGAAAACTCTGCCAGAAACTTTTCATGCCACTTTTAAATTAGTACACCAAAGTCTGGATCCCAGAGCCCAGACCTCCAAAGAGAGACATTACAGGCAAAACCTAGTTTCTTCCTTCCACGAGGCCCGGGTAGCATCCATCTTAGGCGTTTTTAATATTGGCCCGAGGTATGGATTCGGTTGTATAGCTCCTAGGCCCCCGCAGAGACCATCAAACAGAGCTTTCTTCTTGGCACATTTTCAACGTGACCAACCACCTTAGACACTGGCGAAAAAACTGAGGTACTCTCCATATGGGAGGGGTTATATAGGGGAGGAACTCGCCTTGTAATTAGAGTTGCCAGTGTCCAATCACATGATGGTGACTATCTAACCCACTAAGTAATTATCAAAGGCTCTGTGTTCCGTGATGTATGAACAAGAAAGTATGTTTTAGTGCATTAAAATAAAAGTGTGTTTTTTCCCCCAAAAATCCATTTGAAAAATTGCTTCCCAAATACTGTGCAAAAAAAAAAATGCAACACCCACCATTTTAATCTGTAGGGCCTTTGCTTTAAAAAAATATATACTATTCGGGGTTCAAAGTAATTTTCTTGCAATAATTTTTTTTTTATTCATGTAAACAAAAAGTGTCAAAGGGCTTTATCTTCAAGTGGTTAGAAGAGTGGGTGATGTGTGACATAAGCTTCTAAATGTTGTGCATAAAATGCCAGGACAGTTCAAAATCCCCCCCCCAAAAAATAACCCCATTTTGGAAAGACATCCCAAGCTATTTGCTGAGAGGCATGTCGAGTCCATGGAATATTTTATATTTTGACACAAGTTGCGGGGAAAAAGACAAATGTTTTTTTGGGAGCCTAGCCGTGTACAGGACCCCGAAAACCAATCACCGCCTTCAGGCTTTCCAAGTGCGTAAAATGGCGATTTCACTTCCTCACTACCTATCACAGTTACGGAGGCCATGAAATGTCAAGATAGCACAAAACCCCCCAAATGACCCCATTTTAGAAAGAAGACACTTCAAGCTATTTGCTGAGAGGCATGTTGATTCCATGGAATATTTAATATTTTGCCACAAGTTTTTGGAATATTAAAAATTTAGGTTTTTTTTGTTTGTTTTTTACAGAAAGTTGTCACTAAATGATATATTTCTCAAACCTGCCATGGGCATATGTGAAATTACACCCCAAAATACATTCTGTTGCTTTTCCTGAGTACGGGGATACCACATGTGTGAGACTTTTTGGGAGCCTATCTGTGTACGGGACCCCGAAAACCAAGCACCGCCTTTAGGCTTTCTAAGGGTGTAAATTTTTGATTTCACTCCTCACTGCCTATCACAGTTTCGGAGGCCATGGAATGCCCAGATGGCACAAAACCCTCCCAAATGACCCCATTTTGTAAAGTAGACACCCCGAGCCATTTGCTGAGAGGTATGTGGAGTATTTTGCAGATCTCGCATACATTTTTCTTTTCTTTCTTCATTTTCAAAAACAAATGAGAGCTGCAAAATACTTGCCATGCCTCTCAGCAAATACCTTGAGGTGTCTACTTTCCAAAATGGGGTAATTTGGGGGGGTTTTGTGCTATCTGAACATTTCAGGGCCTCCGTAACTGATAGGTAGTGAGGCGTAAAATCAAAATTTTTGCCCTTAGAAAGCCTGAAGGCGGTGCTTGGTTTTTGGGGTCCTGTACACGGCTAGGCTCCCAAAAAGCCCCACACATGTGGTTTCCCCATACTCAGGAGAAGCAGCAGAATGTATTTTGGGGTGTAATTTCACATATGCCCATGGCATGTTTGAGCAATATATCATTTTCCCGCAACTTGTGTTAATATAAAATATTCCATGGACTCAACATGCCTCTCAGCAAATAGCTTGGGGTGTCTACTTTCCAAAATGGGGTCATTTGGGGGGTTTTGTGCTATCTTGGCATTTTTTGGCCTTCGAAACTGTGATAGGTAGTGAGGAGTGAAATCAAAAATTTACGCCCTTAGAAATCCTGAAGGCGGTGCTTGGTTTTCGGGGTCCTGTACATGGCTAAAAAGTCCCACACGTGGTATCCCCGTACTCTGGAGAAGCAGCAGAATGTATTTTGGGGTGTAATTCCACATCTAACCATGGCATTTGTGAGCAATATATCATTTAGTGACGATTTTTTAAATTTTTGTAATTTTAGTTTGGGTACAACATTGCATGACCGCGCAATTACCAGTTAAAGCAGCGCCAAAATGTAAAAAGTGCTCTGGTCAGGAAGGGGGTAAAACCTTCCGGGGCTGAAGTTGTTAAGCTCTGCATGAAGTATTGTAAAACACCATATACAATATACCTTTCTGTAAGCTGATTAAAATGGTTTAACCACTGGACTCCTACAGTTTGTAGATTAGGGTAACCAGGCATGTATGCCTGTGCCAAGGAAACCTTTGCGTTATACACTTGACAGCAGGAAAATGCATCAAGATGCATGCATCCAGCTGTCAGACTGTGTTGTCTCCCAACAGCATTGATCTAAACTAGCAATCATAAACCAGAGGGGTTTTTGTTCATAATAGCTATTAATAGTGATCACTTGCAGGCTTGAGATTTGCTCACAAACTGACCTCTTCAGTTGGCAGATGCTAATGCAGCCCGAAGATGGCAGTGTACCAGTGTTCATCATTGTAATTGTCAGTTATATAAACACAATGGCAAAATGTTTTTTTGGGCAAATAGTTGTATTGCGATTGTAACTCATGCTGCTTAAAAGGTCTGACCATCTGTACATCAGTATCCTCTTGTCAAATGATTACACTTTATTCTAAAATCTTAATACAATAATTGAATTACATTTCATTTGTGTCCCATCCCATGTCTGTGGTTGCTTGTACTACCTGAAGAAATTTTGAGAATCTTAACCAGGGTATACTTGCATTCACACAAACTATGTGGATGCACGGATCTCCCCCACTGCGCTGTTGTATTCTGACAATGGGGACTCCCTCCCCTGTCAGAATGCACAGATATTGCAGCTATTGAATGCATGCACTGAATGCTGGTTACTCTTTCGTTCATGGACCGGCACGGCTTCCTATTGACATAGTGGGTATTATCTGTTATTTAGGCGTGACTAGGCAGAAAAACTTGTAAAAAGTGTTGCATCACACCCTCTACAGCACCGCCCAGGGGGAGGACCCTCTGGGTATAATCCCTCTCTCTGCACCTCGCAGATCAGTTTTTTTCTGTCTAGCAAGAAGTAGGACATGGCTCCCTTCGGGCCCATTGGTCCAGGGGAAATTATTTTTTGGTTCTTGCAATCTTCGATCAACTGCCGACTGGGTGACAGGCTGGGTCCTCGATCCTTGTAGTCCCCCCCCCCCGTTTCGGCCATCAAGCGTGTGCCGACCCTAGCTACGCGCTGGGTTTTCCACGACATGCCCGTCGCTCTACAGGTGGCCGGTGAGCCTACGCTCCAGGGCCTGCATCGGACCGCTCAGCTTCGGCTGACCTTACGGCCGAGTTGCAGTAGCCTGTCCGGTGAGCTTACGCTCCAAGGCTTGCATCGGACCGCTCAGCTTCGGCTGAGTAGCCTGTCCGGTGAGCTAGCGCTCCAGGGCATGCATACGATCGTTCCCTAGGGTTCAATCACAGCATGCCTGGCCGACAGTCACCTCCGTGCACGGATGATGACCTGTCCGGAATGTCTTCCAGCATGATCCACGCAGGAAAGGTAAGTAGATCCCCTGCTTCGGCAGGGTGACTTGGCTGGACATTCCTGGAGAGATCAAGTAAGTGGTTGTGGCCCCTTTCTTTCCTCTCTCCCTGCCTTCCCTCCTCCCTGGGCTTTGAGCTAAGGTGGCTGGGTGCTGGGGGTCACCTGGGGGGGGGCTCCATCTGGAGCGGGGCTGCGTTGTGTTGTCATTTTAAAAGATGTCATTTTGCTTACCTGTAAGTGTGCCTCTCTCCCTCCATGCTGTTGGCGGCCATTTTGCGGTGGTCCATGCCTGTTTTGGCCTCTAGTGACTGGCTGCCATTTTATTGTGGTTCGCGCCAATATGTATATATCGCATCTGGGCGGCCATTTTTTTGTGATTCGCACCCGCTTTGGCCTCTCAACTGCTCGGCGGCCATGTTTCTTAGGATTCACGCCTGTTTGTATGTATATACCGCTGCCCGGCGGCCATCTTTTTGTGGTCCGCTGCTGCTTTTGCCTCTGACGGCTCAGCGGCCACATTGTTCAATACAGCCGATTGGCAGCCATTTAGTCTCCGGCCTCTAGGGTGCAGCTAAGAGGGTGGCCTATTGATACCTCGCCTGGAGCCCTGTGGGTGTCAGCGCGTGGGTCAGCAGGGCGTCTGAAGCAGACGTTTGTTTCCCCTGAAACACCTGACTGATAGCTGGTGCCCCTGATGTATCTGTGGACGCTATGTCTGTTGCCAGGGTGGAAGCGTAACATGGGGGGGTAGTAAACGCCCCTGTCCCCTGCAATCTTCCGGGGATAATTCTGATGCAGAACCAGGCCCAGCTATGGCTCATGGCCCGGATCCTGATGCATCAGACTGCAGACCGTGCCCGATCGGACAGTGAGAATGCTCCAAGTCCAGGTCAGCACGCGAAAAGGCTTTAGTATCTGACCTGTTTACTGCAGTGCAGAATACGGAAGGCCTGCACAATAGCAGCAGAAACCCCGGTCCCCTTTGGGTTCCGTTAGCCGGCCCTCACTTCTAAGGTGTTTCCTTGTGTGTCTTATTGTGATAAGCTTGTACAAGGAGTGGGAAAACCCACTGAATGTTTTTTTGCAGCCCCAAAGAAGTTTTTTTTTTTTTTTGGGCAGTCCGGTACCCCTTGAGGAGAGTTCCTGAAAGGATGGACCTCTCCCCCAATAGTGGACCCCCCCCGTGTCCAGACTTAACAAGTTACCATGATTCCAGGGGAAGGGGCTCCTGTCTTCAGGGACACTCGCTACCTATACACGGGGGGGGGGGCTCAGCGGTACGTCCAGCATTGGCTGGGGTGTTTTCTGATGCCTCAGACACTTACTGAGTAGGCAAAGATGCTACTCCAGGGGTTAAAAGCATGGGAGGCTCCTCTGTACGAGGTAGCTCTGGCCGACCAGTTGGTACAGTGCCCTGAGTCTGTCTGCAAGTCAGACACAGATACTATCCCCTTACTGCCTTGAGCCTCAGTTTACACGGGGCTCTACGCCACCTGATCTGACTAAGGTGCTGGTCTGCGGACCAATCTTCCAAGAAGGCCCTGTTGGCTCTGCCCTTTTAGGGCGACAGACTTTTTTGGGGCCTCTCTGGATGACATAATTTAAGAGGCTACAGGAGGTAAGAGTACATTGCTTCTGCAAGCCAAAAAAGGGTAAGGAGCCACGCCATAGGCTAGGGCCCTCCTTCACCACGCACAAGCGGTCCCTTTGTCCGCCTAGTGCGGCAAGTAAACGACCCCAGGCTGATAAAGCGCCTGCTGAGGGACAGAAGCGTCCCTGGGTTTGCAAGCACAACCTTGCTTGCCTACCGAACAGATTTTTTTTTCCCCTCTTAACCGCCAGCTTCAGCCGACTTCTCGGGAAGCCCTACATAGGGCGGTCCAGGACCTGCTGATACACAGGGTAGGCCTTCCTGTCTTAGTACAGGAACGGGTTCAGGGGTTCTACTGGAGTAGTAGTGCTGGAGGGGGTTCGTCCAATCTGGATCTCAGGACCCTCAACTGCTTTGTGCAATTACAAAGATTACGGAAAGGAGTTGGCTCGCTCTGTTGTAGCGACAACAGAGCGAGCCAACTCATTTCTGGAATCTTTGGCAGGGCAGCGGCCCTCCATCCAGGGGATTTTCCGGCATCCTTGATCATCAAGGACGCATGTTTGCATGTCCCCATATGCACCAGGCATCAGTCATGTCTGCGTTGGCGGCCGGGGAAGACCACTACCAATGGTGGCTCTCCCCTTTGGCCTGGCTTCGGCACCAAGGGTGTTCACCAAGGTGCCTGCCCCGATTCTGGCCCTACTAAGACAGCGTGGCATCGCTATCATGGGCAACTTGGATGAGCTGCTTCTGAGGGTCACTTCAAACTTAAATTTAGGAGTGAGCGTGTCTTTAACCTGTCAGACCCTCCGATACTTGGTGGGGTGCGGAACACTCAGAAGTCAGTATTGGAACCGTCCCAACTCCTAGTGGCATAAGAGGCATAAGTTTTTTCTCCCTAGGGGAAAGTTGCAGACCCTTCAGGCTACGGTGCGGCAGTTGACATCCCAAGGATGGGTTGTCACGCCACTTTTTTGCAGGCGAGTCCTGGGCCTCATGGTAGCCTCTTTTGAGGCGGTACCATAGGCGCTATTTCACACACGAGTGTTACAGAAGGTAGCTCTGTCCTGAAGGGTCAAGTGCCCTTCATCCCTGGATTATCAAAATCCAGGTGAGCCACCTAATCAGGACCTCCCTAGTTGGTGGCCGACAGCACCGGCATTTCTGTCGGGGAAATTGTTCCTTCCGGTTTACTGGATGGTGGTGACGGCGGACGCCTGTCATCCCGGTTGCAGAGGAGTCTGAAGAGCTCAGTCAACCTGGGTCGCTGGACTCCGGAGGATTCCCATTCTTTGGCCTGAAATCCGGACGAGCTGGCCTTACCTCCCCACATGGTCTGAGGCTACAAGAGCGTCCAGTCAGAATCCAGTCAAACACCCCAGTGGTGGCGTATGTCAATCGTCAAGTAGGAACAAGCAGCTCTGCTGCGGCATCGGAGGTCGCTCACATCCTGAGGTGGGCAGAAAGGAGCGTACCGGCACTGTCGGCCGTGTACATTCCGGGTGTGGAGAACTGGCAGGCAGACTACCTGAGTCGCCAAATGCTGGACCAGGGAGAATGGTCCTTACACCCGGATGTGTTCTAGCTCCTCTGCCAAAGATGGGGCACGCCAGACGTAGATCTTCTGGCGTCCCGACTCAATCGGAAGGTATTTAGGTCAAGAGACCCATAGGCAAGCATGACAGATGCGTTGATGGCACTGCGGAGTCAGTACCGACTAATCTATGCCTTTCCTCCTCGGCAGCTCCGTCCTCATCTGCTTCGCAGTCCCAAGCGTGTCGAGATCCTATGGGGTAAAATGACTGCACCAGCCAAGCAGACACTGGCTGCAAAAAGAGCCTAGAGGCGATTCAGTTCGCATGTGAGCGCTATACAAGTCTTTCACTCACTCACTCACTCAGAGAGGATTACAATAGTCCCAATTGCTCTGGTAGCAGACGCCTTTTGGCATCTACCGCTAAGGAAGGACCTGCTGTCGCAAGTTCCCATACGCCATCCTGTATTAGTCATCGGCTTAATGGCATGGCTCGAGAGCCAGGTGCTAAGAGACCGGGGCCTGTCGGACTCGTGATCTCTACCATGAGGAGTGCTCGGAAATCATCCCCTAGGAAGATTACCATCGCACTTGGAAGACCTGCATATCCTATTGTGAGGAAATGAGGTGGCATCCGCGTACTTATTTGGTTCCAGAGTCCTGCTTTTCAGCAGGGAACGGGCCATAAATTCTACTGTAAGTACAATTAGGGGTCAGGTATCTGCCCTGGCTGTCTTCTCAACGACCCCTGGTGGCTCACTCTCTAGTGAGAACGTTTGTACAGTGGATTCGGCAGGTGGCCCCTCTGGGCCACCCTCTGCTATTTCCGTGGGGCTTGTGTAGCAGACATCCTTTTGGCATCTACCACTACGAGAGGACCTGCTGTCGCAGGGTCCCATATGCCATCCTGCCTGCAGTTGAGGGCTTCAACGGCATATCCTCCAAGTGTCTCAGAAACCACCGTTTGAGAACATCAGGGAGATCCCTTGTTGACACTTTCTTAGAAAGTGGTCTTTTTGGTGGCTGTTATGCCAGTTAAGACGGGTTTCTGAGCGGGCAGCCTGGTCATACAAGCCTCCCTATCTTATCTTCCACAAGGATAAGGTGGTGCTGCGTCCGCAGCCTTTGTTTCTTCCTAAGGTCGTGTTTGACCTTCCATCCGAAGGAAGACATTGTACTGCCATGCTTGTGTCCTCATCCGTCGAATCCTAAGGAGACGATGTTGCATTCATTGGATGTTGTCCAAACTGAGAGGATGCTTGTCTGGCACTGCTACGTTCCAGAGTCCAGGCTCACTGTTTGTTTCAGTGGCTGGTCCCTAATAGGGCCCAGTGGTTTCGTCGGCCACCATCTCTAGGTGTGATCAGGCTTACGCCATGAAGGGTCAGGTGCCTCCCTTTCCCGGCGCATTCGACCAGGGCAAGAGATGCCTCTTGGTTTATGTCAGTTAGACGGTTTTCTGAGCCGGCAGCCTTGTCATGCAAGGCTCCCTATCTGATCTTCCACAAGGATAGGTGGTGCTGCGTCCGCAGCCTTCGTTTCTTCCTAGGGTCTTTCGACCTTCCATCAAGGAAGACCTTGTTCTGCCATCCTTGTGTCCTCATCGGTCGAATCCTAAGGAAACGACGTTGTAATTTTTGGATGCTGTCCGAACTCTGAGAGCATCAAGCATCTGTTTTCACCAGGTGTGTAAGGTGGCGACCTGCTCGTCTGTTCACACTTTCACTAAACTTTACAAGTAGATGTGTGTGCATCTTCGGATGCTTCTTTCGGCCGCAAGGTATTGCGGCTGTTTAGAGTTGCAACTCCTCCATGGAGGAGCTCTGTTTTTGTTTTGGGGTGAAGTTTTTTTATTGCTGTTCCCACCCCTCGTTTTTGACACTGCTTTGGGACGTCACACTATATCAATAGGAAGCTGTGTCGGTCCATGAACAAAAGCGTAAATAGGATTTTCTACTCACCGTAAAATCCTTTTCTCTGAGTTCATGGACCGACACAGCACCCACCCCTCATTTTAAGTTTGTACTGCTTTTGACGAACTGATCTGCGAGGTGCAGAGAGAGGGATTATACCCAGAGGGTCCTCCCCCTGGGCGGTGCTGTAGAGGGTGTGATGCAACACTTTTTACAAGTTTTTCTGCCTAGTCACTCCTAAATAACGGATAATACCCACTATGTCAATAGGAAGCTGTGTCGGTCCATGAACTTGGAGAAAATAATTTTACGGTGAGTAAAAAATCCTATTTTTCCAGCAGGCCCATTCAACAGAAGCCGCCGGTCTTAAAGATCAGCTTCTGTTGAACACAGAGGGCTACACACATACTGAAATTGTTCCTGCTTACTGGCCAAATTTAGATATCCTCTTCTGGGAATTGACAAACCCTAAGACTTGGGTGGAGGATAATGGAATCTTATACCACACTTCATGCAAAAAGTGTTCCAATTCTCACAGAGATGCCGGAGGCAAAAAACGAGCCTGCGCCTTTTTCTCCAAAATTGACCATAGTGGCTCTCTGATATTGATGTCCAGCGAAGGTGCAGAACTTTGCCTGCATGCTCGTCAAACCATGATTTGACAACACCAGCTGTATGAATCAGAGCATTATGGTCTTGGTAAATGGTGCTCATCATCGGGGGCACATGACTGGTCAAAATATGTACATTTCAAGGTAATGATGGGGGTCTGCAGAATACCATGATGTGGCTGCCCAAACCATGATTGTGCCGCCACAGTGCTTTACCATTGGCACAAGACAGTCCTGGCCGTAAGCTTGAGATGGTGTTCTCCACACGTAAATACATCAGGTGGCTGAGAACAGTGTGAAGCTTGATTCATTGGACCATATTACAGTCTTGCATTAATCGATGGTCCACGATTTGTGTGTGTTGCACCACTCTTTCCTTTTCTGAGTGTTAACATCGGTCACTAGTGGTTTGTCAATTGCAACTCGCCCGTGAATGTTTTGCTTATAGAGTTTCCTCCGCACTGTTTGTGGACACGGGCTTTGGAAGACTGAAGCCTCATACACACGATTGGATTTTCTGCAGACAAAGCGTAGGACTTTTGGCGAAGGGCGTTGGCCACAAACTTGTATTGCATACAAATGGCACACAATTGTCGGCCAACAAACACAAAACTACGTGCTTTTTAGCGCCACCCTTTGGGCACCTTCTGTTCATGTCGTGTTTTGGTGAGCATTGATTCCGAGCATGCGTGTTTGTACTTTGGACTTTTTTCACACAATTCCCCTCGGAAAATCCGATTGTGTGTACGAGGCTTAGGATTGAGCTCTGCAGTCACTTTTGCAGCTGTTTTCCTATTCCTGTGCAATGTCCTTTTTGTCTCTTTCGGTAAGTTGACAATATCGACCACGCTTTATGCTTATCAGATGAAGTTTTCCTAGAAAGTGTAAATGCCGTCATAACCTTTTGATACTGTAACTCGTGACACCGCAAATAAATTGGCAACTTCAGTCACAGAGGCACCAGCTAAGCGAGCACCAACAATTTGCCCTCTTTGAAACTCGGTGACATGACTCCGTATTAATAGCAGTGTTACGTGCGCTGCTATTAATACAGATTTATGTGAATGACGAAAGTGAGGCTTCCCACCTGTTAGCTAGCTGTTTCATCACACAACTTTTAGAGCTTTAGGACTTGATAGAATGAGCTGCAAAAATGGATGGTCTATTTGGCTCCTGTAAGGATAAATAATGCTGAACTCCTTCAAGATACATTTTGATAGTGCCATATGACAGCTTTAGCTGTGAGTGGCAGAAAGCAACAAAAGCCAACAGGTATCGAATGTCATGACCATCAAACCAAGGATAGCGGGACAATAATATCTGGGCCACACTTCGCAATGTCCTAGCAATGGCCTGGGAGTTTTCATGGCAGGTTTCATGATGTATGTAAATGGCATACACTTATAGCAAGTGCATTATTCAACTTTGTATATGCATGTAGGTGCACTTACTTAAATACAATAAAAAGTGAATAAAATGATAAACGTAAAGTAAAGTAAATTGCATCAAAACAGCAAACAGGTATCATCATAATGTGCTCACAAGTGAAAATACAGGTTGGGCTGCAAATATTGCATGATTTGTGAACCAAAAATGTCCATGCAAATCCTCCAGCTGTAAAGTGAATCGGCAGGTAAATGTTCTCATCATGTGTTCTCCACCACAAGTTACACAGCCTCTTACCAGATCCCTGTTATTTAAGCAGATATTAAGCGCTTGTATATGAGCTCACTGAAAAGGAAGCCCACCTTGGCTCGTAATTTTCACCAGGAGTGTCGTTCCACATAGAGAACCACTAGCTCTCCACAATGGAACTTACTGTAGTTATTTTGAATTTGATGGGGAGTTTTATTTACAGACAATGGGCACAGCTATGGGGGCTAATTTTGCCCCAAGCTATGCCAACCTTACTATGGGACTCTGGGAAGCCAATTACATCTGGCATAACAACCCATATACCTCCCATATCGTCTTTTATGGGAGGTATATAGATGACATCATTGTCATCTGGGATGGCCCAGAGTCCCTCTTCACACAATTTCTGCAACATTGTAACAACAATACATTCAGCTTAACCTTTACCTCAGAGCATCATTTTTTACAATTATCCTTTCTAGATTTAACATTATACCACGAAGATGGCAAAATAGTATCCAAAAACTATACTAAGCCTACCGCTGGAAATTCGTTCCTAAATCATCACAGTTGCCATCATCCGAGATGGATTATAAACAATTCTAAAAGTCAGTTTTGCCGTCTTCGTAGGAACTGTACTGTTGAAGAAGATTATATAGAACAAGGGTCCCTTCTTAACCACTTGACCACTGGGCACTTAAACCCCCTTAATAACCAGACCAATTTTCAGCTTTCGGTGCTCTCACATTTTGAATGACAATTACTCAGTCATACAACACTGTACCCATATGAATTTTTTGTCCTTTTTTTCACACAAATAGAGCTTTCTTTTGGTGGTATTTAATCACTGTTGGGTTTTTTTATTTTTTGCGCTATAAGAGGAAAAAGACTGAAAATTTTGTAAAAAAATGAATTTTTTTTCGTTTGTTATAAAATTTTGCAAATTACTATTTTTTCTTCATAAATTTTGGCCAAAATTTATACTGCTACATATCTTTGGTAAAAATAAGTACAAATTGGTGGATATTATTTGGTCTTTGTGAAAGTTATAGAGTCCACAAGCTATGGTGCCAATATCTGAAAATTGATCACGCCTGAAGTACTGACGGCCGATCTCCTTTCTTGAGACCCTAACATGCCAGAAAAGTACAAATACCCCCCAAATGACCCCTTTTTGGAAAGAAGACATTCCAAGGTATTCAGAAAGAGGCATTGAGTTTTTTGAAGTTGTCATTTTTTCCCACAATTCTTTGCAAAATCAAGATTTTTTTTTCTTTTTTTTTTCACAAAATTGTCATATTAGCAGGTTATTTCTCACACACAGCATATGCATTCCACAAATTACACCCCAAAACACATTCTGCTATTACTCCCGAGTATGGCGATACCACATGTGTGAGACTTTTACACAGCGTGGCCACATAGAGAGGCCAAACATGCAGGGAGCACCTTCAGGCGTTCTGGAGCACCCAGGCCAATTCTGACATTTCTCTCCTACATGTAAAAATCATCATTTGTTTGCTAGAAAATTACATAGAACCCCAAAACATTATATATGTTTTTTTTGCAAAGACCGTAGAGAATATAATGGTGGTTGTTGCAACTTTTTATCTCGCACGATATTTGCGCAGCAATTTTTTTAACGCGTTTTTTACGGAAAAAAAATGTTTTGTGCTTAAAAAAAAAAAAACAGTAAAGTTAGCCCAATGTTTTTGCATAATGTGAAAGATGAAGTTACGCCGAGTAAATAGATACCTAACATGTCACCCTTAAAAATTGCACACACTCGTGGAATGGCGCCAAACTTCGCTACTTAAAAAATCCCCATAGGCGACGCTTTAAATATTTTTACTGGTTACA
Organism: Rana muscosa; assembly: GCA_029206835.1. Taxonomy (NCBI): domain Eukaryota; kingdom Metazoa; phylum Chordata; class Amphibia; order Anura; family Ranidae; genus Rana; species Rana muscosa. The sequence goes on from CM055122.1 coordinate 4,660,186, forward strand.
TGTTTTGAGTTACAGAGGAGGTCTACGGCCAAAATGATTGCTCTCGCTCTAACGTTCGCAGAGATACCTCACATGTGTGGTTTGAAAACCGTTTTCATATGTGGGCGGGACTTACGTATGCGTTCGCTTCTGTATGCGAGCTCACGGGGACAGGGGCGCTTTAAAAAAATATATATTTTTTTATTGTTCATTTTACTTTATTTATTTTAGTTTGACATGTTTTTCCGCCCCAAAATTTTTTTTGATCACTTTTATACCTATTACAAGGAACGTAAACATCCCTTGTAATAGGAATATGGCATGACAGGTCCTCTTTACAGTGAGATATGGGGTCAATAAGACCCCACATCTCACCTCTAGGCTGGGAAGCCTGAAAAAACAAACCAAAAAAAAAACAACAATCCTGGCTTTGATCGTAGCGGTGAGTCGGTAGAAGCACCGGAGGGCAGCGGGAGGGGGGGACATCCCCTCTCGCCTCCCGTAAGAATGATCAAGCAGCGGAACAGCCGCTATGATTGTTCTTATGGTGTGGGGAATCGCCGGCTGAAAAAGCTGATATCTGAATGATGCCTGTAGCTGCTCCCATCATTCAGATATCCCCGCACAAAGTCAAGGACGTCATATGACGGCCGGCGGGCGGGAAGTGGTTATTGCGGAGTATTGCCGGGCATTGCGGAGTATTGCCGGGCATTGCGGAGTATTGCCGGGCATTGCGGAGTATTGCCGGGCATTGCGGAGTATTGCCGGGCATTGCGGAGTATTGCCGGGCATTGCGGAGTATTGCCGGGCATTGCGGAGTATTGCGGACTATGGCACAGGGGGTATTGCGCAGAGTATTGTGCAGGGTATTGCGCAGAGTATTGTGCAGGGTATTGCGCAGAGTATTGTGCAGGGTATTGCGCAGAGTATTGTGCAGGGTATTGCGCAGAGTATTGTGCAGGGTATTGCGCAGGGTATTGCAGGGTATTGCACCAGGGTATTGCAGAGTATTGCACCAGGGTATTGCAGAGTATTGCACCAGGGTATTGCAGAGTATTGCACCAGGGTATTGCAGAGTATTGCACCAGGGTATTGCAGAGTATTGCACCAGGGTATTGCAGAGTATTGCACCAGGGTATTGCGCAGGGTATTTTGCAGAGTATTGCGCAGGGTGTATTGCAGAGTATTGGCAGGGTGTATTGCAGAGTATTGCACAGGGATGGCTGAGCAGGGATGGATGAATGGCTGGATCTGTGACTGCAATTGTCACAGATCCAGCCCACAGAGCTGCTGCTGCCATCTGCTCCCTCCCCCTCCCCTCTCACACTGTACCGATCGGTACAGAGAGGGGAGGGAGGAACCGGCGTCATCAAATGACGCCGGTCTGTTTACAAGTGATTGCTCCGTCATTCGACGGAGCGATCACGTGGTAAACGGCCGCTATCAGCGGCGATTTACCGCGATTCGTGATCCGCCGGGTCCTCTGGACCCGGCGGTCACGGAGTTTCCCGTGTGCGTGCCCCAGGGGGCGCGCGGGAGCGCGATTCTGGGAGGACGTTATATAACGTCCTCCCAGAGTTAAGCAACCACCTTGTCGACGTTATTTGTCGGCAGGTGGTTGTAAAGTGGTTAAACAAAAATTTATTGAGAGAGCTTTTCCATCTACACTTGTTGATGAAGCCTTCAATCTTTATTTGTCAGATCAAGCTGTACAACCAAGAGTCAACAACCAATCCCCCACTCAACCAGTTAGATTTGTCACTCAATTTCACACCAAACACAAACAAATGGAACAGATTCTAAACAAACATTTGTCCATTCTGTTACAGGACCCCCAGTTGAAATCCATCCTACCATCAAAACCAAAATTTTCATATAGGAAGGCTAGGAATATAAAAAATCTCATAGCTCCCAGCAAATATAAATCGTCCCCTGCTGCACCTATACGTGAACTCTGTTTGCTCCCCTTGGTGGGCATGTTTCAATGCCGTAAGCGAGCTTGTCTGACGTGTAAACATGTCAGCCATGGTCAAAAGGAGTTCACAGTTAAAGGGAAAACTTATCCCATTTCCAGTTTTTTCAATTGCTCAACTGAATTTGTTGTGTACTGCCTGGTCTGCCTGTGCGGTCTCCATTACGTTGGGAGAACTATACGCACACTTAGAAAAAGATTTAGGGAACACTGTCACTTCGTAGAGGGTGGTAATGACAAACACAGCGTCCCCCTCCATTTTCTCAAACATCACCAACAATCCTCTACAGGCCTTAGAGTTTGGGTCATTGAATCCATCCCTGGAAGGTTCCCTCTGGCGGAGCGTTTTAAATGTCTCTGCCGGAGGGAAACCTTCTGGATATACAATTTGGATACTCTCTCGCCTGGGGGCCTCAATGAGGAGATAGAGGTTAATAACATTATTTGAATGCCCACCTCTTTCTTTTTCTCCCCCCTCAGTTCCCTTCAGGTACCATGTTTCAGCTTATGTTCTCCTTTTCGTCACCCCCCTCCCCTTCCCCTACCAGCAACCCCCTTTCCCTACCCTTTTCCATTTACAGTTAATTTTTATTTATTTTTATTATACCGTAAATTTTGTTTTATCCTACCCATGGTTCTGTGACAGATACTGAGATTGACTCTGATTTAGTGTATTGACACAATTGTGCCCTATATATATATGATTTTAAAAGGGTTGTAAAGGTTAGTTTTTTATTTTCGAAATAGGTTCCTTTAAGTTAGTGCATTGTTGGTTCACTTACCTTTTCCTTTGATTTACCTTCTAAATGTTTTTTTTCTTTGTCTGAATTTCTCACTTCCTGTTTCTCCTCACTAAACTTCACACCATCATCCGAGTGGTGTGGAGTCAGCCAGAACAGCTTACTGAACAGCTTACTGAGGAGGAACAGGAAGTGAGAAATTCAGACAAAGAAAACAAATATTTAGAAGGGAAATCTAAGGAAAAGGTAAGTGAACCAACAATGCACTAGCTTAAAGGAACCTATTTAGAAAATAAAAAATGAACCTTTACAACCCCTTTAATGGCACGTTGATTCCCCTTTAAAATTCTTGATTATGCATATTTTAGTTTTTAGAGTTTTATTTTTATTTTTTCTCATCCCATGATTAATCAACCAATTTTTGAATGTAAAAATATGCACTCTCTTTTTCCTTCCCCCCTTTTTTTTATGACCACCATGATATGTGCGTGTCTTTTTGTTTTTTTTCTTACATACACTTCAGGTTCCTGTGACCTATTTTACATTGTATTGTATTGTTCAGTTAATCATTTATATTTAGATTAGTGACTACTATGGACTTTAGGACCCTGCAGCTTGAGCTGCAGAACATATAAAGCCCTCATCCAATATGGCCCCTACTAGGTCTGAAGAAGGAGCGCATGCTCCGAAAGCGCGTTCACCTATTGGTCCTCCAGCAACCCAGAACCTATTGGTCTCCCAGTCATCCGGAAGTACACGGCCAGCTATACGGCTAATGCCCGCAGAGGATCTCTTCACCCCTGGTCCTTCTCGCATCGGAATACTCACGGTTCAGCAAGCGCCGGCGCCACCCGTCCCGCGCTACTGCCCTGCTACAGATGAGACACAGACTTTTTCACTTCATATGCCTGCTTTTACTTCATGTTTGTGAGTACATATATACTCCCTCCCTGTTTTAAACCATTAAATTTACTGTTGATACTGCACTTAGAGTGGCGCTTTTGTGCTTCTCCCCCCAGCTCATTCAGGATTTGCTTCACATCTTCACTGGGCTGCCTTCTATGTGCTCTAGGATGGACTAAAAGGACTTTTTTATAGCCTTATGTAAACCCTTTTACATCATCCACTTATTTTATAATTTTATTACTTATGTCATCCTTTTAAACTTCCTTGTTCTTAATATTCCCTGTCATCTTTATTACCCCCCTTTTGTACATTGTCTCTGGTACCAGCGCCAACTTCCTCCTATATGTGCTATAGCCATTATGAAGGTGTCCCAATCTTCTGTTGAAGTTAATTCAAAAATATAACTGAAATTTTGCTCTGACTGAATCTAACAGTTTCCAACTATAACTAAAATATTGCTTTTGGGAGACCATTTTTATGAAATGTTTTTTTTTTTTTTTTTTTATGTTTGTATAGGAATACATGAAGACTATCAGTTACCTTACTATGATCTTGTTCCATCTGACCCATCAGTAGAGGAGATGAAGAAGGTGGTTTGCGAGCAGAAATTAAGACCAAACATTCCTAATCGATGGCAGAGTTGTGAAGTAAGTCATATTTTAAAAATGTAAAGCATTTGCAAATCAAATGGATTTGTTTTAGGTAGATAAAATATTGTGATGTTAATGTGACCCTGTCACTACACCACACACAAAATGCTTCAAGTAGTTCTAAAAGCAGAAGTTTTTTTTATGTTAATGCATCCTGTGTGCCCCTCAGCCCCCCCCCCCCCCCGCAGTACTTACATGAGCCCCACCTCGATTCAGCGATGTTGCACGAGAGACTCGGCTGTCCAGAACGCTCCCTCCTGATTGGGACAGAGCCGCGGCTCCGTGTCTGAATAGACACACAGAGCAGCAGCTTAGCTCGTGTGCACCCATAGCAAGCTGGTTGTCGTGGGGGTACTTGGCAAGAGGGAGGGGCCAGTTGCACTGGCGAGGGACCCGAGAAGAGTAGGATCGGGGCTGCTCTGTGCAGTGGTTTTGTGCAGTTGTTCCCCCTCTGGGCCTAATGCCTAATGTCACAAATCATGCAGGACAAGGTCTCATGCAATCTCCAGGATGCCTGCCGTGGTGCACTTACACATCAGTTTAGTGCACAAGACCAGTCATGTGAACGCTGGTCCGGTTACTGAATTGGCTTATAATCATGAAAGTCCCACTATGAGTGTGCACTCGGCAGTCGCCTCCCTTGGTATATGCAAGGCTGCATCATAGACAGCTCTGCAGCTGCTGTTTCCACTGTGGGTGCAATTAAAATGGCAGTGGTCAGAAGAGAAGTCACTAATCAGCCTGTCAACAGGACCGCATATATAGCCAGGTACATTGCAAAATGAAAGGTATGCAGCATGATTTCTGGTAACAGTGTCTTTTTAACTTGCACCTATAATTGATAAAAAATGAACTAGGCAGTTGTACATTAATTGAAATTAATTACTGTGCCTGCCAGGGAGACGAGCTAGAAAGTCTACTCCTCAATTCTCTCACCAGGTTTTCAAAGCCGAGCCTTGCCTTGCATAGCCTGACACAACTTCCAGCAAACAAACAAAACATGTCCGTCATGAGGTTTATTTAACCCCTTCATGATGGAGGATAAAACAAATCTTAATACCTGAACACAATTTTGCAACTTTGACATGTGTTAGTAAATCTGTACATATTATCTCAACTACTTTGTGTATTTAGGTGGTTTTTACCTTTTTTTTTTTTTTCAGGACAAATTGGGCTTTCTTTTGGTGGTAAATGTTAACGGATATCTCCTGATTTATTTATTTTTCTTATCAGGGGAAAACTGGCTCAAGATAGTAAAATCTTTATTTATTTTTTTATTTTCATTTTAATTTAGCTTTTTATTTCTTGCTATTACCACAACTTGCCACCACAGAGCAACCCAACCACATTTGTATCTGTAGTAGGGCCCAGACAGATTCAACAGTGCTAGTTTTGTTTTGTTTATCCGACCTAAAACACACTCAAGCCTCGTACACACGGCCGAGAATCTCGTCGTAAAAAACACGTCGTTTTTTTTCGACGAGATCCTTGGACAAGAAACTTGTCCCGGCCGAGTGCACACACGCTCATTTCAAAGAACCCGCTGTTCTTTGAATGGAGCGAACGCGGTGACGTAATTGAATACGACGAGCATGTGCTCGTCACATTCGATGCTGTCGCCGCCATCTTTGTACACCCTATCCTATGCCTAGGAAGCTACCGCGCATGCGTCAGTCATTTCGAGCATGCGCGGGCTTCCCGGAGGACAGGTAAGTGTACACACACACACAATTTTCTCGTCGAGAAACAGGCTGACGAGAATCTCGACGAGAAAATAGAGAGCAGGTTCTCTATTTTCTCGTCGAGATTCTAGTCGGTTTTCTTGACGAGAAACAATACACACGAACGAATTTCTCGGCAAGAAATCTCTGCCAGCAAGTTTCTTGCTGGTTCTTGCCGAGAAACTCGGTCATGTGTACGAGGCTTGACACTGATACTAATTTAAAAAAAACATCCAAAATATACTGACCTTTGACCCTCACCTTGACCATTGACTCTTAACTTGACCCTAACTCTGACGCTAACCTAGATCAAACCTCAATCTAGCCATTTCTTTCTTTATTATTATTTATTTTGCTCGGTTCACACTGAGAGCTCCAAGTTACATGACAAGTCGCACCACATTAACTGCAATGGAACTGTTCTGATTGGTGCGACTAAGAAAAAGGTTCCTGCATTACTTTGGGGCGACTTCATCCCGACTTGCATGGACTTCTCTGAAGTTGCAAGCAAGCCGCAATGATGTCGTGCAGGATGTCTTCTGTCAAGTCGCGTGACTTTAAAGCCGCATAGATGTAAACTGCACTAACACACTTTGTTTCAGTTTTTTCTCCTGGCAAGGAGAATGATTCAATGTATCTTTCTCTCCATTCAGAGGAGAAAAACACATACTTTAGGCAAGCTGCACAGTGACTGATTACTGTTCTAGCTAAATAGAGGCTATCACAGCGATCAAATACTGGAAGTTCCGGTTCCCGAGACGCGGGGCTCTCAGTGAGCGCAAAGTCTCCCTATTGGGAGTGCACTGTGCGGGGCGCTCCCGGCACAAACACTGGTACATGTGTATGCAGCCTCATGGAAGAGGACCCACTTCAGTGAAGCCGCATATATGTGTACAGGTGGCGAGAAGGGGTTAAAGAAGAGGAGCTACTCACAAGTTGGTATCAAAAGCTGTTTTGAAAAGTGTATGTTTTAGTTATATAGTTTGGCTTAAAGAAGGATTAGAACCCCTGTAAAATATTTCTTACTGTTTCTATTCCAGCTAAGTAGATTCACCCTCTCTTTTTTGTGGTGATCATTGTCTCTGAGACAGAAAATAGTTGGAAATCTAAAAATGTCACCAGGAACAATTGAGCACTGTCCGTGATACTTTTATTTTATTTGCACGAACATCTTAATTTTCAAGATAAGCTTTTGGGGTGTTCCCCCTTCTTCAAGGGCCAAGCAGTGCTAATACACAAAGTTCTAGCAGAATGGTAAGTAAGACCATCTCTGAAGGAATTTTTTTTTTTTTAAAACACACACACACACCAAGGTACACAGCTAATACTTTGTGTATTAGTACTGTGTCCTACTCTGTCAACAAAAGTATTTTTTTTACACAAACTTTAATTATAAAGCAAACATCACAACGGCTGCTGACTGGCTAGCGACAGGTATCCAATAGGGAAACTGTTCACCTCTTAAACAGGCAGATGCTATTATAACATGTCTTTAAAGTGGTTGTAAAAAAATAAAATAAAAACCTGCAAGACAAAGGCATAATGAGCTAGTATGACTAGCATACTAGCTCATTATGAATTACTTACCTTAGATCGAAGCCCCCGAAGCCGTCCTTGTTTTCCCTTCCAGCTGCAGACATCTCTCCCGGCCTACAGGCTTACCTGTAGGTGAAAGTTGTTTAGGAGGGTTTACTTCCATTTTAAAGTTTAATACTATCGTATCTTACAGGAATGTAAACAAAAACAACTAAGGCACACTTCATATATCAAAAATAAAAGCACTAAATGCAAAGTATCTTGTTTAAAGAATGTATTACCACCCATATTGGAAAACAAAAGGAGCCAGCTTTCCCTAGTGACTATACCCTAACAAATGCCAAACAATTCAGTAAAGTTCAGAAGTCTCTACCTCTTCTACCTTAACAGGCACAAAACACTCCTTGCAGGCTAACCCTCTTGTGCATAAAGTGCTGTCCCCATCTGTTTTCTACAAAGTGGGGTGATGTTTTCTGTCATTTACAGATCTTGTGGATATTTCAGATATTTTGGTTTGTGATGTTGTAAATCGAGTTCATCTCTTTCCTCCCAGTGGTTTTTTTTTTCCACCTATATCTGACTCCCCAAAGGCTGGCACATATGTAGTTGGCCATACAGAGACTCCTGTTGCAGTGTATAACCATTGCTGAAAGATTCAGAGGTTTTTATTTCAACCTCTTTGCTGTTCTCAGCACATACATAAAATTCTTAAAGCATCAGATGTAGTAGATTCACACTGAACTCTCCATTTCTACATGATAATTATGGGCCTAATGGTGGTTGCTTTTGAAATCACTAGAGGATTCTGGTGTGGGAGTTTCTCCAAAATGGGTCAGGTTACCACTTTCCTTCGTTAAGATAATAAAGCTGAACTCTTGGTTGCAAGTGTCTCTGGGCTGACAACACGTCTCCAGTGCTGTGTCTGGGAAAGTAATCCCTATCCACTTTGATAAAAGATCATGACAAGAAGTGTGAGCCTTTTGTTTGAAGTATCCTAGGCTTTATGCATCACAGGCTCCCTGGACCCATGAGGAAAACTGACTTCCCATCAAAATCCCAGAGCTTCGTGCCAAGTCCTCACATTGGGTTCTGTCTCCCCCTGCGGTCCATACCAGGCGATGAAAATTGGAAGGCATACCATCTCAGCCAGCAAGAACAGGATTCTGAGCAATGATCCTTACACCAAGAGGTGTTTTTGTCTCAGGTGGAGAATGCTGGACTCAGTAGGGAAGTGGTTAAAGGAGAACACTTGTGAGTTATTCGGTCTCTCACTGTTAAATAAACCTACCAATAAAATTATAGACTGATCATTTCTTTGTCCGTGGGAAAACTATTTCAGCCAGCAAGAACAGGATTTTGAGAAATGGTCCTTACACCAAGAGGTGTTTTTATCCCAGGTGGAGAATGCTGGACACGAACCTCTCTTGGCTTTCCATTCCAACAAGAAAGCAAGAAGCTTGGACAAAGCTGATATGATAACTGATATGATTTTTTTTTTTTTATAGCCATTTTTCTTTATTGAAAAGAAAAAAGTACAATAATGACATTATATAACAAGGTGTATCGAGTATACATAGATGCATAAAGTACAATGTCATGTTATCAGGAATACAGTGAGGGATAAAAGTATTTGATCCCCCACTGTATTCCTGATAACATGACATTGTACTTTATGTATCTATGTATACTCGATACACCTTGTTATATGATGTTATTACTGTACTTTTTTATTTTCCAAAAAAAAAAACACTAGAAAAAATAATAAATCATATCAGTCAGGAGTGGGTCCTTTGTCCAAGCTTCTTGCTTTTTTTGTTGGAATGGAAAGCTAAGAGATTCATGTCCTGCATTCTCCACCTGGGACAAAAATACCTCTTGGTGTAAGGACCATTTCTCAAAATCCTGTTCTTGCTGGCTGACATAGTTTGCCCACTGACAAAGAAATAATCAGTCTATAATTTTATTGGTAGGTTTATTTAACAGTGAGAGACCGAATAACTCGCAAGTTTTCTCCTTTAACCACTTCCCTACCGCTTAATAGTCATATGACGGCGGCAGGAACCCTTTGTCCCTCCGGGCCGCCGTCATATGATGTCTTTGGCTTCCGGAGCCTCTAGGGGGCACCCGCGCCACGTCACTCGGGAGCCGATGCGCATGCCCGGCGGCCGCAATGTCCGCCAAGCACCCGCGATTGCCTGTCACACAGCCAAGGATGTGGATTTGTGTGTGTGTAAACACACAGATCCACGTCCTGTTAGGTGAGAGGAGACCGATGGTGTGTTCTTAGTACAGAGGAACACTGATCGGTCTCCTCCCCTTGTGAGTCCCCTCCCCCTACAGTTATAATCACTCCCTAGGATACACATTTAACCCCTTGATTGCCCCCTAGTGTTATCACCTTATTTTTCCAGTCACATTTACACAGTAATCAGTGCATTTTTATAGCACTGATCGCTGTATAAATGTGAATGGTCCCAAAATAGTGTCAAAAGTGTCCGATGTGTCCGCCGCAATGTCGCAGTCATGATAAAAATCGTAGTAAATTACTAGTAAAAAAATAAACAACAATAAAAATGCCATAAATTTATCCCCAATTTTGTAAGCGCTATAACTTTTGCGCAAACCAATCAATATACGCATATTGCGATTTTTATTTTTATTTATTTTTACCAAAAATATGTAGAATACAGATCAGCCTGAACTGAGGAAAACATTTTGTTTTTTTATATATATTTTTGGGGGATATTTACTATAGCAAAAAGTAAAAAATATAGTTTTTATTTTTTCAAAATTGTCGCTCTTTTTTTGTTTATAGCGCAAAAAATAAAAACTATAGAGGTGATCAAGTACCACCAAAAGAAAGCTCTATTTGTGGGGGAAAAAAATTATCAAAATTTCATGTAGGTACAGTGTTGCATGACCACGTAATTGTCATTCAAAATGTGACAGCGTTGAAAGTTGAAAATTGGCCTGGGCAGGAAGGGGGTGAAAATGCCCCGTATTGAAGTGGTTAATGAGTAACTCCACTTTTATTGAGAAAAAAACATTCCCCTCTGGGTGATCTATGTACATTGCAAGGATTATAACAACCTTTGTTGCAGATTTCTACCTTTTTGTTATTCTGAAGTATTCCCTGTATGTTCCTCTGGGCTGAGTGGGTTTAATGGGAGTGGTTTCATAATTTTTTATCAGGTGTGCACCTGCAGGGCACTAATGATGAAAGGTGCTGGGCCTGCATCCCTTTAGACGTGTTCCTACTGGGAGTGTCTCAATAAAAATTAAATTTTTGTTGCAGGGGATGCCTGAAATCTGACTTGTATCTTAGGCAGACTTCTGGGAAAATTGGTGAGCCAATCACACAAGCAGGAAATTATGTTTCTGGGGGTGGTCAGTACACACTCTGTATACAGAACAGTTCCAGGTAGCCATATTGCAATGCATTCTCAAAAAATTACAGTGGCTGCAGATTGGAAAGGTAATTTTTAACCGCTTACCGACTGCCTCGTGCACTTATACGTCAGCAGAATGGCACGGGCAGGCAAAGCCACGTATGTATGTATATATATAATATATATATGTGTGTGTGTGTGTGTGTGTGTGTGTGTGTGTGTGTGTGTGTGTGTGTGTGTGTATATATATATATATATATATATATATATATATATATATATACACACACACACACACACACACACACACACACACACACACACACACACACACGTGGCTTTGAATCTGCAGCCTAGTGGGCGAGCCCCCGCCACGGTCTCCTTGACCATACTCTGTGTCCGCCGGTGTCCCGCGATCGGGTCACGAAACGGCAGAATGGGGGGATGCCTTTGTATCTCCCTGTTCTGCCTAGTGACACAACACTGATCGTCTGCTCCCTCTCATCGGGGAGCAGTGATCAGTGTCGTGTCACAGTAAGCCCCGCCCCCATACAGTTAGGATCACTCCCTAGGACACACGTAACCCCTTCCTTGCCCCCTAGTGGTTAACCCCTTCACTGCCAGTGTCATTTACACAGTAATCCGTGCATTTTTATAGCACTGATCGCTGTATAAATGACAATGGTCACAAAACAGTGTCCGATGTAATGTCGCAGTCACGATAAAGATCGCCACCATAACTAGTAAAAAAAATTAATAATAAAAATGCCATAAAACTACCCCCTATTTTGTAGACGCTATAACTTTTTCGCAAACAAATCAATATATGCTTATTGCAATTTTTTTTTACCAAAAATATCTAGAATACATATCGGCCTAAACTGAGAAAAAAATGTTTTTTTATATATATTTTTTGGGGATATTCATTATAGCAAAAAGTTAAAAATATTGCTTTTTCAAAATTGTTGCTCTATTTTTATTTATTTTTTTATTCCTATATTTTTTTTGAAACACTTTATATACACTTTACAAACATTGTACAATTGCATGCGCATCAGTATATCACTATTCGATTCTGTTTTAGAATAAATAAACAAAGACTTTTGAATTAACAATTCGTATTATATATATTCCTAGTACTGGTATAAATTTGGGCTTCTGCCGTCTTAACCATTTACACATAGAAAAGAGAGAGAAAGAGAAAAGACAAAAACAAAGAAAAAAGAGGAGAAGAGGGAGAGGAAAAATATATATGAGAATCCCTCTATTCCCCCTCCATTAGCGCATAGCCATATTTTTTGGAGCTTTCATCGTAGCCATTTATTATTAAATTTCTCCTCTCTACCTTGCATAATTGCAGTGCCTTTTTCCATAACGTGTATGTCAGCTATTTTTTTAAGCCACAGCGATATCGAGGGGGGTGATTCCTGCTCCCAGAGGGCTGGGATACATGCCTTAGCTGCATTCAAAAGATGAACAGTAATTGAGTTTCTATATTTACGTTTTGATATATCTGAGAGGTGAAGAAGATAGCTAATGGGATGAGATCCCAAATCCTGGTCAGTGAGCAGTCTTAGATCTCGAACTTTAGACCAGAATTCCTCCAATTTCCGATAGGACCAGAAGGTATGAAGCATATTACCCTCCGCCTCTCCACACCGCCAGCATAAGTTAATCTTTTCCGGATAGATTGTATTCAACAGTGATGGAACTCTGTACCACCTTATGAGAATTTTATAGCATAGCTCTTGATACTTACTGGCCATTGAAGAGTAACCCCTTCCATATCGGGCCATTGTAAAATGACGCCGGCATGGACCCTTTCTCCCTCCGGGCGGACATCATATGACGTCCTGCCTTTCTCGCCGCTACTGCGGGTCCCTGGGAGCCCGCATCGCGGCGATCGGTGACAAGGCGTGTCCCTCGGACACAGCCCGTCCCCGATCAGGGTAAAGAGCCAATAAAATTTGGCTCTTTACCACGTGACCAGCTGTTTCCAATGACAGCCGGTCACTTTGCATTGGTCCGGCGTGCGCGCCCCCGGGGGTGCGCAGCGATCGGGGACGAGGCTCGTCCCTTGGACAATGCCCAGCCCCTATCTGTGTAAAGAGCCAATGAAATTTGGCTCTTTACCACGTGACCGGCTGTGTACAATCACAGCCGGTCACAAGTGTAAACAAAAAGGACTCTAACAGCTGTCTCTGGGTTCTCCTCCTCACACACCGATCCTGTGTGAGAAGGAGAAATCTGAACAGTGAGTTAGAGTTAGTGTCTGTCAGTACTGTGCCCAGATTGCCCCCCCTCGAATAAAGAGTACCTGTCACCCCCCCATCAAGAGTACCTGTCACCCCCCCATCAAAAGTACCTGAGTACCCGTCACCCCCCCATCAAAAGTACCCGGGTACCCGTCACCTCCATCAGGAGTACCCGTCACCTCCATCAGGAGTACCTGTCCTGTGAGCCCAGCAGTGCCTGACGCACAGCCAATTTCTAGCTGACATACAGCCAATTAGTCCCTGTCGTGCAGCCCTGTAATACAGCCACCATGTCCAGAAGATTATACACCCCAGAAGAGGCATACCAAATTCTAACCCAGAGCGATGAGAGCAGCGGGGAGCTCTCACCGCCCCAGTACAGTTCTGGTTCCGATTCGCAATACGAGCCCCCCAAAAGCGGAGGAGGAAGTAGTCCGGCCAAAAAGAAGACGGTCTGAACTCCAGGCAGCTACCAGCAGCGCCAAACACCCCAATGGCCAATCAGCAAATGCCAACGGCGCTAGACCCCAGGAGGAGAGGCCCAGTATAAGCACTGCTAGACCCTAGGAGGAAAGGCCCAGTACAAGCTCTGGAATTCCACGCCGAGGAAGAAGGGCCCAAACCCATCTTCCAGACGCCTTGGTCAACCCATTGTGGCTGCCTTCTAGCACAGGGTCAGCCACAATCCCCCCTTTCACAGAACAGCCAGATGTGCAGGCCAACACCGAAGGTTTCTCTGAAATCGATTTTTTTAATTTATTTTTCCCTGACGAGTTCCTTCAAAGCATCTTAGACCAAACAAATCTTTTTGCTCGTCATTACATACAAAACAACCCCAACTCATGCTATGCCCGCCCTTTCGAATGGAGACCCCTAACAATGGAGGAGCTTAGATTATTTTTAGGCCTTACACTGAACATGGGGCTTACAAAAAAAATGAACTTCATTCATATTGGTCTAAAAAGCCCATCATCCATATGCCAATTTTTTCAGCTGTGATGTCCAGGTCCCGCTTTGACATAATCCTGCGGTTCCTGCATTTCAGTGACAACTCCGCAGTGCCCCCCCCCCCCCCTCCCGAAATCATCCGGACTTTGATAAATTGTTTAAAATTCGCCCCCTAATAGATTTTTTTAATAAGAGGTTTGCCAAACTTTACATCCCGGAACAGAACATCTCTGTGGACGAATCCCTGGTCCATTTCACAGGCCGGCTGGGAATCAAGCAGTATATTCCCAGTAAGAGGGCGAGATATGGCTTGAAGCTCAACAAGCTCTGTGAGAGCTCCTCCGGATATGTGAATGCCTTTCGTGTGTACGAAGGCAAAGACTCCCAGCTCCAGCCCCCTGAGTGTCCATCGTATATGGGAATAAGCGGGAAAATTGTATGGGAGTTGGCATTCCCACTCCTCCAAAAGGGGTATCATATATACATGGACAATTACTATACTAGTTTGCCCCCTTTTCGCCACCTATTCCTGAAGGACACTTTGGCCTGTGGTACTTCAAGAAAAAACAGGAAAGGCTTCCCACAGAGTTTAGTCACCACAAGGCTACAAAGGGGGGAATCGGCAAGCCTGAGGAACGAGGAAGTGTTGGTCGTGAAGTGGAGGGATAAGAAAGATGTTTACATCATGTCCACTATCCACAATGACACCTCGGTGGAACTTCACAGAAGAGGCGGTACCGTTCAAAAGCCTTGCTGTATCAACGAATACAATAAGTTCATGGGGGGGTGGATTTAAACGATCAAATGCTGCAGCCCTATCTCTCAACACGAAAGTCTATATTCTGGTACAAAAAAGTTGCAATATACTTCTTCCATATGGCCCTTTATAATGCATACGTCACTTATCAAAAATCAACAGAAATGCCCATCCCCTTTATCAGATTTATCGAAAATGTTGTCACTGCCCTGATCTATCAGCAAGGCTCCGCCCCACAAAGCATTCGCTCCGATTGTGTCAGCAGACTGCATGAGCGCCATTTTCTTGACCATATCCCACCATCAGCAACCGGAAGAAGGCGCCAAAAAAAATGTCGGGTGTGCAGCAAAAGTGGAATTAGGAAAGACACCAGTTACCATTGTCCCGACTGTCCCTCCCAACCTGGCCTATGTATCGGAAAATTATTAGCCAAAATTTCTATAAGACTGCCACTTCCCTGGTTTCAATTTCTGTGCTGATTATTTCCCTGCTGCCTCAACCAACCAACCTAGTGCCTCAACTCAACTGACCCTGGCCTGTTTATCGACTATGCCTCTGCCTGCCGTCTGCATTGTTTATCCGCCATGTTTCTGCCTTTCACGTGAACGGACCCTGGACTGTATCGACTATGCCTCTGCCTGTCGTCTGCATTGTTTATCCGTCATGTTTCTGCCTTTCACATGAACGGACCCTGGACTGTATCGACTATGCCTCTGCCTACCGTCTATTTCTGCCTTTTACCTGCACTGACCTCGGCTTGTTGACCATGTTTTTGCCTGCCCCTTGGACTGATCTTTCACCCTGCTACACAGGGGTCTCACATATGTGAGGGGCTCCAGAATAGAGTTCTGAGTTGAGAAAACCAGTTTTTGGTTTTCTGTGTTCCCAGAACAGGGTCTGGTTGCACGGAGGCTTCAAAGCGATTTGGGTGGGAGAAGCCTCTACCCCTGTCCCCATTCTTTCCTGACCGAGGCCCTAAACTTGATGGTCCTGCCTGCTGCCTGGACCAATACTCTGGCTGAACTAACCATATCTCTGCCTGCTGCATGTACTATGGACAATATTCCTGCCTGCTGCATGTACTATGGACAGTATTCCTGCCTGCTGCATGGATGATCCTTTCGCTGCTGCTGACCACATCCACCTGCTACCTGGACCGATGCTCTCCTCTATGGACCACTGCACTACTAAAACCGCAGGTAATCTTTTCTTTACTCTTTGCTCAGAAGAATGTATTTTGGTTTGTAATTGGTATGTACAGTACATGCTATGGGTTAGGAATATGAAGGGCCTTCAACAATGTGATAGGTTGGCAGGAATTTGCGTGTGAAATTTATGCTCCTAGAATGCCTGGAGGTGCTACTTGGATGTTGGACTTCTGTATGTAGTCAGGCTGTGTAAAAGTCTCACACATGTGGTATTGCCATACTCAGGAGGAGTAGCAGAACATATTTTGGGGTGTCATTTTTGCTATATACATGCTATGTGTTAGAAATATCTCATAAATCGACAACTTTGTGTAAAAAAAAAATGTGTTTTGATTTTGTTTCCACATTTTCCAAAAACTTCTGGAAAAAAATGAACCATTCAAAAGACTCATTATGCCTCATAGATTATACGTTGGGGTGTTAGCTTTCCAAAATGGGGTCATTTTGTAGGTGTTTCCATTGTCCTGGTGCTCCAGGGCCTTCAAAAGTGTAACAGGTGGTTGAGAGATTAGATATGTAATTTATGCTTCTAGAACGCCTGAAGGTGCTACTTCAATGTTGGGCCTCTGTATGTGGTCAGGCTGTGCAAAAGTCTCACACATGTGGTATTGCCATACTCAGGAGGAGCAGCAGAATGTATTTTGGGGTGTCATTGTAAGTATGCATGTGCTGTGTGAGAGAACTAACTTGTTATTATGACAATTTTGTGTAAAAAAATAAATAAATCGTAATTTTCCCAAGAATTGTGGGAAAAAATTACAACTTCCAAAAATTCACCATGCCTCTTACTAAATACCTTGGAATGTCTACTTTCCAACAAGGGGTCATTTGGGGGGTATTTGTACTTTCCTGGCTTGTTAGGGTCTCAAGAAATGAGATAGTCCGTCAGTACATCAGATGTGATCAATTTTCAATGATTGGCACCATAGCCTGTAGCCTCTATAACGTTCACAGAGACCAAATAATATACACTAATTTGGGTTATTTTTACTAAAGATATGTAGCAGTATACATTTTGGCCCAAATTTATGAAGAAAATTTTCTTTGCAAAATTTTAAGATAGAAACTAAAAAAAAGTGTGTTTTTTTTTTTTCAAAATTTTCTCTTTTTTTGCTTATATTGCAAAAAATAAAAAACCTAGCAGTGATTAAATATGACCAAAATAAAGCTCTGTTTGTGAGAACAAAATGATAAAAATTTTGATTGGATACAATGTAGCATGACTGAGTAATTGTCATTCAAAGTGTGAGAGCGCTGAAAGCTGAAAATTGGTCTGGGCAAGAAGGGTGTATAAATGCCCTGTATTGAAGTGGTTAATGGGCAAAATATAAAATATAGCCCCTCTGCTCTTCAGAGAGTGTAATTGCTAAATCTCTCTCCCATTTCGGGAGAAATCCTGGAACAGAGCCCACAGGTGGCTGTATTAACAGTTTGTATACCTCAGACACCCCATGGGCAGAAGGTGCTTTTATCAGGCATAGATTTTCCAAAGGCGTATTAGAGCAGTCTAACCAATCTCTGCGTAAAAGAGAACTAAGAAAATGAGTAAGTTGCTGCATCCGCCACGGGTCCAGTTGCATATTAAACATTGACTGTATTTCTGCCCTGGTCTTAAGTCTCGATTTCTTCAAGGTAGTCACCTAGACGAGAATTACCTTGTCTTAATATTTGTTTAAAACGGCTATCTGTATAGCCTGGTGGAAATAACAGATTCCCAAGTATAGGGTAGAGACGAGCAATTTCTCCTTCTGTCCGATAAAAGAGGTGGCTTTGTTGCACTACTGAGTTCCACCTATAAGGGGGTGGTGCCGTAGGGTTACAAGTGATTTTAAACTTAGCCATGGCACAAATTGAAGTGGGATCTGGGTGCAAGATTGTTCAATTTCTATACATGTTTTGTGTCCCCCATCTCTACACCAAGCTAGTACCCTAGCAAGGTGTACTGCCTGGTAGTATCGAATCGGATCTGGAAAAGCCATACCTCCATAAGTTTGAGGCATAGCCAAGACATGGATAAATGTGGGTGCTTTTTTGCCCAGATAAACTGGATAAAAATACTACGTAGTGCTTTCAGAAACGACCTTGGGATGGCTATTGGTAGGGTCTGGAAAAGATACAATAACCTTGGCAGGATATTAATTTTAAGAATGGCGTTCCTGCCCATCCATGTATAGGGAGCTTTATTCCATCTCTCCAAATCAGATTTAAGGTCACGAAGTATCAGTGGAAAATTAGCAAGAAAAATCTTTTCTACTGAAGGAGTCAGTTTGACCCCTAGATAGGTCAGGTGAGAGGGTGCCCAAGGAAAAGAAAATGATGATTGGAGAGCTTGAACACGGGCAGGCGTCAGTGTGATATTTTGCATTTCTGATTTTTGAATATTGATTTTAAAATTTGATAGTGCAGAATACTGATTTAAAGTGGTTGTAAACCCACTTTTTTTTTTTTTTTTGGCCCACCTGCAAGAGAAAGGCATAATGAGCTATTATGACTAGCATAATAGCTCATTATGTTCCACTTACCTTAGATCGGGGCCCCCGAAGCCGTCCTCGTCCCTCTGTCCAGCCGCAGACATCACTGCGGCGATAGCCGGAATGTTACTTCCGGGTATCGCCGCATCAGCCAATCACAGCGCCGCTCCGGCGCTGTGATTGCCCGGAGCGGCTGAGACGTCACTCTGCGCATGCGCGCGGGAGGCGTCCCACTCGGCTACGCCCAGCGATTGCTGGGATGTAGCCGAGTATGTGAATGGGATTAACCCCATAAATGCGCCGTTTGTCTACGGCGCGCATGCGCCGTAGATAGCAGCGCTTGACATTTTAGTAAATATCTCCTAAACCGTGTAGGTTTAGGAGATATTTCTTGCACCTACAGGTAAGCCTTAATCTAGGCTTACCTGTAGGTGCAAGTTGAAAAAGTGGGTTTACAACCACTTTAAACTCACTAAACAGATTTGGCAGCATGGTTTTTGGCGATGTAATAAAAAACAGTATATCATCCGCAAAAGCCGCCGCTTTATGGTCCCAATTACCTATTGAGAACCCTTGCATATCGGTACTTCTTACGGACATGTCGCAGAAATGGTTCCAGAGTTAATATACAGATCAATGGGGATAGAGGGCACCCTTGTCTTGTGCCATTGCTCAGATTGAAATATGAAGATGTCACCTCATTAATTCTGACCGCTGCTGAAGGAGCTGAATATATATGGCCTCTATCCATTTACTGAATGATTTCCTCAAAGAGCGACAATTTAAAAAAAAAACTATTATATATTTTTTACTTTTTGCTATAATAAATATCCCAATTTAAAAAAAAGATATTTTTTTTTTTCTCAGTGTAGGCTGATACATATTCTTCTACATATTTTTGTTAAAAAAAAATTGCAATAAGCGTATAGTGATTGGTTTGTGCAAAAGTTATAGCGCCTACAAAATAGGGGATAGAATTATGACATTTTTTTTTATTATTTTTTTTTTACTAGTAATGGCGGTTGTGACAGGAGGGTCACTTTGGACACAGGGTGAGCCAGGAAATAATGGACATTAAGAAATATATCTTGGGCTACCTAAAATGGGTCTGTAATATTTATCCACCATATCCCCATGGATATCTGTAAAGGACTATTTACATGTTTCTGAACTCAACATGTTAATTGAGAGATACTGAGGTGTTCAGCCTCAATCACCTGTCTGCCTAGTGTAATGCTAATCCGAGCTTCTAAAAGACCTGTTCATTGTTTGTGGTGATTTACATTCTATTGTCCATTGTGGTTTGGGGGAATTAAGCCTATAATTATAGGTTGTGGAACTAGCAGCAGACGGGTTAATTGAAGAGATGTTGATGAATCACCTGCATACTTGTGTGTATTGGGTCTGTTATGTTGTGGGTGGAGCTGGACCATTGTTCATTTTAGGTTAATGCATTATTGGATGGGTATAAAAGTTACAATGTTTTTCTCAATAAAGTCATTCGATGCTAGGAAGATACAGAGTGCGTCTCCTTCTTCCAGAAGGATTAATTCCTATGGGAAGTGGTCGTCTGGCTGTGGAGGATCGACAGGGAATTTGTGTCCAGGAGGGGGAAGGGATCTAAACGGCGTTACCCCCTTTCGTATTTGGGGTGCCGTTACATTGGTTGGCAGCAGTGGGATTTTCCCTCCAGTTCCTTGGACACTCCAAGCCACCACAGTGAATGACCAGCTATGCAGCCTGCAGGAAAGCCACACTGAAGGACCTACTTGAGAGCCGTGGAGGGACCAGTGGGACAAAGAACGGGGCCACCTTGATCAGGGAGCTGGCCGAGATGGATCAGAGGGATTGTGAGGCAGGACCCCGGTCAGTTGAAGACTTGTTTCAGTTCGACAGCGGTTGGCATTGTACGGTGCTAGCCCATCAAAGACCGCCATACAGGAAGCCATTAGAGAAATCAAGCGGCAGGATGAGTGGCAACATAAGCAGAGAATGGCGGAAATACGGCAATCGGAGACAACACCTAAAGAAGCAGCACCAACTGAAAGGAGAGGAGAGATACAGATACCAGCCGACATGGAAAAGGAATTCAGAAGGAGGTTGCGAGAGATGCAGATACAGCATAGAGGACCAGTATCAGAGGAGGTCCTGCTGGGATGGTCTGATTCAATCCGCTGCGAACTCTGGAAGAAAGTGCTAGCTCTCGAGCAGCAACACCAGGGAAAAGTTCTCCCCTCCATCCATGTAAGGTACTGGTCGCAGTATGAAGTACGAATGCTGTTATTGGGGGAACAACCGAAGCAGGAGTGGACAGCTGAGTTAAGCAGGCTGATCCGGGCAGAGATGCGGTTGGACGAGAGCTACAGAGCCCTCCGGTGGTATGTAGCCCAAGAGTGCCAGTGGTCAGCGGATGACAGCCCCACGGAAGGCTTTGACTATAATGGCCTGGGATTGTTGTATTGGAGGCTGTCCGAGGACCCTGACTTTGGGAGTGATCGGGAGGGGCGTTTGGAGGAAATAATGGAGCACAGAGAGCAAAGACTGAATGTCTCGGAAGGGCACTGGGCACAGGAAGATTTGGAGTTTCTGGCCGTTCAGGAATGGGAGCTGGAGATTGCCTACAAACAGCTGCTAGACTCTGCTCGGCAGCAGGGTGGGGCTCCCTTTGCCTGGGACTATCAGGAAATACCCGTTGACAACTATGAAATCCTGGCTGAAGAATCGGCAGTGGAAAATCTGAAGATTGCCATCGCTAAAGCCGAAGTGGATGATATGGAGTTCCAGGGAGCTAGCCTGGCTGAAGAATCGGCAGTGGAAAATCTGAAGATTGCCATCCCTAAAGCTGAAGTGGATGATATGGAGTTCCAGGGAGCTAGGGCAGTTGGCTCATCTTCCCAGCTACAGATTACAGAAGGTATGGACTTAAGGGACTGTTCAGAGGATGTTATGGATTATGCATCGCCTGCCCAAGTACTGGCAGCAGGACAGAGTACTGCAGACCCCTGCTCTACACCCATGGCAGTTTTGGAGGCCCGAGATGAGAAGGTGATGGTTCCTCTTTCCCAGGGGATTTCAGAGATGCAGGGGGGAGAAGCAGCCCTTTTCCCTCCCCAACAGTTAGCCAGAGCAGATGGGGTGGAGTCCCCAGCAGAAGTGCTGGCAACAGGACAGAGTGCTAGCAACCTCTGCCCAGCACCGGAAACAACTGTGGAGTTTCAGGGAGCCGGGGCAGTTGGCCCATCTCTCCAGCAACAAGCTGAGGTGGTAAAGCTTTTAACCCCAGCTGAATCACTGGCAGCAGGGCAGAATGCTACTGGCCGCTGCACACAACTGCCACTTGAGCGGATATCGGTGGATGGGACTACGGTCTCCACTCACAGCAACCCAGTGGAAGAGCTGGCAACAGAGCAGAGTGCCGCGGGCCTCTGCTCTCAACTAACAGAAGAGGGAGTTCCTGTGGTACTGGATGGGACTTCGGTCCTCACTGACACAACCCCAGAAAATGGTGTGACACTGGGACAGGAGGATGTCAGCCTTGCTTTGCAAGCACTGGGGGTTTTTCACCTACCACAAGGGGATGGGACTTCAGTCTCCACTTGTATACCTCAGGGATGCTGGGCAGTCGGCTCAGATCCCCAACAGCATGACGGACTGAGCCCAGTCACCCTGTCTTCTCCCCAGCGGCGGGTACGTTCTCTGACAGAGGCAGAGGTTGGCTGGGTAAGTAATGCTCTGTTTGGAGCAATGTATTTGGGGTACTGTTTGGATACCGGCATTAGAAGAATGGACCTATGGACTAACTTCGGAGTCAACCCGTCTGGGGTCACCTCCTTTGTTAGTCTCCTGCCGAAAGGGGAGATGTGTGACAGGAGGGTCACTTTGGACACAGGGTGAGCCAGGAAATAATGGACATTAAGAAATATATCTTGGGCTTCCTAAAATGGGTCTGTAATATTTATCCACCATATCCCCAAGGATATCTGTAAAGGACTATTTACTGTTTCTGAACTCAACAGGTTAATTGAGAGTTACTGAGGTGTTCAGCCTCAATCACCTGTCTGCCTAGTGTAATGCTAATCCCAGCTTCTAAAAGACCTGTTCATTGTTTGTGGGGATTTACATTCTATTGTCCATTGTGGTTTGGGGGAATTAAGCCTATAATTATAGGTTGTGGAACTAGCAGCAGAGACGTTACCCCCTTTCGTATTTGGGGTGCCGTTACAGCGGTTATCTGCGATTTTTTTTTTTCAGGACTGTGATATTGCGGCGGACAGATCGGACAGGAAGGGGTTAAATGTGTTCCCTAGGAGTGATTCTTACTGTGGGGGGAGGGGACTGACTGGGGGAGGTGACTGATCTGTGTCCCTATGTACAAGGGACACAGCATCGGTTTCCATGACAGGACGTGGATCTCTGTGTTCACCCACAGAGATCCACGTCCTTGGCTGTGTAACGGCTGATCGCGGGTACCTGGCGGACATTGCGGCCGCCAGGCACGCGCATCGGCACCTCAGAGACGCGGCGGGCACGTGCGCTCGCGCGCCCCCCAGTGGCCGGAGGAGCCGAGGCTGTCAATAGACTGCCTCCCGGACCTGAAGAGCCACCTTATGGCCGTCATTTGACAATGGCCCGGCCTCCAAGAAGTTAAAATCCGGATTTTAGTATCATAACTGAGCAGGGATGCTAATTTTTCTCGCTCCAGCCTAAGATCTACTGCTAATTGTCGCTCTATTTTTGTTTATAGCGCAAAAAATAAAAACCGCAGAGGTGATAAAATACCACCAAAAGAAAGCTCTATTTGTGGGAAAAAAAATTTGTTTGGGAGCCACGTCGCACGGCCGCGCAATTGTCAGTTAAAGCGATGCAGTGCCAAATCGCAAAAAGTGGCCCGGTCATTTGGCAGCCAAATCCTCCGGGGCTGAAGTGGTTAATAACATTCAATTACAATATGACTTGTGTCGCAGTTGTATACCCTATATTATTTTTTTCTTTATTTGCTACTTTTTTTTCCCCCACGATACTGGAGTTTACCCTTTAAGCATAAAACTTGCCTCGGGTGTTGCCACCTGAAGATCTCTTGTGGTTACAGTGAGGGAAAAAAAGTATTTAATCCCCTGCTGATTTTGTACATTTGCCCACTGACAAAGAAATGATCAGTCTATAATTTTAATGGTAGGTTTATTTTAACAGTGAGAGACAGAATAACAAAAATATCCAAAAAAACGTATTTCAAAAAAGTTATAAATTGATTTGCATTTTAATGAGTGAAATAAGTATTTGACCCCTTTGCAAAAAATTACTTGGTGGCAAAACCCTTGTTGGCAACCAGGTTTGGGAAGAGGTGGAGCCTGGCGGTGGGATTATCGATGCAATATGTGAGATCTGCTGGATTTTGTTATATGCTATGTTTTTATTCAATAAATGTGAGTGCATTGTATGAAGCTGGGGTGGTGAGCTTTGTTCAGACTTACACCTAGGTACTGCACTATTGGAAGCATTTTTATCTTTCCATGTTATCCTGGAGTTGTTTGACCATTGTGGAGCCACCCCATAAGGGGAATCGTACAGTGTCTAAAGGAATTGGATTATCAGCTAATATCTTATAAGCTCTTTTGATCCCTTGGGGTCTATGATGAAGGTGAGCCTGCATTGCACTCGGTGAAGGGGGTACAAGTCATGGAGTACAAGGCGTTGCTATGGGGACTTGTTGTGCCCCTTCTTACGCTAATTTGTACCTGGGGGAGTGGGAGCAAAATTTCTTATCTGAAGAAACACTTTTACCACTTACTGAATCGATTGTCAACTGGAGTCGTTACATTGACGATATCTTTATTGTGTGGGTAGGCACTCCGGAATTGTTGTTGTCATGCCTAGATGCTATGAATGACAACTCTTACAATTTAAAATTTACCATGACCTACAGTGACGTGTCTATCAACTTTTTAGACATTACTATACTGAAGGACACGAATGGTAAATTATCAAGTGCTTTGTATCGCAAAGATACGGCGTGCAATTCCATACTTCATGCCGAAAGTGCACACCCGGCACCTCTTGTGAGATCAATACCATTTGGGCAATATTTGCGACTACGCAGGAACTGCACAAGTGATGCTATCTTTCAGAGAGAGGCAAATGCCTTAAGAGATCGCCTTCTGATACGAGGATATTCCCTCAGTAGTCTTAAAAAATCATTCAGAAGGGCTACTCTTAAATCTAGAGACCAACTCTTGACAAAAAAAGAACTGATCAATAGGCTCGATAAACCTTATCCAAATGATGTACGTATCATTACCAAATTCAACAAACAGAGTGATCAGATTAGGAGGATCATTTCCAAATATTGGCATCTTTTAAAAATTGATCCATCATTGGCTCCATTTGTGCCAACTAAACCTCTAATCACCTACCGTAGAGCAAATTCAATAAGGGACAATTTAATACAGAGTGAGTACACAGGTGAATTCCGTGTTGATCCTTGTAGGCGACCAGGTACATATCGATGTGGCGGCTGCAATTTATGTCAGTATATGAATATTGACAACAAAGCAATACTACCCAATGGAAAAGTCTTCAAGGCAATTCACTTTGCCAACTGCAAAACGGAAGGAGTTGTATATTTGCTCTCATGCCAATGTGGTTCTTTCTACATTGGCAAAACTAAACAGCCATTCTTTAAAAGAGCGGCTAGACACATCACCTGTATGAAAAAATGTGACCCAGATCTCCCCCTGGGACGGCATATTAGAGATATTCATAACAGCAAAATTCCAAGAATAAAATTTTTAATCTTGGATAGGATCCATCCAAATAATAGAGGAGGAGACTGGAATAGAACTCTCTTGCAGAGAGAAACAAAATGGATTTTTACTCTGAATGCCACCCTGCCACCCGGGTTAAATGAACATATTAGTTATCGTCCCTTTTTGGAGGGTTTCTCCTCTGGTGGTTGGGAGGAATAGAAGAGAGTATATATTCATCATTATTATGATTATTGTTATACATTAAAGTTTTGAGTATGTTTAGTATGATATATGTTATATGGTATATTTTTTTGTTATTGTATGCGTTATGGGTTGATGTGTGTCTTTTGTGCTGGGCCTGCGGGGTCCATTGCTTTCTGCACGACGCACGTAGGGGGTTAATTGTCTGGATGACCAATTCATTTTGGCCTCTTGTTACAATTTTTTTCCCCCTTTTTTGATGCAAAATAATTTCTTTTTTGCACACATGCGTCGGCGCTACTTATCTGCCGATTGCTGTCGTATTGAGACCGCGCTTGGCATTTAATGTGCGGGGGGTCCCTCTTTAGGTAACATGATCCTGTGCCTGTTTTAAGGGATTACTTTTCCCACCTATTCTTTTTGTTTTATTTGACTATGACAGTTTTAGATCTGAGGCTCTATAGATGGAATACACCATCTGCGTCCTGTTGCAGTCTCTGGACGTTGACCGTGTTAGGTGTTTCCGGTGTCGGCGTTTCTATGCGGACATACACTTCCGCTCGCGGCTCTTTTGGTTTCGCTTTAGAGTGTTTTACACTCAAGCGACGCCATGCGTATTGACGTCACCACACGCCGGCTTCCTGCGCCGTCCGCTCACACAGCTGTGGCGGCTTATCAAGACGCCATTTAAAGCCCATCTCACTAAACGGAGATTTGTACGGGCACAGGACACGGTACCAGTTTACAGTCTGGAGGAGCTACACAGGTATATACTCTGTCATATGGTTAGACTCTTTTAGGTATTTAGGACATCACTATCCTCTTATTCAAGTGGTTGCCAATGGTGCTTATTTGCACCTTTACCCTCCTTTTTGTTTCTCTTTCTTTTTACAGTATTTCCCTCAACAATTAGAAGATAGCCACACTTCATACAACTTACTCTACTGCCAGAGGAATGCATAATTCATGCAATCTCTCAGATATGAGAGAGATTCTTTCTTGAATTGATAGGAGTTGCTGTTTTTCTTCTTGTCTACTCGAAATGAAGGTTTACTGGTAGGTTTTTGAGGATAATTTGCTACATCTTTTTGGCTTAAGCTCCAATAAATGAGGATATTAATTAATACTAAGGGCTGTCCATATATGTTTTGCAGAAACCTAGACTCTTTATTTAGAGTCTTTTCTAGCTCCATCGTCTGTTACCATTTGGGGACCTTCGTATGAAAGTTTATTTTTGGACCCTGCTCCAGCCTTTTTCTGTGGTGCGTTTCTTTTTTCTCTCTCGCTCCATATACACGGCGACACACGTGCCCTATTCTCGCATGGAATATCAAACTACTTTTGGAAATATTTGTAAGCAAAAATTATTATTTACTTATTTTTATATACATGTGTGACGTTTTATCTATTTGTATAAACAATTTTATGCATATATATACACAATAGCATCATGTATTTAATGGAATCTGTCTTTTTATAGACAACTCCCGATTTTAATGTCCACAAATCCCCCGAAGAAGGGTAACCGAAACAGCTGTCGGGTCGGACTACAAAACGTTATGTTCTTTCTTTCTTTTTTGAATACAAACAGTTTTTTGTGAATCTGTATTTAATTCATGTATTTTAATAAGAAACTGTCTTTGTAATTATGTCTTTATACTCGTTGATTAAATTCATATATTTTTCAATATACTTCTGAGTGTTGTCAGTCACTTTTAAAGTCCCACCTCCCAAGGGGGTTCTTCCAGTTTTTCATACAATTAGGGATGTGGTGACTGTCAACATTTACAATCCTGCAATCGTTGGTTTTCTTTCTCTCACAAGTCATGGAGTGGAGTCACATTGTGTGTTTGTGAAGCAAGGCTCATAATTGGAAACTGCTTAGAGCACCGTTTATAAGCAGATTTTCTCGAAATAATATAACACTAGTTTTTTCATTTTTTGCACTTTATACTTTTCTTTAATAGGTACAGTGGCACTTGCACTTTATTATGAAGTTTTGTTCTTTTATAGTTATTTATGGACATATGTGCATTTAATTAGGAGGTTTTTATTAAGCAGCGCTACCACATAGGTATTTTTATCTGTTTTCACTCCAGGACCTTAATGTGCTTCTTTTTGAGCCACTCCTTTGTTGCCTTGGCCGTGTGTTTTGGGTCATTGTCATGCTGGAATTCCCATTCACAACCCATTTTCAATGCCCTGGCTGAAGGTTCTCACCCAAGGTTTAACGGTACATGGCCCTAGTCCATCGTCCCTTTGATGCAGTAAAGTTAGTCTGTCCCTTTAGCAGATAAACACCACCAAAGCATATTGTTTCCACCTCCATGTTTGACTTTGGGAATGGTGTTCTTGGTGTCATAGGCAGCATTCCTCCTCCTCCAAACACGGCGAGCTGAGTTGATGCCAAAGAGCTCAGTTTTGGTCTTAGCTGACCACAACACTTCCGCCCAGTTCTTCTCTGAATCATGTAGATGTTCATTAGCAAGCTTCAGACGGGCCTGTACATGTACTTTCTTGAGCAGAGGGACCTTGGGGCGCTGCAGGATTTCAGCCCTTCACAGCTTAGTGTGTTACCAATTGTTTTCTTGCTGACTATGGTTCCAGCTGCCTTGAGACCATTGACCAGATTTTCCTGATAGTTCTGGGCTGATTCCTCACCATTTTCATGATCATTGAAACTCCTCGAGGTGAGATCTTGCATGGAGCCCCAGACCGAGGGAGATTGACTGTTATTTTGTGTTTCTTCCATTTGCGAATAATCGCATCAACTGTTGTCACCCTCTCACCAAGTTGCTGGTGAGTGGTCTTGTAACCCATTCCAGCCTTTTGTGTGTCTACAATCCTGTCCTTGACATTCTTGTCAGCTCTTTGGTCTTGGCCATGTTGGAGAGATTGAAATCTGATTGCTTCTGTGGACAGGTGTCTTTTTATTAAGGCAACAGGCTGAGATTAGGAGCACTCCCTTTAAGAGTGCTCCTAATTTCAGCTCGTTACTTTTATAGAAGACACCTGGAAGGCAGAAATCTTGCTGATTGATGGGAGATCAAATACTTATTTCACTCATTAAAATGCAAATCAATTTATACCTTTTTTTTTTTAAATGCGTTTTTCTGGATATTTTTGCTCTCTCTCTCACTGTTAAAATAACCCTAGCATTAAAATTATAGACTGATCATTTCTTTGTCAGCAGGGGATCAAATACTTTTTCCCCTCACTGTAACAACAAGAGATCTTCAGGTGGTAACACCCGAGGCTTATGCTTAAAGGGAAACTCCACTTTTGTGGGCGGGGGGTGGGGGGTGGGAATAGCAAATAAAGAAAAGATAATATACAGTAGGTGCCGCCGATATTGTGTTTCTATCGCGCTCCCATCGCCGAGATTCTCGGCGACAGGAGTGCCGAGATGTCGGCAGCAGGGTGGCGACACGTGTCGCGCTCGCTGCAATGGCGAGGAGACGCGACACTGTATTGAGCGGGGATCCGACGCGGATTCCCGCCAATACCAGGCACTGCGTTTGGTATGAATCCTGAGCGGGAACTCCACGCCAATTTTTAAAGAAAAAAACGGCGTGGGTTCCCCCTCCAGGGGCATACCAGGCCCTTGGGTCTGGTCTGGATTTGAAGGGGAACCCTACGCCGAAAAAACGGCGTGGGGGTCCCCCTCAAGATCCAAACCAGACCCTTATCCGAGCACGCAACCTGGCAGGCCACAGGGGAAGAGGGGGGACGAGAGCGGCCCCCCGTCCCTCCTGAACCGTACCAGGCCACATGCCCTCAACATGGGGGGTTTGGTGCTCTGGGGCAGGGGGGCGACCTGCGGCCCCCCCACCCCAGAGCACCCTGCCCCCATGTTGATGAGGACAGGGCCTCTTCCCGACAACCCTGGCCGTTGGTTGTCGGGGTTTGCGGGCGGGGGGCTTATCGGAATCCGGGAGCCCCCTTTAATAAGGGGGCCCCCAGATACCGGCCTCCCACCCTATGTGAATGAGTATGGGGTACATCGTACCCCTACCCATTCACCTGGTGGAAAATAAATGGAAATAAAACACAACACAGTTTTTAAAAGTATTTTATTGCACCGCTCCGGAGGTCTTCTTCCGACTTCGGGGGTCTCCGGTGTCGTCGCCGCGTTCTCCGGTTCTTTCTTCTGCCGGGCCTCCGCTAACTTCTTTTTAGCTCTTTTGCTAACGGAGGCCCGGTCTTCTCCGTCGCCTTCTTCTTCTCCCGCTCTCCGGTTCTTCTCCCGCCGGGCCTCCGCTAACTTCTTTTTAGCTCTTTTGCTAGCGGAGGCCCGGTCTTCTCTGTCGTCTAATTCTTCTTCTCCCACTCTCCGGTTCTTCTCCCGCTCTCCGGTGTCGTCGCCGCGTTCTCCGGTTCTTTCTTCCGCCGGGCCTCCGCTAACTTCTTTTTAGCTCTTTTGCTAGCAAAGGCCCGGTCTTCTCCGTCGTCGGCGTCTTCTTCCCTCTTCTCCTCCTCGATGTTGACTCGGCGCTTCCTCTCGCAGTAATGATAAATCTTCGGTCCGCAGAGATTAATATAGGCTTCTCATGACGTCAGTCACATGCTCCGGGGCACATGTGCCCTGGAGCATGTGACTGTGACGTCATGTGCACATGTGCCCTGGAGCATGTGACTGTGACGTCATGTGAAGCCTATATTAATCTCTGCGGACCGAAGATTTACCATTACTGCGAGAGGAAGCGACGAGTCAACATCGAGGAGGAGAAGAGGGAAGAAGACGGCGACGACGGAGAAGACCGGGCCTCTGCTAGCAAAAGAGCTAAAAAGAAGTTAGCGGAGGCCCGGCGGAAGAAAGAACCGGAGAACGCGGTGACGACACCGGAGACCCCCGAAGTCGGAAGAAGACCTCCGGAGCGGTGCAATAAAATACTTTTAAAAACTGTGTTGTGTTTTTATTTACATTTATTTTCCACCAGGTGAATGGGTAGGGGTACGATGTACCCCATACTCATTCACATAGGGTGGGGGGGCCGGTATCTGGGGGCCCCCTTATTAAAGGGGGCTCCCGGATTCCGATAAGCCCCCCGCCCGCAGACCCCGACAACCAACGGCCAGGGTTGTCGGGAAGAGGCCCTGTCCTCATCAACATGGGGGCAGGGTGCTCTGGGGTGGGGGGGCCGCAGGTCGCCCCCCTGCCCCAGAGCACCAAACCCCCCATGTTGAGGGCATGTGGCCTGGTACGGTTCTCTCGTCCCCCCCTTTTCCCCTGCGGCCTGCCAGGTTGCGTGCTCGGATAAGGGTCTGGTTTGAATCTTGAGGGGGACCCCCACGCCGTTTTTTCAACGTAGGGTTCCCCTTCAAATCCAGACCCAAGGGCCTGGTATGCCCCTAGAGGGGGAACCCACGCCGTTTTTTTCTTTTAAAAATTGGCGTGGAGTTCCCGCTCAGGATTCATACCAAACGCAGTGCCTGGTATTGGCGGGAATCCGCGTCGGATCCCCGCCTATCGGCAATGCGTGTCGCTCATCGTGAAAGGAACATTTTTTCCTTTCCCGATGACGAGACAGCTCGGCGCTGGCTCTCGCGACGCAGCTCATAGGGTGTCAATATTGCCGCTAGAAGCGGCGATATTGACACAATATCGGCGGCACCTACTGTAGCGTAAAAAGTCATATTGTAATGGAATGTTATTAAAAATTACCTTACATTTTTAAATCAACAGCCAATGTAATGTTCTGAGAATGCCTTGTAATATGGCTACCTGGAGTTGTTCTGTACACAGAGTGTGTACTGACCACCCCCAGCAACATAATTTCCTGCTTGTGTGATTGGCTCACCAATTTTGCCAGAAGTCTGCCTAAGATACAAGTCAGAAGGACTGTTTTTCAGGCATCCCCTGCAACAAAAATTTAATTTTTATTGACACTCCCAGTAGGAACACGTCTAAAGGGATGCAGGCCCAGCACCTTTCCTCGTTAGTGCCCTGCAAGTGCATACCTGACAGATAATTATGAAACCACTCGCATTAGACCCACTCAGCCCAGAGGCTCAGAGGAACATACAGGAATTACTTCAGAATAACAAAAGGTAGGAATCTGCAACAAAGGTTGTTATAATCCTTGCAATGTACATAGATCACCCAGAGGGGAATGTTTTTTTTCTCAACAAAAGTGGAGTTACTCTTTAAAGGAGAAAACTTGTGAGTGCCGTATAGCATCATGTTAGCTACTTTGGGTCAAAGGAGCTGATTTTTAGAAGCAACTAAACAGGTAAGGGGAGGGTCCAGAGGGTGGAGCTGAGGAAGGGATAGTTCTTCGGATTTTGGGGGCAGAAAGGATTCAGCCGAATATGGGTCCCACTTCTCTGGTCGGCAATCCATTTTGCCCACGCTTTGTAAAATGTTGGTGTAGATAGATTGGCTTTGGCAAATGAGAATTCCATTTGGAAGTTTGTGTTTAGAAGACAGATGGTGTCTGTTAGGATGGGGGGGTTGAGATTTCCAATTTCTTGCCACTGCAAGACGAGCTGCAATCAAGGTGTGTGTCCCTACTGTTTGGAGCTGTTCAGGCCAGGCAGATAAACCCAGGAGTAAGTCCAGTGGAGACAGGAATGGAAATGTCATATAAGGAGGAGATAAAGATAGCTATGTTTTGCCAGTAACCTTTGATGGGACAATCCCACCAGATGTGGTGGTGCAGTGTTCCAGTATTGTCGCATCCTCTTCAGCATTTCGATGAGACAGTGGAGTATATAGCTGCCAGTCTATCTGGGGTGTAGTACCATTTGTGGAACAATTTTTGTAAGGATTCCCAGAGGGTAATGTAGTGAATCAATAACTTTAAGCCTGGGAGACTCCACCTCACATTAAGTCAGAAAAAATAGAAGAAAGACACGGCCCTAACATGATATCGTTTTATTATAAAAGCAAATGGTTAAACACACTCGCCAAATGGCCCCCTACTCTGGATGGTGCCTATGCCTCGGCACTGAAGGAAAACCACTTGTAACAAGCCAGAAGGTTGTAGAACAGCCGTCACTCGTGCTGGATGGCGTGCGTTCCAACGCCTGGATACCGGAAGTTGCTGGAGGGTAAATACGTGACCGGGATCTAGCCTTGACGTACGTTTTCGTCGTATGATGTCGTCAGGAAGCATCCTGGTCACAGAAAAGGTCACGTATTTATTTGCTCTAGGCTAGAGTCTAATTGGCCAGAGCAAAGGGAAAAAAACAGGTTTGAAAAATTACCGCCATCTAGTGGTTTTTGTAGGTACTGCTACAGCAAAAAAATATATATAAATATGTTGTGAGAACGGCTGTTCGCAACCCACCTGAAAGGTAAATCTTGGCAAATGGTTTTCACAAATGACAATTCATGTTTAATACAAAAAAGTGTAATAGTGATTTAACCACTTAAGGACCTTGCCTGTTTTTCAGATTCGGTGTTTACAAGTTTAAAACAGTTTTTTTTGCTAGAAAATTACTTAGAACCCCCAAACATTATATATTGTTTTTTTTCTAACATCCTAGAGAATAGATTAGCGGTCATTGCAATACTTTGTCACATCGTATTTGCGCAGCGGTCTTACAAGCGCACTTTTTTGGGAAAAAATTCACTCTTTTGAATTAAAAAATAAGATAACAGTAAAGTTAGCCCAATTTTTTTTATATATTGTGAAAGATAATGTTACGCCGAGTAAATTGATACCCAACATGTCACACTTCAAAATTGCGCCCGCTCGTGGAATGGCGTCAAACTTTTACCCTTAAAAATCTCCATAGGCGACGTTTAAAAAATTCTACAGGTTGCATCTTTTGAGTTACAGAGGAGGTCTAGGGATAGAATTATTGCTCTCACTCTAACGATTGCGGGAATACCTCACATGTGTGGTTTGAACACCATTTTCATATGCGGGCTCTACTCACGTATGCGTTCGCTTCTGCGGGCGAGCGCGTCGGGACGGGGCGCTTTAAAAAAAATATTATTAATTATTTTTACACTTTAAAAAAAAATAAAAAAAAAATGGATCACTTTTATTCCTATTACAAGGAATGTAAACATCCCTTGTAATAGAAAAAAGCATGACAGGTCCTCTTAAATTTGAGATCTGGGGTCAAAAACACCTCAGATCTCATATTTACACTAAAATGCAATAAAAAAAAATGTCATTTGAAAAAATGACAAAATAAAAGTCCCTTTAAGACGTATGGGCGGAGCTGACGTTTTGATGTCAGTGCCGCCCTGCTATGGTATGGAGACGAGTGGGGGCAATCTTCCCCTTACTCGTATCCATACCACAGAGGGAGAAGGACCCAATCGCCTCCGCCGCTACCGAGGGCTCCGGTAAGCGGCGGAGGGCGCGGGAGAGCGGCGCAGAGACCACCATTATCGTAAACAGGACCCCTCACTGAAGAGATGGATATCTCGGTTGTGGCAGCAGCTGCTGCCGTTACCGAGATATCCATCTTTAAAAAAAAATTACGTATATATACAGTGAGCGGTCCTTAAGTGGTTAAAAATGCCTAATTCATGTAATACTACTATTTTATGATACAACATTAAAATTTAAAACTAGATTACAAATTATACAAAGAAGGACTGTACTAAAACCATCAATCATTAGTTCAAAAACAGTTTAAATCCATATCTATATTTAAACCAGCCGGCTGCAAAGTGTCCAAAGTATATAGCCACTTGGGATACTGCTTTTTTACAATGAGTGCCCCTCCAATGTTTTTTCACTTTATCTATCCCATAGAAAGTGGCCAAAGTAGGGTTCCTATTGTGGAACAGCCTAAAATGGTTCGATAAACTATGCTTGGGAAACCCGTTCTTAATGTTGGTTAGATGTTCATTAATTCTTATATGTAATTTACGTGTGGTTCTCCCAACATACTGTTTTGTACACGGGCATTCAATTACATATGTGACATTGTCTGAATCACAAGTGATTAATGGTTTGATTTAAAATTTATTTTTGGTAACAACTGATTGATAATAATCAATTCTCCTTTTAGGTCTTTTAGTAGTTTTGCAGGCTTTACACCTGGTACAGTAGTGAAAACCCTCCCTATCAAGAAAGGTAGAGATGGTTTTGGGGTGCTCTGGAATGTTTGGTGCGATTTTATTGCGAAGAGTTGGAGCTCTCTTATATATTAACTGTGATTTCACTGGAAGGATTTGTTTCAAATCTTTGTCCTTTAAAAGAATCGGCCAGTATTGTTTAAAGATCTTTTCCACTTCTTTATATTGGCGGTTAAAGCCAGTCAAGAATGCTAGATCTGCTCTAAAAGGTGCTTTGTGCTTTTTTTTAACAAAAGATCCTCTCTATTCATGTTGAGGACTTATGTTTGGCTCTTTTAATAAACTATTAGGTTCATAGAAAAGGGATATTCACCTATCTGTGAGGATGGAGGCCTGCGACAGTCTGTTTTTTAACTAATGATTGATGGTTTTAGTACAGTCCTTCTTTGTATAATTTTTAATCTAGTTTTAACTTTTAATGTTGTATCATAAAATAGTAGTATTACATGAATTGGGCATTTTTAAATCATTGTTACACTTTTTTGTTTTAAACATGAGTTGTCATTTGTGAAAACCATTTGCCAGCATTTACCTTTCAGGTGGGTTGCGAACAGCCATTCTCACAACATATTTATATATATTTTTTTGCTGTAGCAGTACCTACAAAAACCACTAGATGGCGGTGATTTTTCAAATCAGTTTTTTCCCTTTGCTCTGGCCAATTAGACTCTAGCCTAGAGCAAATAAATACGTGACCTTTTCTGTGACCGGGACGCTTCCTGACGACATCATACGACAAAACGTACATCGAGGCTAGATCCCGGGCACATGTTTGCCCTCTGGCAACTTCCGGTATCCAGGCGGTGGAATGCATGCCATCCAGCGCGAGCGACGGCTGTTCTACAACCTCCTGGCTTGTTACAAGTGGTTTTCCTTCAGTGCAGAGGCATAGGCACCATCCAGAGTAAGGGGCCATTTGGCTTGTGTGTTTTTTAACTATTTGCTTTTATAATAAAATGATATCATGCTATGGCCGTGCCTTTCTTCTATTTTTTCTGACCTAATGTGAGGTGGAGTCTCCCAGGCTTAAAGTTATTGATTCACCCAGTGAAGAGTCTCCTTGTCCATCTATTGACACGGCTGGTATTAACCAACCAAGCTTTACCTGACCTGCCTTTTTAGTTAAAGGGGTCACGGTCAGTTGGTAAGTAGGCTACTTACCTTATTCACCGGGTGTGTGTCCCAACAAGATCTGCGTTCCTTTTTTCCCATGGTGATGGGTTCAAGTTCTCAACCACTTTAAACCCTCTATGGACTATTATTGTGCTTTATTCATTCTTATTGTTGCGCACTAATGCACTTTATAGAATATTAGTGCACTTATATTATTATTGTTGATCTAAATTGTGAAGCACGTTTGTTCACTCACTATACATGCTATTTAATTTATAGTTTGTTAACGTTTATATTGGCGCCCTCTTATTAATATATTATACAACCCGCATATCACAAAGTCATTTATTGCACTTTGAGGGGAGCAGCTTTGTGATTTATC
The DNA here is from genome assembly GCA_029206835.1 of Rana muscosa. Lineage (NCBI taxonomy): Eukaryota > Metazoa > Chordata > Amphibia > Anura > Ranidae > Rana > Rana muscosa. Next base: position 4,696,203 of record CM055122.1, read on the forward strand.
CACTAGTAGATTACAATTTATTTACCATAGCGCAGAGTTCTTTGTTTTCATCCAGGGGCTTTGTGTAGGGGAAGCTGCTTTATGACTTTGAGGATTTCTTCTGGGGAAAAAGGCGCTGATAGGGAGTCAAATTGTTTAGAGGATATGGAGGGGATGTGAATAGCCAATAGGAAATTTTCAATATCTTCTTGATTGAGGTCAAGGGGTCTGTTTCTGTGAGGTTATGAAGTTTGGCATAGAAGCTACTGAATTTGTGTGCCATGTCAAGTGGGTTACTTAGGCGTTTGCCCTGGGAGTTAGTAAGGAATTACTTTTTTTTGTTGGAGAGTTGTCTTTTAATTTGCTTTAGCCATGAAAGCTCCTTGTTTTTTTGGCCGAGATGTAAGATTGTAATCTAAGACGTTTAATGTAATAATGAAATTTGGCACGGAGATGTTTACGGAGTTGATACTGAAGGTTTTTAAGTTTCGTGGAGTAATTTAACTAAGCCCAAGGCTTAAAAGAGAAGTATGGAAAGAATGGAAAAAACTAAATATAATATTAATGCAAAGGGCCTGAACTTCCCCTTCAAACGCAACCTCCTTTGGAAGGAAGCATTATCACAACATGCAGATGTGCTCTGTGTACAAGGGATCCACTTCTCTAAACTCAAACAACCCTCCTGCAATCACAGACATTACCCACACTTTTCATGACTGCCATAAGTGCATCAGTACATTTTTTGCTGCATCATAGCAAAGCAGATGAAGATGGCACATATCTAATCCTTTCTTTCCAAATTAGCCTCAAGGATGGCACCTTTAATAATGTGTGGGGACTTTAATGATATCATCGATCCAGCACTGTATACATCCAATCCAATGAAACGTAGATCCTTAGCGCTCTCTGCCCTGCTTAAAAAAGGAAGATTTGTACGACTCCTGGAGGTGTCTGCACTATTTGGAGAGAGACTATACCTTCTATTCTTCACCCTGTCAGTCTTACTCTTTGATTTATTTATCACAGATGCACATTTGTTGCAATCCATAACAGAAGCACAAATTGGAGTAATCACTTGGTCTGATCATGCACCAATCACGATCAAACTATCTGCCCTTAACCACTCACCTAGACACACGGTTTGGAGATTAAACACCTCCCTTCTTAACAACCCCTCATTTCAGCCACAAATACAATCCGAGATTGAGAATTATTTCTTAAACAATGTGAACTCTGGAACTGATCATGCCATAACTTGGAACTCTCACAAGGCTTGTCTGAGGTATTTTCAGAAAGCTTGGGGCATATGCCAGGAAAACTCATTCTTCCATCCCAGAATTAAAACAGATTTGGGATCTAGAACTAGCAAATAAACCATGACCTACTGCCATTACCTCTACTTTTTTTGTCTTTGTTTTGTTATGTTTGTAAAGGGACTGATTGTTTTTCTTTCCTTTATTTTTTGTTCTACTAGGCATTGCGTGTGATGGCTAAAATAATGAGAGAATGTTGGTATGCCAATGGGGCAGCACGACTTACTGCTTTACGCATCAAGAAAACCCTATCACAGCTTAGCCAGCAAGAAGGCATAAAGATGTAGATTATCACCCTGGACTGAATTATGCTAAATTTTACCTATTTGGTTCATCCAATCTGAAGACTCATTGTTCTACCTCACTGAGGGAACGGCCCAAGATTTTTGCCTTTTTGAAACGTCATAGGATAAACATGAAGCTCAATGCATACATGTAGCAAAGTGTGTAGTCCTCGCTTTAATGTATGTTGCAATCTCCATTTTCCCAGAACATTTTGTAAATGTGTATTTGGTATTAATTTTAGTACCAATGACAATGCTGTTTTTTATATATAATTCATCAATGCACCCTACCTTGTGCCATTTTTTTCTTTTTGGAATTACTTTTTTAAAAGCACCACTACAGTAAAAAAAAAAAAAAAATTCTGTTCAGCTAATTTCACAGCCTTTAAACGTCATATTGCTCAAATACCTTGTGGTGTTTTCTGGATATCTCTTATGCAAATTCCTTTTTATATACAGTACAATACAACTTGCCTTCAAAATTATATGTATTACCAGTAAGTGCCACACAGTTTGTATGTATCGGTACACATTTTTATCTTTTTAAGTATTGAATATTATGGACCATTTTAAAGTTGTACAACAAAAATAGCTACTAAAAATTAGGAACAACATGTTTTAGAGTATAGTTCTTCAGAATTCTCTGGTGAGTTATCTAAATACAAAGTCCAGCAGCTAGAACTGATATAGATTTTGAGTGGATGTTGAAGAGGGTCGGGGGTAGTAATAAATGAACCTTGACATTATTGGTCCATCTGAAGGCAATCGGAAGGTAATCAAGATTTTAGCTTCCTTTGGGGAAATGAGTGGCTGTGTCTGTAGCTGTTGGCTGGTATTGAACTTACTGTTGTCCACCAAAAATAAATATCAGTTTTGGCTGGACTTAGACATTCACCATTTAATCTTTTTGTTAGTTATGTTGTAGATTTGCACATTGTAAATGTGTTTGTCCTCCTATATAGGTACTTGGGATGATGGCACAACATAAGGGCATAATGATCACTTTTCTAAAAATTATGCCTGGGGGTGTAAGAAAAGAAAATATTTCTATGCACAAGACAAAGGCCACCTCAGTGTTCCTTGCACTTGTTGGTGTTGCTTACTTTCTTGCTTATGTTGTCTGTTTAAAGCTGTATTCCTTATTCAGTAAAACGTTTGTGAAACCTTCATGTACTCATAAACAAAATGCAAATATGCTTTTCTCTTCCGTTTATGGACGGACACAGCAGCATCTTGACATTAGGGTATTATCCTCCTGTTAGGAGATTGACTAGGCAGAAAAAACAGCATGTTAAGTGTTAAAACACATCACACAGTACAGTACCGCCATGGGGGCGGTCCCTCTGGGTACATCCCCCCCCTCTCCCTGCATCTTGCAGCTCAGTTTTTTTCTGCCTAGCATAGGAGAATGACATGGCTCCCTGTGGGCCCATGTGGCCTGGGGATTTTTTTCTATTTTTTGTTTATTTTTTATTTATGATCCTGTGATCTGCTATCAACTGCCGACTGGGTGACAGGCTGGATACTCGATCCTTGTAGTCTCTCCAGTTCGGCCATCGAGCGTGTGCCGGCCTTTTTAGCTACGCGCTGGGCCGTCCACGACATGCCCCATTGCTCCAGGGGTGGCCGGTGAGCTATATGCTCCGGGGCACACATGACCGGGCTTTATGTCCGTGTCACAGTGTGCCTGGCCGACAGCCATGCTGTAATCGTGCGGAAGTTGGGTCTGTCTGGAATGCCTTCAGCTGGTCCTCGCAGGACGGGTAAGTAGCAGTTCCCCTGCTCCGGCTGGGCATTCCTGCGGAGGTCGATAGAGGGTTCTACCATTCCTTTACTCTCTCCCTTCCTCCCCTCCTCCCTAGGCTTTGGGAAGCTAGGATGGCTGCGATACGGGGTCCACCTGGGGGGGCTCCATCCTAGGGCTGGGGGCTGCTCGGCGTGTCCGCTCTCCGGGATGCTGTCTGGGTGCCGTGTGTGTGGGGGGACCGCCTTAGGGGGTCCCAGGTGTTCGCTGCCATTATGTGCTGTTTGTGCATGCTTTTTACTTTCACTCGCGGCCGCCATTTTGGCTGCGCCTAGCGTTCTTATACATCGTCGGCGGCCATTTTCTTGTAGCCCGTGCGCTCTGCTTACAGAGCGGTGGGTCGGCGCCCATTTTGGGCGGTGTTTTGGCCTCTAGTGGCCAGATTCTCGGCACAAACTATTCCAGCACATTTCCCGAGGGACGGCACGGGGGACAGCAGCTTAGGAGGCTAGGCGGACAGCAGCTGTGCGGTACCTGCTCCCGGGTGGTGAGTCCTCTGGGGGTCCCTCGTCTCTCTGCGGCAGCAAGGAGGGTGGTCCGTGTGTCTTGCCTTACGTCCCTAGGGGTGTCAGGCGGGTGGGTCAGCATGGCATCGGAAGCGGACGCCTCTTCCCCAGACATATCTGATTTGGCAACTGGTGCCCCTGCACCTGCTATTTCTGTGGACGCTATGTCGGCGGTCCTGGAGGCTTTTGTTGCCAGGGTGGAAGCGGCGTGTGGGGGAAAAAGGGGGGTAAAAAGCGCCCCCGCCATCTTCTGGGGATACTTCTGATGCTGAATCGGGCCCAGCTACTGCTCCCGGCCCTGGTTCTGATGTGTCAGAGGCTGAGGACCTCGACCGTGCGGACAGTGAGGATGACTCTGGCTCAGGGTCAGCGCATGATAGGGAGCTTGTAGGTGCACTTATCACTGCAGTGCGTGATACTCTGAAAATGGAGGATACGGCAGAGGCGACAGATATCGGTTCCTTTTGGGTTCCGTAAGCCGGCCCGCACTGCTAAGGTGTTCCCTTGTGTACCTTATCTGGATAAACTTTTGTACACGGAATGGGATCGGCCGCAAAAGGTTTTTTCAGCCCCAAAATGTTTAGCGGCCCGTTATCCTTTTGAGGAGAAATTCCTGAAAAAATTGACTTCTCCCCCGACAGTGGACCCCCCTGTGTCCAGACTGAACAAGGTGACCACGATACCTGTGGAAGGGGCTCCTGCCTTCAAGGACCCCGCAGACAGGAGGGCTGAGGCAGTGGCCTGCTCCCTGTAAACGGTGGTGGGGTCAGCGGTGCGACCGGTCGTGGCCGGGGCTCTAGTGTCTCAGACACTTACTGAATGGGCAAAACTGTTGCTCCAGGGGTTGGAGGAGCATCAGGCTCCCCCGGCCTGTGTGGCTCTGGCCGAACAGTTGGTGCAGGGCCTTAAATTTGTTTGCGAGTCAGCCCTGGATACGTTGCCCTTGCTCTCCAGAGCCTCGGTCTATGCGGTGGTGTTACGCCGCCTGGTCTGGCTGAAGTGTTGGTCCGCGGACCAGTCTTCTAAGAAGGCCTTGGTGAACTTACCCTTTAAGGGAGAAAGACTTCTTGGGGCCTCTCTGGATGACATTATAAAGGATGTCACGGGAGGTAAGAGCACTCTGCTCCCACAATCCAGTAAGGAGCCTCGCCGTAGGCAAGGGCCCTCATTTACTGCTCGCAAGCGTTTTTTTCGTCCGTCCGGTGCGGCAGGTAAGCACTCTCAAGCCGCTAAGGCGCCTGCTGAAAGGCAAAAGCGTCCCTGGTTCCACAAGCCTGCGGACAAGTCTGCGTCTGCATGAAGGTCTGCCCCGCCTGACACTCGGGTGGGGGGCCGTCTTTGCGAATTCGCAGCTTGGTGGCCTTCTCTGCTCTCCGACCAGTGGGTTTGCGAAGTAGTTTCCTCAGGGTACAAAATAGTCTCTCTCTTGCCCGCAGAACAGATTTTTTCCATCCAACCTCCAGCTTCCTCCGAGTCGTCGGGAGGCCCTGTTTGGGGCAGTTCAGGATCTGCTGGTACGGGGGGTGATCGTTCCTGTCCCCTTACAAGAATGGTTTCAGGGGTTTTACTCCAATCTGTTTGTGGTCCCCAAGAAGGAAGGGGTCCGTCCAATCCTGCATCTCAAGGCCCTCAATTGCTTTGTGAAAGTGCAAACATTCAGGATGGAATCAGTCCGCTCTGTCGTCGCTGCTCTCCATCCGGGGGATTTTCTGGCGTCCTTGGACTGATGCATACTTGCATGTCCCCATATGCTCCAGGCATCAGAGATTTCTGCGCTGTGCGATCGGGAAAGACCACTATCAATTTGTGTCTCTCCCCTTCGGTCTGGCTTCGGCGCCGAGAGTATTCACCAAGGTGCTCGCCCCGATTGTGGCCTTGCTCAGGCAGCGTATTGTAGGTTACCTGGACGACCTTCTTCTGAGAGCCTCTTCAAGCTCAGAATTAGAAGAAGATGTGTCTATCACCTGCCGGACCCTCCAAGAATTCGGTTGGGTGCAAAACATTCAGAAATCGGTGTTGGTGCCGTCTCAACGCCTAGAATACCTGGGGCTGGTCCTGGATTCCTCAGAGGCGAGAGTTTTTCTTCCCAGGGAGAAGCTGCAAACTCTGCGGGCTGCGGTGCAGCGGTTGACATCTCAAAAATGGTCGTCGTTCCGCTTTTGCATGCGAGTCCTGGGTCTCATGGTAGCCTCCTTCGAGGCTGTGCCGTAAGCTCAATTTCACACTCGAGTGTTACAGAGAGAAATTCTGTCGCGTTGGGACAAATGCCCATCGTCTCTGGATTGTCAAATCCGGGTAAGCCACTTGGTCAGGACCTCCCTGGTGTGGTGGCTGACGTCTCCGACTCTTCAGGCCGGGAAGTCGTTCCTTCTGTTTCGCTGGACAGTGATCACGACGGACGCCAGCCTCTCAGGCTGGGGGGGAATATGGGGAGTTCAGTCGGCCCAGGGGCGCTGGACTCAGGAAGAATCCCGCCTGCCGATCAATGTCCTGGAACTTCGGGCGATCAGGCTGTGTCTCTCCGAGTGGTCTCAAAGACTACAAGGTCGTCCAGTCAGGATCCAGTCGGACAACGCCACAGCAGTGGCTTATGTCAATCATCAGAGAGGAACAAGAAGCTCGGCGGCAGCGGCGGAGGTCGCTCACATCCTGAGGTGGGCAGAACTGAGCGTGCCGGCTCTATCAGCCTTGTACATTCCGGGCGTACAGAACTGGCAAGCGGACTACCTAAGTCGCCAGACGCTGGACCAAGGAGAATGGTCACTACACCCGGACGTGTTTCAGATTCTGTGTCTGAAATGGGGCACGCCAGACATGGATCTCCTGGCATCGCAACTCAATCGGAAGGTGTTGAGGTTCGTGGCCAGGTCAAAAGACCCGTGGGAGGACGCATTAGACGTGGTGGTGGCGCCGTGGGGTCAGTATCAGATACTTTATGCCTTCCCTCCTCTGAAGCTTCTTCCCTGTCTTCTCCGCAGGGTGAAGGTCGAAGGGATTCCGACGATCCTAATTGCTCCAGATTGGCCTCGTCGTCCCTGGTACGCCGACCTAGTGCATCTGGTAGCAGTTCCTTGGCGCCTGCCACTGCGAGAGGACCTTCTGTCGCAAGGTCCCATATTTCATCCTGCTTTTACAGTCGTTGGCTTTAACGGCATTGGCTATTGAAAGCCAGGTGCTAAGGGACCGAGGTCTGTCAGACTCGGTGATCTCTACCATGCTGCGGGCACGGAAGTCAACCTCCCGGAAGATTTGCCATCGGACGTGGAAGGCTTACATCTCTGTGTGAGGAGATGAGGTGGTATCCGCGTGCATATTTGATTTCCAGGATCCTGCTGTTTTTACAGCGTGGAGTGGACCAGAAACTCGCCTTAAGTACTATTAAGGGGCAGATTTTGGCCTTGGCTCTCTTCTTTCAGCGACCCTTGGCGACGCACTCTCTAGTGCGTACGTTTGTGCAGGGGGTTCCACATGTGGCCCCTCCGGTACGTCCTCCACTACCTCCGTGGGATTTAAATCTGGTCCTCTCGGTCCTTCAGAAAACCACCGTTTGAGAACATTAGGGAGATTCCCTTGCTGACTCTCTCCCAGAAGGTGGCTTTTTTGGTGGCGATTACATCAGTCAGCCGGGTTTCTGAATTGGCGGCCTTGTCATGCAAGGCTCCCCATTTGATCTTCCACAAGGATAAGGTGGAGCTACGTCCAAAGACTTCGTTCCTTCCTAAGGTTGTTTCGACCTTTCACCTTAATGAGGACATTGTTCTTCCGTCTTTGTGTCCTCGGCCGGCGCATCCCACAGAGGCTGCGTTGCATTCCTTGGACGTTGTTCGAGCTCTGCGGGTGTACCTGTCTGCGACTGCTTCGTTCCAGAGATCGGATTCACTGTTTGTGTCGGTGGCTGGTCCTAAGAAGGGTCTGGCGGTCTCGTCGGCCACCATCTCTAGGTGGATCAGACAGGTCGTAATTCAGGCTTATGCTCTAAAAGGGCGGGCGCCTCCCTTCCCGATTATGGCACTTTCGACCAGGGCAATTGGTGCCTCTTGGGCTTTCCGACATCAAGCGTCTGTTTCCCAGGTGTGTAAGGTGGCGACCTGGTCGTCCGTTCACACCTTCTCAAAATTTTACAAGGTTGATGTGAGTGCATCTTCGGATGCTTTCTTTCGGCCGCAAGGTTTTACAGGCAGCTGTTTAAGGTTGCAACTCCTCCGTTGAGGAGCTCTGGTTTGTTTGGGGTGAAGTTTGTTTTATGCTGTTTTCCCACCCCTCGGTTTTTTTACACTGCTTGGGGACATCCCTAATGTCAAGATGGTGCTGTGTCCGTCCATGAATGGAAGAGAAAATAGGATTTTTGTACTCCCCATGGACGGACACAGCACCCACCCCCCTTTTTTTTTTTTCTTGTATAATATTTATATTGAGTTTTGCATAAGAAAACAAGTTACAAATGCAGTACAGATGATAACCATGAAAACAGATATATCGGTAGTGTTTGGTGCTCAAATAGAGGATCATATTAATCATTTAAATATTAAAAAGAATAAAAAAATAGAGCTACAAATGTCATGTATGACTCATAAAAAAGAAAAGAAAAAGATTATACATTAAATCCGGCATAAAGTGCCTCCGGACCACCCATCCACCCCAATTGGGTTCAAACTGTGAATGGGAGGGGGGCACGCGAGAGGGGAAAAAAAAGCTGACTAAGGCATAGGCAAGCTAGAGTCCCAAAGGGGTAAATATAATTATCTTGACAAAAGAAATATAAAACTGATATAAGTTGTTTCTATTATCCCTGAACTGATCCTAAGAAAGAAAAAAAAGAACTCTATAGTTTATATGCAAACAATTGGGAAAAAAGAGTAAATAAAAATCCCAAATTCACACATTGATGAATAGTGAATAAAGAAAAAAAAATACTAGGAAAGGAAGAAAGAGAAGAAGAAATTGAGAAGGGTGAAGAAGAAAGAGAGAGGAAAGGAAAAAGTAGGATTCCCTCCCGAAGATGGTCCGACCCCAGCCCCAAGATATTTAAAAAAATAAATAAAATAAACACTAAGAAATAAATAGAATTTTTTTTTAAATAAAAGCCACTTGGAGAAGAAAAAATTAAAAATGATTAGCAAGGCATCAATAAAGATTGATCAAAATCAGAAGGTAGGTAATGGTTAACCCATGGCTGCCAAATTTTATAAAATTTTTTCATAGTGTTATTCTAAATAGCCGACATTTTGTGGAAGACAAGGGCTCTATTCATACGATGTTTGGCTTCAGCCGCAACAAGCGTTTGAGATTTCCATGCCTTAGCTATTGTTTGCTTAGCCGAGGTTGTCAGGTATACCAAAAGCTGGAATTGAGTCTAGGGTGAGTTCAGGGGGTTTAAGGTTTAACAGTGCTATGACAGGATTGGGCTTAATCGAGCTTTCCAGGGCCGTAAAGGCCATACTAAAAATTTTGATCCAAAAAGTTTGGGCTATCCGACATTCCCACCAGATATGTAAGTAAGTACCTGGAGACGCACAGCCATGGAAGCAAGTATCCGGATAAGTAGGAGTGAATTTAGCTATCCTTGCTGGTACCATATACCAGCGTGTTAGTACTTTGAAATTTGTTTCAAGTGCATAGCAGTTTGGGGATGAGTGCATAGTAGTCAACCAAATATTGTCCCAGTTTTTTGTGTTGAATGTCTTATCTAAATCTTTTGACCATTTGGTAGTGTACAATGGTAAAGTATCTGTGAGAGGGGAATTAAGATGTTTGTAAAGAAGTGAGATCAGACCTCTAGTGTGAGGATCACATTTACAAATCCGTCCAAACTGTGATAATTGGTTGAGTATGTAACCCGACTATGATTGGCGTATAGAAGTTTTTGATCTGTAGATACCGGAAAAGTTCTTTACTGGGTAAGCCATGAATATCACAAAGAGTAGGGAATGTCAGGATGTTATTAGTAGAGGCTATATCATATAAACAAACACATTTCTTGGTCCAGGCTGCAAAGGATAGTGGAAACTTCCATGCAGGATAAAAAGCAGGGTGTCTAATAAATGATAGTAGTGGGTTATGTGGGGATTGTAACTTGTGGGAACATCTAAATTTGTCCCAAATGTTCATGGAATGCTTTGTAATAGGATTAGATATGCAAACTCTATCTCAAGGGGATAACCACAACACATTGGCCACAGATATTGGATCAATATCGACAGATTCTATTGCAGCCCATAGAGGGGATTCAGATGTCGCATGGTATTTGGATAGTTGTGCTATTTGTGCTGCATGATAATATGAGGTAAAATTAGGAATACCTAGTCCACCCTTTGATTTCTCGATAAAAAGCGTTGCTTTAGAAATACGTGGTTTAGTATTGCCCCATATAAAGGATATAACTCTTTGTTGTAGAAGTCTTAAAAAATAAGAAGGAATTTGATTGGGGAGCACCCTAAAAAGATACAAAAATTTAGGTAAAATAGACAGACATTTTCACAGCATTAATTCTACTGAACCACGATAAAGGAAGTGAGGACCAGTTTTTCATTAAGCTTGTGACTTGTTTCAATAGTGGCAGATAATTCACTTTAAACAGATCTGAGATTGGATTCCCAAATATGGGATATAATGTGTGACCCAATTAAATGGTAAGTTTGCTTTAGCTCTATGGAGTTCATTTTGCGATAGGGTTATATTAAGTGCTTTAGATTTAGAGTGGTTGATATACAGCCCTGAAATATGTGAGTATTTTTCTAAGATTTCTAGTAAGTTTGGAGCCAAAATGTGGGGATGGGTTAGAAAGATAAGTATATCGTCCGCGAAGAGACAGATTTTATGGTGATGACCACCTAGTTCTAAACCTCTAATATTAGGATTAGTTCTAATAAGTATTGCCAATGGTTCTATGAGAAGAGGGAAAATCAAAGGTGATAGCGGGCAACCCTGTCTCGTACCACTTTTGATATCAAACGTAGATGATCTGTATCCCATATGCTTAATATACGCTTTTGGATCATTATATAAAGCAGAGATCCATAATAGGAAATTATCTCCAAAACCCCATTTTCGTAAAATATAATTCATAAATGGCCATGAAACCGAGTCAAAAGCTTTACGCATATCTAAACATAAAAAACAAGTAGGGATTTTCCTCGTTTTGGCTGCATGCGTTAGTAGAAGCGCTCTTCTAATATTGTCACCCGCCTGACATATGGGCATAAAACCCGTTTGGTCACGGTGTATTAATTTACCAATAATGGTGTTCAATCTAATTGCCAAAATTTTAGCTAACAGCTTAATGTCTAGGTTAAGAAGAGAGATTGGACGGTAGTTGGTCCAAGAAGTGAGATCAGAATGGGGTTTTGGAAGCATAGCTATGATGGATGTCAAAGATTCATTCCTAAATGACTGTCCAGCTAATAAAGAATTGAAGGTCCTGGTAAGTATAGGTGCTAATGTTGATTGAAATTCTTTAAAGTATAAGGCTGAAAAGCCATTTGGGCCTGGTCTTTTACGGGGCTTCAACTCTTTAATAGCAGTTTGAACCTCAGCTAGAGTAATAGGTTTCTCAAGGAAATCAAGTTGATCAGTTTCCAGGGGTGGAAATGTGATATCTGAGAATAAATTGTCGGCTTTAAGTTTATCAAAAGTCAAGTCTGGGCCAGGTTTAGTTTAGCTAATTTTGAATGAAAAATCTCGAATATTTTTACTGGGTTGCTGGTAAATGAATCTCGGGATGTTTTGAGTTTAATGGGTGTTTGCGTATGTTGTACTGTTTTTTAAGGCAACGCGCCATAGGAGTGTCCGGTTTGTTGGCTTTGATATAGTGAAAATGCTGTCTTTTACGTACAGTTTTGTCTGCGGAATCTGTCAAAAAAAGGTCTAGGTCAAGTTCGGCCCTCTCATATTTGGTATTATTTGTGGCATTAGGAGCAAATTGAAAAGCTGCGTAGCATTTATTAAAATCATTTTCCAGCTTTGTGAATAGAAGTTTGCATTCTCTTTTAAGAGCTGCAGCTAATTGTATCAATTTGCCACGAATGACAACTTTGTGAGCTTTCCACAGCGTAAGGGTTGAAACATCGTCATTGTCATTAAGTGTAAGATATTCAGTAAGAGCTGTCTTGATTTCTAAACGATGCAATGGATGTGACAACAAGGATTCGTTGATACACCAGGTCTTGTCATGGGACCTTGGTACGGGGGAAGCTAGAGTGATGGAAACAGCACAGTGGTCTGTCCAGGAATAAGGAGAAATTATTGAGGATATGATCTCGGGTAGTATGCTAGAATAGGTAAAAATATGATCAATCCGGGAAAAAGATTTGTGTGGATATGAATAATGTGTGTAATTTCTTATAGTTGGGTTAACCTCCCGCCATGTATCAACCAATTTGTGTGTGTGGACAATAAGTTTTGTAAAGATTGCCTATGGTTATTAGAGAGGGGTTTGGACGGGGATTTATCTAAGAAAGAAAAAACCATTGTATTAGAGTCTCCGCACAGCACAACAATTCCAACTTTATGCGTTTCCACCAGTTGAAAGAGGTGTGATAAGAAAGCTTCCGAGTGTTTATTAGGGGCATAATACGACACCAATGTGATTACATTATCTGCAAGAAGACCAGTAAGTAAAATGTATATGCCCTCGGGATCATTAATTTGTTAAGTAAGGGTAAATGGCATTGATCGGTGGAATCCAATAAGGGTTCCACGTTGTTTGGTTGTGGCTGAAGCTACAAAGAATTGAGGATATGCGGAAGATAAGAACTTAGGAAAAACTTTGTCAGTGAAGTGTGTTTCTTGAAGACAAATAATATGTGCCTTCTTGGCCACGAAAGATCTCATAGCTTTGGCACGCTTCTGAAGGATGTTAAATCCTTGTGCATTCAAGGATAAGATGTTTATGGGGGCCATAACACTTCAGGAACAGTGTTCATATGCAAAGGGACAAAATCCAAGGCTAAGGTCGGAATCACCCCCAGGAGAGAAAGAAGACAGAGAGAGAGGAAGAAGGTAAAAAATAAATGGAAGACCCTTATAAATATATAAACAATTGATACATAACCATATGCAAAAAGGGTGTGGGAACGTCTCAGGGGAACAACAATTGCACCCCAAGAGGTTCCAAAATCACCGTCTGACTCCCGTCTAACATCAGGGGTCAGAGGGTGCAAAGAGGGTGACATGAAGTTCCAAGAGGCCAGTCAGCACCGGAGAACCTACAAACAGTACAAGTAAATATTATATAACAGCAACCATAAGCGTAGTAAAAACAGGGAAAAGGGAGGGGTAAAACAAAAGAACAAAAATACGCTTACATCAGCCTCAGTGTGGTTATATAGGGGGGAGGGGTAAAAAAAGTAAGTGGGGGTGGGGGGGAGGGGTGAAACTACTCATATGTTAATATCATTAACATTCTTCATAACAAGGCATAACAAAAAATATATTGTAAACCAGGGAGGAAAACCCATGGCTCAGGCTCTTGAAATTACAGGTTGACAGATAACCTTGACAGAGATATATGAGAGAGGAAAAAATAAATAAAAAATGGTTATTTAATTATACCAAATGACTGGAACGAAGTTTAAGTATGATGTAGGAATATAATCTAGCCCATCAGACTAGAGAATTGTAGTGATGAACAGGCCAGAAAATTAAAGTCAGTCCATGGAGTCGACATTGGATGGTGACAGGGTTTCAAAGCGTCCGCGCTTATGTAGATTTTGACGCGTGGAGACAGAGGAATCTTGTTGTGAGGATGAACATGGAGCTGAACGCCTGTGAGGGTGATCTGTATTTGCGGGTTGATCCAAAAGTCCCAAATCAAGCAGAACCGTTTGCAATTCTTCTGGGGTGCGGCAGATATATTTTGTTTCCAAATGAGTGAAGTGCAGGGAAAAAGGGAAACCCCAGTGATATATTATCTGATGACGTTGCAAAACTTGTAGAAAGGGTTTTAGTGCCCTTCTTTTGGTTACTGTTAATGGAGAAAGATCTGCAAATAGCTTATAGGTATTGCCTTGAAAGGCTAAGGCAGAATTTCCTCTGGTCACAGCTAGTATCTGCTCTTTTGTTTTATAATAGTGGAACCTAACAATTCTGTCCCTGGCGGGACCGTTGGGCTTACGTGGGGCTAAAGCCCTGTGCACCCTGTCCATATCCAGCCTTTCCACTGGGGTGCCAGGGAGAAGTTCCTGAAAAAGTGCAAGCATAGTAGCCTGTAGATCCAATACATGTTCAGGTATTCCTCTAATTCTCAAGTTGGAATGTCTGTCCCTATTCTCCTGATCTTCTAATCTGGATTGCAAGATAAGCTTTTCCTCTTTCATATGTTCCAATTCCTCATTATGCTGCTGGGTGTAAGATTCCAGTTCATCCTCCCTCAACTCTAATTCAGCGGTTCTCTGCCCAATCTCCCTAATCTCTTTAGTGAGTCTGTCAGTAATGTCATCTGAAGTCTGTTTCAGTGCCTTCTGTAGAATTCTTTAAAATTGCTTAAACATACCAGATTGAATATTAGTTTGCGGCTGTTCATCTTCAGAATCAGTCTCACCTCCACAGTGCTGTGCCCTTAAGCTGGGTGACAGAGAAGTGGAAGCGCCCTGTGTGTTAAGTCGTGAGGTGTTTGGCGGCGCCATTTTGGAAAATGTCCTGGCTGACACCTCCTTATGATTCCCAGCTTTTATTTTAATTTTGGGACCTCGTGTGACCATGTTACCGGCTCTGACGCGTTCCCGGAGGTAAGCAGCAGTGATAGTGAGGATTTCAGGAGTCGCTGTGGCTTTCAGTCCTCCGGTGTGACTAGCCAACGAGCGGAGCTCTAAGAAAGCACGACTGCTCCCTCAGGCATGCGCCCCCCTCCTTTTTTTATGTTTGTACTGCTTTTTTACTAACGGAGCTGCAAGATGCAGGGAGAGGGGATGTACCCAGAGGGACCGCCCCCTGGGCGGTACTGTACTGTGTGATGTGTTTTAACACTTAACATGCTGTTTTTTCTGCCTAGTCAATCTCCTAACAGGAGGATAATACCCTAATGTCAAGATGCTGCTGTGTCTGTCCATGAACTCGGAGAAATGGATTTTACAGTGAGTACAAAAATCCTATTTTTATAATGCCTACAAATAGCACCAGATGTAAAAGAAACCAATGATGCAGTTAAAAGCTAAGCTAAAAAGGTGACAATAAGTAACTATAAACAGTTACCAGCTGCTAATATATAGATCAGTGGTTCCAAAAGTGAGGTTTACTGGTTGGAGTTACCAGTATTATACCCTGAAAGATTACGCCCATTGTGAATGTGTTGCAGGTACATTATGAGGAAATTATCAAGTGCATTGGAAAGACCTCTAGAACTGGATGTGTATAATTTAATAGAAAAGACAACAGTTTTTACTCTGCATAAAGGTAAATTTTTTGGTAGGCAAAATTATTTTTGCACACTTCTGTTTAGTGGGGGAAGCTATTGGAGCTTTGCTTATTCACAATAAAAACCCAGGTTACTAAATGAGCAAAAAATAAAGCAAAAATATTGCACTAATCACAAAAATAAGTAAAGAAACGTGAAGAGAAAGCAAAACACAAGCTGCTACATAAAATGTGACTAAAATTGATAAACGTGGAATTGGAATCAATCAAGATATTGTTTATTTTGAGCCCTAAATCATTGGGCCTTATTTTCATATAGCGCTACGTTCCAATTCCATACTAAATGAGCAAACCTGTTTGAACCAAGACTGATCATGTATGATGCAAGAACATTCCAGGTCCAGAACACTGGTTAATAAAACGGTCCAGAACCAAATTTCAGAGTAAAACAAAGTCAATGATTCAGTAGTGGATTCGTGAATAGACTTGAACTCAGAGTGACTTGTTCCACCACCAACAGGCAAAATGCTCGCTGAGCAAACAGAATGGTCAATAAGCGCTTGTTCCACCTCAGGAAAGCGATGGTTCTTGATGCTCAAACACATCCCAGTCACAAGTGGATAAATAAAGAAGACTAAGTGCTCTCTGCCTAATCTAACTTTACTGACTTTAATATAAAGTAAAACAATTTTCTTGGTAAGATGCATATAACTGTAAACACAGTAGCGTTCTTGGGTTGACGATTTAGGATAGCAACAGATGTTGTCACATGTTGTAGCTCCTCCTCCTCCTAAGCAAGGATCAGGGTTGAATTTTTCTAACCCTTTGTATTTTAATGCTTGCTCAAATCCAATAATATTAAGAATTTTTATTTATCTTCACCCAATTACATTCACCCATGATTGCATTGGGTTTTTGTGGTATTTTATGTTTTTAAATTAAATATTCCCCAGACTATTTTCTGCATAATTTTTTTTTATCTAAGTAGCAGTTATTGGTATTGTACTGTCAAACCTTATTAATGTTAAGGATAGCATATATGGTACAGAGAACAACTTATCCAAAAATAGTGGAAATGGAACCCATACTTTGCAGTGAGGGGACATGCAATTTTGTCATTTTATTTTAAAAGGTGAAGCCTCAGTTTGCAATTTTGGCAAAATATATTTCAAAGGCCTTGTACACACGACCGATTTTCTCGGCAAGAACCAGCAAGAAACTTGCTGGCAGAGGTCTTGCCGAGTAAATCGGTCGTGTGTACGCTGCTATCGGGTTTCTCGTCGAGAAAACCGACAAGAAACCTCGACGAGAAAATAGAGAACCTGCTCTCTATTTTCTCGTCGAGATTCTCCTCGGCATGTTTCTCGACGAGAAAAGTGAGTGTGTGTACACTTACCTGTCCTCCCGGAAGCCCGCGCATGTTCGAAATGAATTCGACGCATGTGCGGTAGCTTCCTAGGCATACGTAGGGTATACCAAGATGGCGGCGACGGCATCGAATGTGACGAGCGCATGCTCGACGTAGTCGATGACGTCACCGCGTACACTCCTTCCAAAGAACCGCGGGTTCTTTGAAACGAGCGTGTGTACACTCGGCCGGGACAAGTTTCTTGTCCAAGAATCTCGTCCAAAAAAACGACATGTTTTTTTCAACGAGAATCTCGGCCGTGTGTACGAGGCCAAAGTTATGCAAGTAACCCAGGTGAAAATTAAATTTTCAGGAATATGAAAATATTTTGGAGTGTTGATAAAAATGTGATGTTTATACCAAAAATTGACACCTATGCAAGATTGACTGTCTGTCACAAAACTAAAACAAAACCGCAAATCTTGCTGTGAAAAGATGCATAACATCTGCACAGACCATCTATTCATACACCATGGTTTATAGACTCTTGTGCCTCATACACGTGATCGGATTTTCCCATGGGAATTGTGTGATGCCAGGGTTTTGTCAGAAAATCCAAACATTTGTATGCTCCATCGGATATTTGTCGGATTTTCCGACAACAAATGTGTGATGTCGGATTATCCGATCGTGTGTGCACATGTCCATCGGAAAAAAATCCAAAGTACAAACACGCATGCTCAAAAGCAATGCTAACCATAAGACAACATTAGCAGAAGTTGCCCAAAGGGTGGCACTAAAAAGTCGAAAAACTATGTAGTTTCTGTTTGTTAGCCGACAAAGTTTTGCCGTTTGTATGCAGAACAAGTTCACGGCCAACGCCCTTCGCACAAAATTCCACGGCTTTGTCCGATGGAAATCTGATCGTGTGTACGAGGCTTTACTTTCAGGTGATTGGACACTGGCAAGCTTTTAAGGACATGTAAGATGAGATTACCCTTCCCTACTCTGAGTCTCCAGTTTTTTGCTAGTGTCTGAAGATGGTGATCCTCTTCTCCTTCCTGGAGATATCCGCTTTGCTAGTTTTATTTATTTTTCATTCTTCAGTCAATACCTCATTGTATTCTAACGTCTACACAGAAGCATTGTATCAATATCAATACAACCTCTGTAAAACATTTGGAGCCGTAACTAGACCCACACTGTGAGGACTGTAATCTCTGCTTTGGGAACCGGATCCTGCATCAGGCTCTCATCTTGGCACTTGGTCCAACGTGTTGCTTTAGCCTCAGGGTGCTTTAGAGGTCCAGGGCCATGGTTCATTACAGTGGCGCATGAAAACCCATTTGGGGTATGCTCACCGTGAAAGGCAAAGCCTGAACTTTATATACAGTCGGGCATCAGGGACAGGTAAGACAAAGCTACTCTTTATCTCTGATCCTTACTGTAAAATTGGGGCTACGTTTTGAATGTATTCACTTCACAGTGCAAACTTTTCAAACTTGGCGCTAAAATTCAGCCACTTAGAGCTCAGTCTCAGGTGGCTGACCAGGTGTTGCATCATGCTTTAAAACTGCTTCCTCCTAGAGCCTTTAAAGGTAACAAGGTGTTTCATCTCACCCTTTCATTACTAGAATTATTTGCAGGATGGTCTACACCAGGGATATGCAATTAGCGGACCTCCAGCTGTTGCCAAACTACAAGTCCCATGAGGCATAGCAAGACTCTGACAGCAGCAAGCATGACACCCAGAGGCAGAGGCATGATGGGACTTGTAGTTTTGCAACAGCTGGAGGTGCGCTAATTGCATATCCATGGTCTACACATTACTGCATATTTCTTCTGAACACACTTCCCCTATCTCCTGCGCTCTACTTCATAAGTGCTCCTTAGGGAAATACCCTCACATGTAGCTATGGTGGAGACCAGGCAAAACGAGGCCAATTCAAACAGCAGGCGAACATTTGCACTGGAGCAATACCTGTGTTTTTTTTTTATTATTCTTTATTTAGGTAAAGCATACAGAAATACAGAAACCATCACATTGGTGTGCAAAAACAAAAAAAATTCAAACAATTCCAAGTATGTGACCAAATGTACACCACAGCATAGTAATAGATGTTCAAAAATCTGCAGGACAAACACTGGTCTTCTGGGTCTAGGAAGTCTCTGTACCCCACATGCCAATTTTTCACAGTAATTATTGTATGATTAATTAGAAGTAGAGAAAAAAAACAAATGACCCGAAGGTCCTGATAGCAAGAAGAGAACATTAAAGCCCCGTACACACGATCGGTTTGACGGATGAAAACCGTCCGATGGATGGTTTTCATCAGACCAACCGATCGTGTATGGTACCCATCGGTCTTTTTTCCATCGGTTGGAAAAAATAGAACTTGTTTTAAAATTTTCCGATGGATAAAAAACCGATGGGAATTTCCGATCGTCTATGGGCAAGTCCATCGGTTAAAAAACCCACGCATGCTCAGACTGAATTAGGAATTAGGAGACGGGAGCGCTCGTTCTGGTAAAACTAGCGTTCCTAATGGAGAGAGCACATTCGTCATTCTGCAAGTTATTGCTTCGATTAATGCAGCGCATGTTTTTTTGCTTTAGAACGGTCTTTAAAATGTCATTTTGGCAGCAGATCTTTCTCATGAGTTCTGAGAAACGTATGTCTTTCTTCTTTCTTGTGATCTTAGTAATAATTTGTTTAATTCTTCAAGGCCGACCTCACAAATTACACCTTTTTTTTTGTTTTTGTCTTAAAATTTGTTGTGCATTTTTTGGTGTGTCAATTTCTCCGAACAACCATATTTTTTTTATTTTTTTACTCATGGAGGTTGGTGTCCCTTGTTATTAATTACACATTGTATTTATGAAATCTTATTGCTACTTCAAAAAAAAACACATCAGGCATGTATGTTGGCTAAAATCAAATTTCCCTTTATTTCGGAAAAACAAAAACCGAAGGGCAACTATTCAGAAATTAGCAGAGAATATCAAGTCATTAGATCCCAAATGCAGACCTGACTATGATCAATAATAAAATCAACAACAGCATGAAATCAGGAGCAGCAGCCAAAGACATACATCATCCCAAGCTGTGGTACTCCATCAACCTTCAATTTCTGGATGAGCAGCTCGAGGCCAGGGAATCACCTCCTGCTCTTCCCTGTAGCCTTCCTTCCACGCCTCTCTGCAGCGTTCTCTCCACGGCCCCGTCCACGCACCCTTGCAGGCTGGGCCACTGTGGGTGGTGATGTGGCAGGAGGAGGAGAAGGAGGAGAGGGATTGGCCTGCTGCGAGATATGGGTGGCCTCAGTCAGCAGCCCCCATGTGTACGGCAATATATATGAGGTGCTCACAAAGGGCCCGTTGTCCCGCCTCCATTCTGAGCAACTTATCCGCCAGATAGGTGCTAAAGCCCTCCGTAGGGTTGAGGGGGGCCCTCATAATGGCAGCAGCCTCCTGAATCATCTTTAGTGACTCCTCCTCCACTTGTGTCATCCGCCGTTGTTTTGGCGGTCTGACGTGGAGGGGAGCCATTTGGGAGACGGTGCTGCCACTAGGCCTGGGGACCTGCTGAGTCCCACTTGGCCCTGCCTCCTCCTGCCCGCCACACTCCTGACCCTCTTCCTCCTGGCTTGCCTCATCCTGTTTTGAAAATAAAATGAAAAATTGGATTATTTGGGGAATCTATCACACACAATTTTGATCTCCATTACTTTTTTTTTTTTTTTTTTGGGGGGGGGGTGATATCATTTATGGCTAATCCAAACAGTTCAACACAATATTACTTAGTGGACAATAATTATGATCAAAAATACTATACCTGGCTGAAGATGCGAAGATCTGGCTCTTCTAGCTCGGGAGGCTCCTCCTCTGCAGTGGTGGAGGGAAGGGTGGAAGGAACGCTGAAGGGAAGGGTTGAGGGAAGGCTGGAAATTCCCTGGCCTCGATCTGGTCATCCAGAAATTGAAGATGTCTGTAGTACCACAGCTTGGGCTTTACTACATCGTCGGCTGCTGCTCCTGATCTCTTTGACTGGCGCACTTCCTTGTATTTTTTTTTATAGGAATTACGCAGGTTGTTGATTTTATTATTGATCATAGTGTAGTCTGCATCTGGGATCCATGGCTTCATATCCTCTGCTAATTTGGTAATAGTTGCCCGACGTACATCACTCTTGTGGTACGCAGGGTGTTTCAGTTCCCACAGGTTGCGCTGTTCCTTATATTTTTCAATAAAAGTCAGCATCACCTCCGGCTCTCGTAGTTTATGCATCTTTTTGGATCAGCAAGTTAAAAAAAAAGTAAAAAAAAGAAAAGGATCAGAAATGATTCTCCTCAACTTATCACAATATTGCCCTTTACAATCATGAACCATTATAGGCCACTGCAGGCCCGAGTTCCCTTCTTACCTTAGTTCACTTCGTTGGTTCACTTCCGGTCGTCCTTACTCCGCGCATCCCTAATAACTTCTTTCCCCTTTTTATACCCTGCGCATGCGTGTAACTCCGCCCTCGTCGCCCGCCCATGACTACCTTTTTCAGCATTTCCCCGCCCCTTAACAATCGGCGCACAGTGTGAGACGGCGACATGTCGCAAACACAGGTGGCTTCTTTAGTTGAAATTACCGACGAGGAAAGCCCGGAGGCGGAAACGTCCCAATCCAGTAAAGAAAGATACAAGGCGACTAATATGTCTTTTTCTGAGATGGCGGTGATGGTGGACATTCTGCGGAGGAAGGATTACGACGGCAAGCATGGCCCATACGACACCCCTAATCTCCGGAAGTCACAAATTATGGACAAAGTGGCGAAGACTCTCTATAAAAAATATGGGGTCAGGAGATCCAAGGAACAACTCCGTAAAAGGTGGTCAGACCTGAAGCTCAGGGAGCCGGAGCAGTATAGGAAGCTTATAAAAAGCATTGAAAAAAGTAAGTATATTTTACTGTGTTCTTTCACATTGTAATATGTATTCTTCCATGTTTTGCAACATGTGCTTGGCTTGACTGGTTTCACATTTTAAAAAACTCAACTTTTATGTTAAGTGGAGAGTCCACTTATTTGCTAAATGTGTGGAAAAAATAATTGCTGCTCTTCCCCCAAACATGTTTGGCACATATCCACGTAAACTACATGTGGGCATGCCTCATTTTACTTCAACAATGTTTATCTACACATTGTTGGCTAGATGATGTGTTGTAAGGAAATGTAGAATGTGAATGAAAGGATAAACTGTATTCTGGGTAAAGGAGATGACACTCCAGCAGTTGTGTACTCTTTTTTGTTCTTCATCAAGATACTATACTCTGGGCCACATGACCAAATTTCTTAACGGTGTCACACACAGGTGGTCCAGTGGATACCTTGGTGGTTATCCAAGTGTATTTGTGAGTGTCCTCCAAAATAACATGTTGCTTTGTTGAGTTTGCAAGATCTCATATGTTCATCTTGAAACTCAGGGCCAAATATCAATTGGACCCCACTTTAAAACATTGAGAATCCATTTTCAGGCCTAAAAAGTCTGTGTGCTAAAGGATACATTTCTTTTTCGTACATCACGGGACACAGAGCGACTTAGTCATTACTAATGGGTTATTTAGATTACCTTCAGGTGTTGGCACTGGCCAATTCCAAACCGGAAGTACCCTCCCCTATATAAGCCCCTCCCATCCGGGAGCACCTCAGTTTTTTGCCAGTGTCTAAGGTGTTGGCCAAAGAGTAACATGTGTTTTCACTGGGCTTGCATACAGGTTCTTTTGGGCCTTAGTAAGCTGTTCCGGATCCCACCAAAAAAGCTTCATAGCTAAACGGTCGGTACCCGGGCCTTGCAGCAGAAGAGCAAGGTTTTGCCTGTAATGCCTCTCTTAGGAGGGCTGGACCCTGGGATCCAGAGCTCTGGTCATACCCACGACCAAGATGTTGTCTGTGCAGGGTGCTATACAGGTCCAGGGGAGTGGAATCCTTGGGAACCCGGACCCTGAAGGTTTAATTACAATGCCTGCCGTGATAGGTGAAGTTTGGACTTCTGTGGACCAAACAAAGTCCTGCGGCGGGGATCAGGTAAGTGGGGGCCCCCAGGAACTTGGTTCTATTGGGGGACCCCCAAGCCTAATTTGTCTTTCTGTCTGTTACCTAACGGTATTCCCGCTAAATATCTGTGTTTGCCTGTAACTACTGAAAATGTAAAATTTTAATAGTAGTCAAGAAAAAAAAAAAAGGGGACCGCGGTACCTGTGTTAAACCACTAGAGGCCGCTGTAGTCCATTTTTCTTGTCATGTGGATCTTTGGTTTTTTCAAGTCAAAAGATCCAGGCAGTTGGTAAGTTTCTCTGTGGGAATCCACTTCCTCTGCCCTGTTGCTGCGCTCATCCACCGCACAGGCCCTCCGGCAAAAAGGGCCCTGGCTCCTAGTCCCTGTTTGATTTCGAAAAGGGCGCCAATGGTGCACGGGCGCGCGCACACGCCTCCTATGAAAAAAAAGGGGCGGGGCGGGTGGATGACGCTCGATGCGCGCCGCGGCGCTTCTGCGCATGTGCAGGCGTCCCAGCATGGTTAAAAGACACAGTACAAGTGTCAGCTGGATGCAAACAGAGCTAGCAACAAACAGTGGCACACAGAGGCGGTTGATGCAGGCATCCCCATAGAAAGGCACTTTAGTGGACACCAGCTGGTATATAGCAGCAACTGTGTTAGACTATTACCAGCAAAAATTGGTGTATGACGACGGGAATACCTCAGCTTTGTGCTTAAAGGATATGTCGTCCAGACGCTCCGGAAATAGGTCTTCCAGGAAGCCAAAGGGGTCTCCATCGGGCTCTGAGGATATTGGGCATGCTTGTACTGCACCAATCTCCCCTGAGAATTCAGAGGTCAGTAGCCGTAGAAACCTCGCAGGAATGCCTGGTGCTGCGGCTGTCCCCAGTCCACCTGCTCCTGTATATATAACAGAGGAGGTTTTATCCTCAACTCTGGGAGGATTGGAAGAGAGATTAACAGCATTGATCGCTGCTTCCCTGTCACAGGAAAAGTGCGTCCGATCTCCGTCTCCTCCTTCAGAGTGCCTGTTAGTAGAGGAACAGCCCCACACAGAGATCGACCTACCTGAAGGGGATCAGGATGAGGTTGATTCAGTTATGGAGGAATCAACAGTGGAAGAACCTTTCTCAGCATCTCAGGCTGAAAGATTATGGGTTCAGTCTCTGACTAACATGGTCCGATCAGCATTTAAAATGCCTCTGGCGGAACCACCATCCACTACGGTTTCCTCGCTGGCGTCGCTAAAAGCTCCCCAGGCTGTCTGTTCCTTCCCAATCCACCCTTTATTAGAGGGGCTTATTTACCAGGATTGGGAGCATCCTGATAAAATATTTGCTCCCCCCAAGAGATTTCCGGTGATCTATCCCATGGAGGATAAGTTCATAAAAAAATGGAGGGTCCCTACAGTGGACGCAGCCATCTCTTCTGTTAACAAATCACTGACATGTCCAGTAGATAATGTTCCAATGTTCAAAGACCCAATAGATAAAAAATTGGAGTCTTTACTAAAATCTGCTTTCTCTACAGCAAGCATGGTGACACAACCTGTGGTAGCAGCGATTGGAGTCTGCCAAGCAGTGAAAGATCAGTTGAAACAAGTCTTAAGGGACTTACCAGATCAGCAGGCTCTTGCCCTAGCTGACCTGCCTAGAGCCTTGTGTTTTGCGGTGGACGCCATAAAGGATACAATCCAACAGGCCTCCCGCTTTATGCTGTCTATAGTACATATGCGTAGGCTTCTGTGGCTCAAAAACTGGTCTGCTGAAGCTCCCTGTAAAAAACTGCTGGTTAGCTTCCCATTTCATGGAGAACGCTTATTTGGAGAAGATCTGGACAAATATATCCAGAAAATTTCTGCCGGTAAAAGTTCACTCTTACCGGTTAAGAACAAGGGTAGAAGTCCTTCTTTTAAGAGGCCTACTTCTCCAGTCCCGGGCACATCGGCTGTGAAGCAGTTCCGACGGCCTCCGCGGTCAAATTCAGGGGGCAGAAATCAGGGACAATCACAGGGTAACAAGAAGCCCTGGATCAAGAGAGGTACAAAACCTCCCCCCAAGGCATGAAGCGTTGCCCCCACTCAATCGGGTGGGGGGAAGACTTCAGTTGTTCACAGAGACCTGGCGGGACACCATCAGAGACAGATGGGTGCTCTCCGCAGTAAGTCTGGGATACAAGCTGGAGTTAAAAGGCACTCCTCCTGCCCAATTTATGAGGTCAAACGTGCCAAGAGATCCCCAGAAGAGAGGATCCCTTCTTCTGGCACTAGAACAACTATTGCTCCAAGGTGTAATCATGAAGGTTCCCCTGGAAGAAAGCGGATTCGGGTTTTACTCGAACCTTTTCACAGTCCCCAAACCAAATGGGGACGTGAGGCCCATATTAAATCTAAAAGGGCTAAACAAGTTCCTAAATATCAGGACTTTTCGGATGGAGTCGATCCGATCGGTGGCCACCGCCCTACAAGGGCAGGAATGGTTAGCCTCGATTGACATAAAGGATGCTTATCTGCATATTCCCATCTTTCCGGCCCACCAGAAATTTCTACGCTTTGCAGTAGAAGGGCGCCATTTTCAGTTCAGAGCCTTACCTTTCGGTCTGGCCACAGCACCACGAGTGTTCACAAAAATTCTGGCCCCATTATTGGCCAATCTAAGAACACAGGGTGTAACGATAATGGCATATCTAGACGACCTGCTACTAATAGACCACTCAGTGGAAAAGCTGGAAGTAGCTATTCACAAGACAATCAAGTATCTGGAATATCACGGTTGGATTATCAACCGGGACAAGTCAGCTCTAAGACCAGTCAAAAGTCTGGAATACTTAGGGCTAAGGCTGGATTCAAATCAGAGAAAGATTTTCTTACCTCCAGAGAAGGTGTCGTCTTTAAAAGATTTGACCCACTTAGTGGGTACAAAAAGAAAACCATCCATACGCCTCTGCATGAGGCTGCTGGGAAAAATGGTGGCTTCATTCGAAGCGGTACCCTACGGTCAATTCCATTCAAGGAATTTGCAAAGGGCCATACTGTCAGCCTGGAACAAAAAAGTTCAGGCTTTAGACTTACCAATGTCCCTTTCCCCTTCCGTTCGCAAGAGCCTCCATTGGTGGTTGGTGCCCCAGAATCTGGAAAAAGGGAAACCCTTCAGTCCGGTTTCTTGGAAGGTAGTCACTACAGATGCCAGCCTCATAGGCTGGGGGGCAGTACTGGAGCAATGGTCTCTCCAGGGCAAGTGGTCAGAAGCAGAAAAGGCCCTGCCCATCAATCTCTTAGAGATACGAGCAGCCCGGTATGCCCTAGTAGCATGGACATCCAAACTCCAAGGGTCCCCTGTCAGAATTCAATCAGACAATGCCACAGCAGTGGCATATATCAATCACCAGGGTGGCACCAGGAGTCGTGCAGCCCAGAGGGAAGCAAATTGCATCCTGGAGTGGGCAGAAAAATATGTCCCAGCCATATCCGCGGTTTTCATCCCAGGAGTGGAAAATTGGAGAGCGTACTTTTTAAGTCGCCAACAATTATGCCCGGGGGAATGGTCTCTTCACCCCGAGGTTTTCCAGGCAATATGCCAGCGGTGGGGAACACCGGATGTAGATCTGCTAGCATCCAGATTCAACGCAAAGGTGGACAGATTTGTGTCTCGCACAAGGGATCCTCTAGCTTGCGGCTCGGATGCCCTAGTGTTCCCTTGGGATTCAAGCTGATATATGCATTCCCACCGCCACAATTGTTACCGCGATTACTCCGCAGAATCAGGGTAGAAAAGAAACCAGTGATTCTGGTGGCTCCAGCGTGGCCCCGAAGGGCATGGTACGCGGAGATTGTAAAAATGTCAGTGAGGAGTCCTTGGACCCTCCCACATCGTCCGGACCTGCTGTCGCAGGTACCGATATATCACCCTTCCTTACCAGCCCTAGGTTTGACGGCCTGGCTATTGAAGCCCACATTCTGAAAAAGAGAGGGCTCTCTAATTCTGTGATATCTACCATGATCAATGCCAGGAAGCCGGTATCCAGGCAGATCTATTATAGGATCTGGAAAGCGTACATTAAGTGGTGTGAGGCCAAGAAATGGCATCCACGTAAGTACGTGATAGGGAGGATTTTGGACTTCCTACAGTGGGCTGTAGATAGGAAGCTGGCCTTGAGTACTATCAAGGGTCAGATTTCGGCCTTGTCAATATTTTTTCAAAGGCCCTTGGCTTCGCATTCACTAGTCAAAGCTTTCATACAAGGAGTGATGCGTATTAGCCCTCCGGTTAGTATTCCCATATGTCCTTGGGACTTAAACCTGGTTCTGTCAGTTCTACAGAAACAACCGTTTGAACCATTGCAACACATTTCCTTGGTTCTTCTCACCAGGAAATTGATTTTCTTAGTAGCCGTTTGTTCGGCTAAAAGAGTATCGGAATTAGCCGCCTTGTCCTGTAAGGAGCCATATCTGGTTGTCCATAAGGACAGAGTAGTATTACGTCCTCATCCAGCCTTTCTTCCTAAGGTGGTATCGAGGTTTCATTTGAACCAAGATGTGGTTCTTCCTTCTTTTTTCCCCAAACCTAGCTCGGTAGAGGAAAAGTTATTACATTCCTTGGATGTAGTAAGAGCAGTTAAAGCTTATCTAAAAGCCACTGCTCAGATTCGCAGAACGGATACTTTGTTTATTCTGCCGGAAGGCCCTAAAAAGGGTCAGGCAGCATCAAAATCCACTTTAGCCAAGTGGATTCGACAGGTCATAATACAAGCCTATGGCTTGAGAAAGAGACCGCCTCCGTTCAAAGTTAGGGCGCACTCCACAAGAGCAGTTGGAACTTCATGGGCAGTGCATCACCAGGCCACCCTGGCTCAAGTATGTAAGGCCGCAACATGGTCTTCGGTACACACGTTTACTAGATTCTACCAGGTAGACGTTAGAAGTCAGGAGGATGTCGCCTTTGGGCGCAGTGTGTTGCAGGCCGCAAAAGATCCTCATGCCTGATGGCGCCCAGCTTATGTATCCCTCCCCTCATTTGGCATTGCTTTGGGACGTCCCATTAGTAATGACTAAGTCGCTCTGTGTCCCGTGATGTACGAAAAAGAAAAAGGGATTTTTATAACAGCTTACCTGTAAAATCCTTTTCTTGGAGTACATCACGGGACACAGAGCTCCCACCCCTCTTTTTGGGACACTTATTGCTTGGCTACAAAACTGAGGTGCTCCCGGATGGGAGGGGCTTATATAGGGGAGGGTACTTCCGGTTTGGAATTGGCCAGTGCCAACACCTGAAGGTAATCTATATAACCCATTAGTAATGACTAAGTCGCTCTGTGTCCCGTGATGTACTCCAAGAAAAGGATTTTACAGGTAAGCTGTTATAAAAATCCCTTTTTTTTTTCTATTCCCATAGGGGAGAGGAGAGTGGGAGGACACCATGCTCAGGAGACGAGGAACCCAACACCACAGAAACTCCCCGAAGATCCCAAAGCAGACCAAGTTTAGCAGGTTCAGGAAGTGGAGGTGGAGGAAGGGGAGGAAGGAGAGGTGGAGCTTATCAGCACAACAGGTCAGTGTCTGTCACCACAACTTCAAGGTAAATCCTGATGTAGGCCTGCATAGTTTAAAAATATTTGTTTCTTTTTAGGGACTGAACGTGGGGGTGTGTCAGGAAGTCCAAATCCTCCATTCTCGAGTGCCAGCGCCAAAATAATCATTCAGGAAATCATGGAATGCAGTAGCGAAATGGACATTATGAGAAAGAGAATGATTGTGATTGAGCAAAAATATAAAAACATGA
Organism: Rana muscosa; assembly: GCA_029206835.1. Lineage (NCBI taxonomy): Eukaryota > Metazoa > Chordata > Amphibia > Anura > Ranidae > Rana > Rana muscosa. The sequence goes on from CM055122.1 coordinate 4,724,609, forward strand.
TAGATATTTTGGGGAGAATAGTGTGAACCCCCCTCCTCCTTTTTGTGTTTTTGTTATGCGTCGGAAATTTTCTATGGGATTTCCACCAGCCCAAATGTGAAGATGCACACACTGAAGACTCAACATGTGCTATCTGTCGTCACAGGATATCTATGTCCCTGTTTTGGGGGTGCAACCTCTTCCTCCCTCCTCAAGTAGGGGAGAGGAAGGGTTTTCACACCCAAAGCACGTCCATTGATCCCCCATGATGGCAGATAGCACATGTTTACCCTAGCCATGGGATCATGTTGAAGATACCCGTTTGAGCCCCAAAAATAAAGTGTGGTTCTTCACATTTGGGATGGATCAGGGGTAACATCACCCCATCTCCTGTTTGTATTTTTCACTGTGTTATTTTATTACTTTTTCAGAAAAAATTTTTTGGCTTTTGACCCATGCATGTTTCTGCAAAAAAAGCCGCACAAAAAAAAATATATTTCGAAAAACAACCAAAACTGTGGTGCAATCAATAAAAACATTCGGGAAGTCTAAAAAAGGTGTGCCTTGTCCTTTCTATGCTCAATAGCAGTTCTGAAGATGCAAAAAGTGTTTTTACCTCTGAGATTGGAGGCTATTTACTAAGGACAAATACACTTGGCACTACTAGAACCTGGGAGACACATAAACCAAAAATACAAGAATGACAACACAAGTTTGTAGTAAATCAAATATTTTTGTTTATTTTAAAAAGAGACAATCAAAGGTCAGATGTGGTCTGGCATTGCGATGGCCCCCCTACCCGTGAAGTACTCTACGTATTTCTGACGTACTTCACGGGCACTTTGGGGGGCCAAGCCAGAACGGGCAGTGCTGAGGCCGGTCAGATTTATCAGTTCAGAGGGACCGGCCTCAGGCCCAACTGATGACACATAATTTGTGGAGAATTTCCGTAAAAAATTGTGCAACAAGCAGCAGCAGTAGACAATGTTGTTGAGTTTATAATCCGCCAAATTTATAGCTGTCTGGAACAGGCGGAACCGGCTGGCCATTATCCCGAAGGCATTCTCCACAACTCTACGGGCTCTGGCCAGCCGGTAATTAAAAACCCTCCTCTCCGGGGTGAGGGTGCGTTAGGGAAACGGCCGCATGAGGTGTGGTCCTAGTCCAAAAGCTTCATCCGCAATGAAAATGAACGGTAGCCCTTCCACGTTCTCTGCATCTGGAGGCAGTGCAAGACCCCCAGCCTGCAGACGGTGAGCGAACTCCATCTCTGCGAATGCTCCGCCATCGGACATCTGGCCGTTCTTCCCCACGTCCACATATAGGAACTCGTACCGTGCCGACACCACCGCCATTAACACAATACTATTGAAACCTTTATAGTTAAAATAGTATGACCCCGAACGGGGTGGCGGCACTATGTGGACGTGCTTCCCATCAATTGCCCCTGCGCAGTTGGGGAAATCCCACCGCTGGGCAAATTGGGAGGCCACAGTCAGCCATTCCTGTGGTGTGCTAGGGAACTGTGGAGTCAAACAAAAAGAAGACATTAGTACGGTTTATGTTTACAGTGCAAGCAGATTACACACAAAAACATTGTTGACCAACATCATTCTAACATTATTATTTAAGGGAGTTTTTCCTACCAATAAACAAAGGCCCACTTAGCAGATGCCTCACCCCCGCTGAGTGGACATTCTAAAATAATCTAGGGGGGGGGGCTAAGGTGATTGTGGGGGATCCAAAAAAAGGCTCAACCACTCTGCTGAGCTTGATTGAGAACTAATTATTTTTTTACATCTTTAGGGGGGGGAGGGAGGGTTGTCAAACTACGCGGGCAATGACCCCAAAAAAATAAAAAGGAAAATAGAAGGCTAGCTGGGTTTGCGCCCACGATAGCATGCTGGAGAGGTTAGTGAAGGGAAATGGGCATGTAGGGCCCAAAAAGGCCTTTACAGGTAAAAACATGCATGGGGACATTACCAGGATATTACAAACAGGCAAATTTGGGTTAAGAGGGAAAAAATAAGAAGATTCTAAAACAATCAAAACATATAATGTGAGGTTAAAGGAGCAAAATTACCTTCATATAGTCCTTCTGCAGGACCTGAATGCTGGCCGAACACGTCTCAGGGATAATGATCTCGAGAGCCTGGGGGGGAGATGCCTGTTGAGAACTTGAGGTCCTGCAAGCTTCTCCCAGTCGCCAGGTATCTCAACGTGGCAATAAGCCTCTACTCGGCAGTGATGGCCTGGCGCATCACAGTGTCCTGCCTCGTTATATAGGGGGACAGCAAATCCAACAGATGGTGAAATACGGGGTCCATCATCCTGAGATAATTCCTGAAATCATCAGGATTATTCTCATGGATTTCCCGCAGCAGAGGCATATGAGCGAATTGGTCCCGCTGGAGCAACCAATTCTTAGTCCATGAACTCCTCCTCACCCTGTTCACGGACTGAACTCGGGTTACAGTGTTAACTGCAACACCAAGCCCAAAGCCAGCACGAGAACGAGAACGCACTTCAAACATGGTTTTAAACCGGTCGGCTGGTCAGAACGCACTCAAACAGAACGCACCGTGGAACAGCAAGGCCTAAGAAGAACGACCTGAAAAACAGTAAACGAATGGCCAAGAAGGCACTGCAAGGCAGTAACGACCTGACTGCACGCACTGAATCACAAATACAAACCCACAAGCACAAACTGAACACCAGGAAACGATCTGCAAAGCACGGAGACTGAAAAGCGCGAATCGGCTCTCACCAAACTTTTACTAATACGCGGTAACACAAAATCAGCAAAAGCAGCCTAAGGGGTGGCGCCATTAGATTTGTTCGGCCCTTTTATAGCGCGTCGTACGTTTTGTACGTGCCGTCGTTTTCTTGCCGTCTGTTTTTTAACTGCTGGTGTGTGGCCAAGACTGATGAAAAACAGTTTCATCGGATTTCCGATGGTCAAATCCATCGGACGAAAATCCATAGGTTATCCGATCGTGTGTACAGGGCTTGAGGAAATAGCAGAAGAAAGAGGGTGGGGAGGGGGGATTGAGAGAAAAAAAGGGGGGTAGCACCAGCCAGTCGCTCCATCCATGACCAGGGAACTAAGCCACCAGTTCTGCATACTCTTCGGAGTAGGCAAATTTGTGCCAGTAATGCCATTTTTTTAGAAATTTCTTCGTGGCCACCAAATCCTCCATTGCATTAATTTCCACTACTTTTTTCAACCAGATGGCTACCGACGATGGCTGTGTCTGCTTCCAGAACAGTGAGATGCAGTTCTTTGCAGCTGTGAGCAGGAGAGGTAATATATATCTCCTATAGATCTTGCTTGGGATCAAGTGGTGATGCAGGAGGAAGAATGCGGGTGTTCATGGTAGCTCCCGATCAGTGAACTTCTGGACTATGCGATGAACCTCTATCCAGAAGGGCTGAAGAAGACAGCAGGACCAGAAGATGTGAAGGAGCGAATCATTGCCCTCCCCACATCTCCAGCAAAGGCAAGACCTGGTTTTAACACCTGTCTCTGGCATCTGATTCAAACTTCTATTTCAGGCACGCAACAAGCATAAACAAAGCAGAATTTACAGCATCCATGTCACAATTCCATTGATAGATTACAGCCTTACTACAGACATTTTTGTCCAGGGTTCAGAAACGCCCCATGTCTTCCATTTTTCAACCAGAGTCAAACCCTGATATGCCAGTCCTAGAGGATGCAGAATCAGAAGGGAATGTGGAAAATGTCAATGCAGTGTTGGGGAAGCTGCATTGCCACTATATTGAAAAGGGAGCTTCACACAAGCATGCTTGCTAACAGTTTGCTTCTCTCTGGGTCACAGTTGTCCCAGACCTGTAGACTCAATTAATGGTTTCAAAAGGGTACAAGACAGAGTTCAATACTGTACCACCTTACTGCTTTCTTCTTTCAAATCAACCAAAAATTGTCCAAGGACAGTCAGATTTACAGAATGTCCTGAACCACCTCTTGTCCCAGTGAGTCTTTGTACCATCCCAAGACAAGTTCACAGTACCAAATCCCAATGTGGGTATTCGACCTATCGTGAACTTAAATGCCATCTTCACACTGAGGCAGTTTTCAGGCCTTTAAATAACCCCTGAAAACTGCCCCCATTGATTTCAGTGTGACTTTTCACACTGGTGTGGTGCACTTGCGGGACGTTGGGAAAAGTCCTGCAAGCAGCATCTTTGGAGCGGTTGGGAGTGCAGTATACAGCGCTCCCAAAACGCCCTGCCTATTGAAATGAATGGGCAGTGCTTCCAAAGCGCTTCAGCCACTAGCGGTGTTAACACCGCCGCGCTAGCAGCCGAAAATCCCTGCTTAAACCACCGCTAAAATGAGCGTCGCTTTACTGCTGATGTGGCCACGGCTTAGTGTGAAGCTGGCCAAAGTCTCATCAAATTCCAGAATTTTGCATGCAATCCTCAAGGTCAGTAATTGCCTTTGTGGGACAAGGGAACACATGACATCCATGGACATCCAAGATGACTATTTGCATGTTCCCATTTACCTACCTCAACGATTTCTATGCTTTTCAGTGGCAAACAGCTACTTCCAGTAGGTCGCACTGCCTTTCAGCCTATCTGCTCCCAGGATGTTCACAACTGTCTTAGCACCCTTGATTTTCTCCTGAACAATTAGTCTTCCTTGCAACTCTCAGCAACTATCCAAAAGACCGTTCAGCTGCTTCAGACCTTTTGCTGGGTGATCAATTTGAATACATCTACTCTCCAGGCTTCCCAATGTCTAGAATAATGGAGCACTAACCGGAACAGGAAACATAAACAAAAGAGGAAATCAAACCCCCAATCATCTCGAAGCTCGGAGCAGTCGGGTTATCCATCTGGCGCTGGACCCCCTTGTAAAAAGACACCCAATTCGAGTGCAGTCAGTGTCACCACAGTGTCCTGGTTGCCTTGAAGGAAACAAATCCGCTTCTCTCATGGACAGAAACTCACTGCCAAGCGACTTCTGTGGTCCACATCCCAGGAGTGGACAACATACAGGCAGTTTATCTCTGCTGTCATGGCTTGGACCAAGGGGAATGGAATGGTCTCTTCATCCATGTATGTTAAATCCAATAGGCCTGAACCAGGAATCCCGGAGAACTCTGTCTCACCTGTTGCACCAAATTGACCCAAAAGAGCCTGTTATACAGGCATACGTAACCTTCTAGCAGACAACCCTTGGCCTCTTCCCAGCATGCTAGATCTGCTATCTCAAGGCCCATTATTCCAAATTACTTTAGTCTCTAGCTTTAACAGTATGCCTGTTCAAACTCGGGTCTTTAAAGTGATTGTAAACCTTTCTTTTTATATTTAATTAAAATAATAAACATTTTACCCTTGCACAGAGCAGGTAAGTATACTGCACAGAGTGGTCCTTTTACCTCCTCTTCTGGGATCCCCCACCAGCGCTCTCAGATTCTCCTCTTCTGCGTGTGCCTTCATAGCAAGCCGCTTGATATGGGAGCACACATGTGGGCGTACTCCATTGACAAACACAACGTGGCTCGGCCCCCGGCCCCTGCTCCTTCCTCACAGGATTTAACTAACAACTGTTCTCAGCAAAGCCTATAGGAGAGGGGAGAGAAGACCTGCAGCTGGGCACAGCATTGGATCAAAGGGGGAGGGGGAGGTGTGGAACTGACAGTGGGACGTGTTTTATCCTAATGCAGAGAATGCATTAAGGTAAAATACAGAGTTTAGAATCACTTTAAGGGATAGAGGGATTTCTGAGTCTGTGATTCCTACCTTGCCACAAGCAAGAGAGGCCACTTCCAGGGAGATCTATTATTGTACCTGGAACTCCTATTTTGCTTGGTGCGAGTGCAGTCAACTGAGTCCCAGAGGTTACTCTGTGCCTAGCATTTTGTCCTTCCTACAAACAGGTCTTGACCAGTATCTAGCTCTTGGCACCCTAAAAGGTTAGGTAATGGCCTCTTATCCATCCTTTTTCAAAGGCCTTTGGCTTTGCACTCCCTTGTCAAAATATGCTTTATTCCAGGTTTGTGTTAGCCCCCCCCCCCCCCCCATGCATCATCCTGTGCTTGACTACTCTTGAATACTCTTTGAACCCATTAGGGCTATTCCCTTGGAGATTTGTGTCAGCAAAGTAGCCTTTTTGGTAGCCATCATGTCTTTCAGATGTGTCTCTGAACCAATATAACCCATGTTGTATGAATACATTGTTTCTTGCACTGTACTCCGATATGGAATATACAGCCAGAAATCTTTTTTTATTTTTATTTTTTATTTCTTTTTATGTATTTTTTTTTCTTGCAGTTTAAGACGAGGCAAGATGAAATTTCAGCATTTTTCTGCACAGTGACATAACAGCCTCCTCCAAAGCAATCCTGGTGTCTCATGCTGACCTCAGTGCTCTCATTTCCCCTAGTTTTTTTCTGTTTCCAGCAAGACTTGTCATAATATTGCTCCTACATTCTTTACTGATTCAAATGCAGGTATCATTGTAGAACCATAGACGGAACACAGCTATGGTAGCCTATGCAGATAAAGGATATCGTTGTCTGAAGGATTTTCTTTCCTCGTGGTCCTCCAAAGTATTTGAAAAAAGATGGGGCATTGATAATTTAGCTGTAAATAGAAGTGTGAACATCAAATTGGACCTGAACAGTTGCCAACATCCCTAAATTTGAAATCAAGAGAGGAAAACCCCCCACATAGGATGGGACTTTAGCGGCAACAAATTTATGAAAGTAAAGAGTGAATGTTAAATTTTTATTGTACAAAATATGTATATATGTATCAAAACATAACAATTCATTAAAGTATTAAAAACATAGAGTGTGAATATTGCTTAAATGATTACAATAACCAAGTCCGCTTGTCTCCCAACGCGTTTCGGGATGTATCATATCCCTTCATCAGGGGCTGTAATGCAGACAAAATCACACTGTATAAAAAACAAAAAATAAATTTAAGCACAGAATATAAAGTGGTGTATATACATCAACATCTGCTGGACAAAGCAACTGAACCCAAGGACCCTACATTGCCAAGCATAATATCACATACCTACTACAGAGAGCAAACTCATAAGAGACCAGCAGGTTGGACCCCCGGATGGCAGTGCAGCAGCGTCTCCAGCGCAGAAAACGCCAAAATTGGGTCGATACCCACACCTCCCCACGAATCCCAAGGAGCACCACTGACACACGCACAAGGGTCTGAAATACAGTAATATTTTATTGACACATTCTGTTCGGAGCATGTCAATACATGCACCAATCCCATGTTTACACATTTTAAGGAACAACGTATCTATCTTAGAGAACTGGGCCATACCTGGTGATAACCACCAACGAAAAGCACCCAGATCTTCTTTGCACATAGAGATTTTGATCATCCCAAGTTGCCCTGATTATTCCTTACAACAGGGGAGAAAAGAATAACTCCAACATCTGTTGATGGGGAAGAAAAAACCTTCCATCAGAGACACAGGCGTGATTATGAGACTACTATGCACACAACCATAGCCATATGGGTAATGTGCATGAGAAGAAAAGAGACATATATAAAGGCTACAATAACCTACCTCATGCAAAAAATGCTAGACTTGCATAGGTGGGTGACCAAACCAAAGGGCTTCACCATTGACTTCCACAAATAGCTGCACAAGATGGAATGTGCAGAGCGTGGAGACAAGCGGGAAACCCAGTCTGAAAAGACAAGACAACAATGGCATTCAAAATCACATCATGCCAACTTATTCTGCTCTTGGAGATGGGCGGAGACGCACGGCATCAGACGCAATTTCGTCATGGTGTCAGGCGATACCGCCCACAGCTCCCTCTATAAAGCAGTGAACTCAGTGTCTCAATGTTGACATACTGAGCGGCAGGTGTAGGGACACACGCGGCGCTAACAACAAAGGTAAAGCTGTGCACATCCTTCTGAGCAGAATAAGTTGGCATGATGTGATTTTGAATGCCATTGTTGTCTTGTCTTTTCAGACTGGGTTTCCCGCTTGTCTCCACGCTCTGCACATTCCATCTTGTGCAGCTATTTGTGGAAGTCAATGGTGAAGCCCTTTGGTTTGGTCACCCACCTATGCAAGTCTAGCATTTTTTGCATGAGGTAGGTTATTGTAGCCTTTATATATGTCTCTTTTCTTCTCATGCACATTACCCATATGGCTATGGTTGTGTGCATAGTAGTCTCATAATCACGCCTGTGTCTCTGATGGAAGGTTTTTTCTTCCCCATCAACAGATGTTGGAGTTATTCTTTTCTCCCCTGTTGTAAGGAATAATCAGGGCAACTTGGGATGATCAAAATCTCTATGTGCAAAGAAGATCTGGGTGCTTTTCGTTGGTGGTTATCACCAGGTATGGCCCAGTTCTCTAAGATAGATACGTTGTTCCTTAAAATGTGTAAACATGGGATTGGTGCATGTATTGACATGCTCCGAACAGAATGTGTCAATAAAATATTACTGTATTTCAGACCCTTGTGCGTGTGTCAGTGGTGCTCCTTGGGATTCGTGGGGAGGTGTGGGTATCGACCCAATTTTGGCGTTTTCTGCGCTGGAGACGCTGCTGCACTGCCATCCGGGGGTCCAACCTGCTGGTCTCTTATGAGTTTGCTCTCTGTAGTAGGTATGTGATATTATGCTTGGCAATGTAGGGTCCTTGGGTTCAGTTGCTTTGTCCAGCAGATGTTGATGTATATACACCACTTTATATTCTGTGCTTAAATTTATTTTTTGTTTTTTATACAGTGTGATTTTGTCCGCATTACAGCCCCTGATGAAGGGATATGATACATCCCGAAACGCGTTGGGAGACAAGCGGACTTGGTTATTGTAATCATTTAAGCAATATTCACACTCTATGTTTTTAATACTTTAATGAATTGTTATGTTTTGATACATATATACATATTTTGTACAATAAAAATTTAAAATTCACTCTTTACTTTCATAAATTTGTTGACGCTAAAGTCCCATCCTATGTGCGGGGTTTTCCTCTCTTGATTGATAATTTAGCTGAGTCAGTAGGAACTAGAAGGAATAGCCCCTATCAACATGATATGTATGGGGAAAAGGTTCTATTCTTTTTTTTTTTTTTTTTTTTTTTTGGTGGAGTTTTTTTTTTTCTTTATTTTTTATTAAAGGGGTGAAGTAACAGTTTATTCAATTAGTAGTTTGCTATAGAAAAGCATAGTGTATAGGTTAAAACACCTATCGTCACTACATTGTTTTGTGATTATTATTTTTTGAACAGGAACGCTTTATGAGAAATCCATTTTTTAATTCCTATGTGTTATATAGAAAATATGTTTCTTAATATAATTATGTTCCGTTTTTTGCATAAGGACCAATATTTGGCTCATCATAGACCGTAAATGTGTGTTTTTTTAAATGTATTTTTTTGAGTTTTGCATTTTTTATTATTACTGTAGAGACTTGCACTATTTAGATCCATGAAATTCATTGTTGCGTAACACTGGTGATTTGTGACAGGTATCCAGTGACAATTTTAATGCTCTGGAACATAGTGAATCCTGATATGCTCTGTAAATATTTTGAACAGGCACATTAGGTTTTCAGGCTATCTGTAGCAAAAAAATGTATTTCTCCTACTCTTCTGGACCACTTCTAAAGTAAGGCAACCAAGATATGATAACATGAATACAATAGAATTTTACAAACTTGTTCAGTGTTTACAGTACTTTGTCTCTTAAACATATTTTTTGCATCAGCGTTTTAATAGCTAGAAAATATATATTTTTAACTTTGTATACATAGTGGCCTACTTTTGGAGTGTTCATTACACGTAAAATCTATACTATACAATTTTAACTCAGTTTTTAATTTCACCATTTCATTAAGACATGTTCAGTTTGGCAAAAACACAACCAATTTGTATGTGCAGAATAAGTTTTTATATTTCTAACAGGAATATTTTGGAAAAATTTACAGGTATTGACTGTGCCATAAAACATGCTTATTTTATACTTGTGTGCCATCCTGTTTTTTTGGTTTTTTTTTAAACGTGACCTTCTTCAAACAAATGTAACTCCTCAAAGCCATCAATTTGCAAATCAGTTGCAATCTGTGACCTGTTTCCTGGGGTCCAAATGGTTAAAAAGCCTAAGGTATTTTACCTCATGTATAAATGTTACATGAATTTTTTTCAGTACCTGTACATTTTATGATTCAAAATGTTTTATTGTATTTGTTTTGTCGGTATCCACTGTTCTCCTGTTTCACTTTAACAGCTATAGTGGCAGTACAATGAAATCTGTGAGGGAAAAAAAAATTATATATATATATATATATATATATATATATATATTTATATATATATATATATATATATATATATATACACACAGTGTCTCACAAAAGTGAAGTACACCCCTGTGACAACACTGAAGAAATCACACTTTGCTACAATGTAAAGTAGTGAGTGTACAGCTTGTATAACGGTGTACATTTGCTGTCCCCTCAAAATAACTCAACGCACAGCCATTAATGTCTAAACCTCTGGCAACAAAAGTGAGTACACCCCTAAGTCCTCAAACAGAAGGTGGAGGAGCACAAGGTCTCTAACATCCACCAGCTCCATGATGTCGTCATGGAGAAGTGGAAGAGGACTCCAGTGGCAACCTGTAAACTCCATGCCCAAGATGGTTAAAGCAGTGCTGGAAAATATTGGTGGCCACACAAAAAAAATATTGACACTTTGGGCCCAATTTGGACATTTTCACTTAGGGGTGTACTCACTTTTGTTGCCAGCAGTTTAGACATGAATTGCTGTGTGTTGAGTTATTTTGAGGGGACAGCACTGTTATACAAGTTGTACGCTCACTACTTTACATTGTAGCAAAGTGTAATTTCTTCAGTGTTGTCACATGAAAAGATCTAATAATAGGATTTTTGTAACAGCTTACCTGTAAAATCCTTTTCTTGGAGTACATCACGGGACACAGAGCGACATAGTCATTACTAATGGGTTATATAGATACCGTCAGGTGCTGGCACTGGCAACTTCCAAAACCGGAAGTACCCTCCCCTATATAAGCCCCTCCCATCCGGGAGTACCTCAGTTTTGTAGCAAAGCAATAAGTGTCCCTAAAGAGGGGCGGGAGCTCTGTGTCCCGTGATGTACTCCAAGAAAAGGATTTTACAGGTAAGCTGTTATAAAAATCCTATTTTCTTTCTCGTACATCACGGGACACAGAGCGACATAGTCATTACTAATGGGATGTCCTAAAGCAATGCCAAATGAGGGGGGGATACACCATATATAAGCTGAGCGCTATCAGACATGAGGATCTTTTGCGGCCTGCAACACACTGCGCCCAAAGGCGACATCCTCCTGACTTCTAACGTCCACCTGGTAGAACCTAGTAAACGTGTGTACCGAAGACCATGTTGCGGCCTTACAGATTTGAGCCAGGGAGGCCTGGTGATGCACTGCCCATGAAGTTCCAACTGCTCTCGTGGAGTGCGCCCTAGCTTTGAACGGAGGCGGTCTACTTCTCAAGCCATAGGCTTGTATTATGACCTGTCGAATCCACTTGGCTAAAGTAGATTTTGACGCTGCCTGACCCTTTCTGGGGCCTTCCGGCAGAATAAACAAAGTATCCGTTCTGCGAATCTGAGCAGTGGCTTTTAGATAAGCTTTAACTGCTCTTACTACATCCAAAGAATGCAATAACTTTTCCTCTACCGAAGTAGGTTTGGGGAAAAAAGAAGGAAGAACCACATCTTGGTTCAAAATGAAACCTCGATACCACCTTAGGAAGAAAGGCTGGATGAGGACGTAACACTACTCTGTCCTTATGGATAACCAGATATGGCTCCTTACAGGACATAGCTGCTAATTCCGATACTCTTTTAGCCGAACAAATGGCTACTAGAAAAATCAATTTCCTGGTGAGAAGCACCAAGGAAATATGCTGTAATGGTTCAAATGGTTGTTTCTGTAGAACCGACAGAACCAAGTTTAGATCCCATGGACATATGGGAATATTAACCGGAGGACTAATACGCATCACTCCTTGTATAAAGGCTTTGACTAGTGAATGCGAAGCCAAGGGCCTTTGAAAAAATATTGACAAGGCCGAAATCTGACCCTTGATAGTACTCAAGGCAAGCTTCCTATCTACAGCCCACTGTAGGAAGTCCAGAATCCTACCTATTACGTACTTATGTGGATGCCATTTCTTGGCCTCACACCACGCGATGTACGCCTTCCAGATTCTATAGTAGATCTGCCTGGATACCGGCTTCCTGGCATTGATCATGGTAGATACCACAGCATTAGAGAGCCCTCTCTTTTTTAGAATGTGGGCTTCAATAGCCAGGCCGTCAAACCTAGGGCTGGTAAGGAAGGGTGGTATATCGGTCCTTGCGAAAGCAGGTCCGGATGACGTGGGAGAGTCCAAGGACTCCCCACTGAAATTTTACAATCTCCGCGTACCACGCTCTTCGGGGCCACGCTGGAGCCACCGGAATCACTGGTTTCTTTTCTACCCTGATTCTGCGGAGTAAACGAGGTAACCATTGTGGCGGTGTGAATGCATATATCAGCTTGGACTGATCCCAAGGGAACACTAGGGCATCCGAGCCGCAAGCTAGGGGATACCTTGTCCGAGAGACAAACCTGTCCCCCTTTGCGTTGAATCTGGATGCTAGAAGATCTACATCCGATGTTCCCCACCGCTGACATATTGTCCAGAAAACCTCGGGGTGAAGGGACCCTTCCTCTGGGCCTAATTGCTGGCGACTTAGAAAGTCCGCCTTCCAATTCTCCACTCCTGGAATGAATACCGCAGATATGGCTGGGACATATTTTTCTGCCCATTTCAGGATGTCATTTACTTCCCTCCGGGCTGCACGACTCCTGGTGCCCCCCTGATGATTGATATATGCCACTGCTGTGGCATTGTCTGATTGAATTCTGACAGGGGACCCTTGGAGTTTGGATGTCCATGCTACTAGGGCATACCGGGCTGCTCGTATCTCTAAGAGATTGATGGGCAGGGCCTTTTCTGCATCCGACCATCTGCCCTGGAGAGACTATTGCTCCAGTACTGCTCCCCAGCCTATAAGGCTGGCATCTGTAGTGACCACCTTCCAAGAAATCGGACTGAAGGATTTCCTTTTTTCCAGATTCTGGGGAACCAACCACCAACGGAGGCTCTTGCGAACGGAAGGGGACAAGGACATTGTAAGTCTAGGGCCTGAACTTTTTTGTTCCAGGCTGACAGTATGGCCCCTTGCAAATTCCTTGAATGGAATTGACCGTAGGGTACTGCTTCGAATGATGCCACCATTTTTCCCAGCAGCCTCATATACAGGCGTATGGACGGCTGTCTTTTTTTGTACCCACTAAGTGGATCAAATCTTTCAAAGACAACACCTTTCCTCGAGGCAAGAATATTTTTCTCTGGCCTGAATCCAACCTTAGCCCCAAGTATTCCAGACTTTTGACTGGTTTTTAGGGCTGACTTGTCTCGGTTGATAATCCAACCGTGAGATTCCAGATACTTGATTGTCTTGTGAACGACCACGTCTAGTTTTTTCACTGAGTGGTCTATCAGCAACAAGTCATCCAGATATGCCATTATCATTACACCTTGTGTTCTTAGATTGGCCAATAAAGGGCCAGAATTTTTGTAAACACTCGTGGTGCTGTGGCCAAACCGAAGGGTAAGGCTCTGAACTGAAAATGGCGCCCTTCTACTGCAAAGCGTAGAAATTTTTGGTGGACTGGAAAGATGGGAATGTGCAAATAAGCATCTTTGATGTCGATCGCGGCTAACCAATCCTCCCCTTGTAGGGCAGTGGCCACCGATCGGATCGACTCCATCGGAAAGTCCTGATATACAGGAATTTGTATAGCCCTTTTAGAATTAATATGGGCCTCCCGTCCGCGTTTGCTTCGGGACTGTAAAGAGGTTTGAGTAAAACCCGAACCCTCATTCTTCCAGGGGAACCTCCATAATTACTCCTTGGAGCAATAGTTGTTCTAGTGCCAACAGGAGGGACTCTCTCTTCCGGGGATCCCTTGGCACGTTTGACCTCAAAAATGGGAAGGAGGAGTCTTTTAACTCCAAACTGTATCCCAAACCTACTGCGGAGAGCACCTATCTGTCTTGATCGTGTCCCGCCAGGTCTCTTGCGAACAACTGGAGTCCTCCCCCCACCCGACTGAGTGGGGGCTTCAATGAATTTAACTTTGGGGGAGGTTTTGTACCTCCCCTGACCCAGGGTTTCTCATTACCCTGCTACTGTCCCTGTTTTTTACCCCCGGGAATTGACCGAGGAGGCCGTCGGAACTGTTACACAGCCGATGCCCCAGGGACTGGAGAAGCAGGCCTCTTAACCACTTGACCACTGGGCACTTAAACCCCCTTAATAACCAGACCAATTTTCAGCTTTCGGTGCTCTCACATTTTGAATGACAATTACTCAGTCATACAACACTGTACCCATATGAAATTTTTGTCCTTTTTTTCACACAAATAGAGCTTTCTTTTGGTGGTATTTAATCACTGTTGGGTTTTTTATTTTTTGCGCTATAAGAGAAAAAAGACTGAAAATTTTGTAAAAAAATGATTTTTTTTTCGTTTCTGTTATAAAATTTTGCAAATTACTATTTTTTCTTCATAAATTTTGGCCAAAATTTATACTGCTACATATCTTTGGTAAAAATAAGTACAAATTGGTGTATATTATTTGGTCTTTGTGAAAGTTATAGAGTCCACAAGCTATGGTGCCAATATCTGAAAATTGATCACACCTGAAGTACTGACGGCCTATCTCAATTCTTGAGACCCTAACATGCCAGAAAAGTACAAATACCCCCCAAATGACCCCTTTTTGGAAAGAAGACATTCCAAGGTATTCAGAAAGAGGCATTGTGAGTTTTTTGAAGTTGTCATTTTTTCCCACAATTCTTTGCAAAATCAAGATTTTTTTTTCACAAAATTGTCATATTAGCAGGTTATTTCTCACACACAGCATATGCATTCCACAAATTACACCCCAAAACACATTCTGCTATTACTCCCGAGTATGGCGATACCACATGTGAGAGACTTTTACACAGCGTGGCCACATACAGAGGCCCAACATGCAGGGAGCACCTTCAGGCGTTCTGGAGCACCAAGGCCAATTCTGACATTTCTCTCCTACATGTAAAAATCATCATTTATTTGCTAGAAAATTACATAGAACCCCAAAACATTATATATGTTTTTTTAGCAAAGACCTTAGAGAATATAATGGTGGTTGTTGCAACTTTTTATCTCGCACGATATTTGCGCAGCAATTTTTTTAACGCGTTTTTTACGGAAAAAAAATGTTTTGTGCTTAAAAAAAAAACAGTAAAGTTAGCCCAATGTTTTTGCATAATGTGAAAGATGAAGTTACGCCGAGTAAATAGATACCTAACATGTCGCCCTTAAAAATTGCGCACACTCGTGGAATGGCGCCAAACTTCGCTACTTAAAAAATCCCCATAGGCGACGCTTTACATATTTTTACTGGTTACATGTTTTGAGTTACAGAGGAGGTCTAGGGCCAAAATGATTGCTCTCGCTCTAACGTTCGCAGAGATACCTCACATGTGTGGTTTGAAAACCGTTTTCATATGTGGGCGGGACTTACGTATGCGTTCGCTTCTGTATGCGAGCTCACGGGGACAGGGGCGCTTTAAAAAAAAATAAAAATTTATTCTTCATTTTACTTTATTTATTTTAGTTTGACATGTTTTTCCGCCCTAAACATTTTTTTGATCACTTTTATACCTATTACAAGGAACGTAAACATCCCTTGTAATAGGAATATGGCATGACAGGTCCTCTTTACAGTGAGATATGGGGGGGGGTGTCAATAAGACCCCACATCTCACCTCTAGGCTGGGAAGCCTGAAAAAAATACAAAAAAAAAAAACAACAATCCTGGCTTTGATCGTAGCGGTGAGTCGGTAGAAGCACCGGAGGGCGGCGGGGGGGACATCCCCTCTCGCCTCCCGTAAGAATGATCAAGCGGCGGAACAGCCGCTATGATTGTTCTTATGGTGTAGGGAATCGCCGGCTGAAAAAGCCGATATCTGAATGATGCCTGTAGCTGCACCCATCATTCAGATATCTCCGCACAAAGTCAAGGACGTCATATGACGGCCGGAGGGCGGGAAGTGGGCATTGCAGAGTATTGCCGGGCATTGCGGAGTATTGCCGGGCATTGTGGAGTATTGCCGGGCATTGTGGAGTATTGCCGGGCATTGTGGAGTATTGCCGGGCATTGTGGAGTATTGCCGGGCATTGCGGAGTATTGCCGGGCATTGCGGAGTATTGCCGGGCATTGCGGAGTATTGCCGGGCATTGCGGAGTATTGCCGGGCATTGCGGAGTATTGCCGGGCATTGCGGAGTATTGCCGGGCATTGCGGAGTATTGCCGGGCATTGCGGAGTATATTGCACAGGGTATTGCGGAGGGTATTGCAGAGTATTGTGGAGGGTATTGCAGAGTATTGTGCAGGGTATTGCAGAGTATTGTGCAGGGTATTGCAGAGTATTGTGCAGGGTATTGCAGAGTATTGTGCAGGGTATTGCAGAGTATTGTGCAGGGTATTGCAGAGTATTGTGCAGGGTATTGCAGAGTATTGTGCAGGGTATTGCAGAGTATTGTGCAGGGTATTGCAGAGTATTGTGCAGGGTATTGCAGGGTATTGTGCAGGGTATTGCAGGGTATTGCAGAGTATTGTGCAGGGTATTGCAGAGTATTGTGCAGGGTATTGCAGAGTATTGTGCAGGGTATTGCAGAGTATTGTGCAGGGTATTGCAGAGTATTGTGCAGGGTATTGCAGAGTATTGTGCAGGGTATTGCAGAGTATTGTGCAGGGTATTGCAGAGTATTGCGCAGGGTATTGCAGAGTATTGCACCAGGGTATTTTGCAGAGTATTGCACCAGGGTATTTTGCAGAGTATTGCACCAGGGTATTTTGCAGAGTATTGCACCAGGGTATTTTGCAGAGTATTGGCAGGGTGTATTGCAGAGTATTGGCAGGGTATAGCACAGGGATGGCTGAGCAGGGATGGATGGATGGCTGGATCTGTGACTGCAATTGTCACAGATCCAGCCCACAGTGCTGCTGCTGCCATCCGCTCCCTCCCCCTCCCCTCTCACACTGTACCGATCGGTACAGAGAGGGGAGGGAGGAACCGGCGTCATCAAATGACGCCGGTCTGTTTACAAGTGATTGCTCCGTCATTTGACGGAGCGATCACGTGGTAAACGGCCGCTATCAGCGGCGATTTACCGCGATTCGTGATCCGCCGGGTCCTCTGGACCCGGCGGTCACGGAGTTTCCCGTGTGCGCGCCCCAGGGGGCGCGCGGGAGCGCGATTCTGGGAGGACGTTATATAACGTCCTCCCAGAGTTAAGCAACCACCCTGCCGCCGTTATTTGTCGGCAGGTGGTTGTTAAGTGGTTAAAGAGGGACCTCTAACTCTGTTTTTAACCGGCAAGAGCGTATTTTTACCGCTGGAAATTTTCTGGATATATTTGTCCAGGTTTTCCCTGAATAAGCGTCCACCATGAAATGGGACGCTAACCAGCCATTCTTTACAGGGAGCTTCAGCAGACCAGTTTTTGAGCCATAGGAGCCTACGCATATGTACTATAGACAGCGTAAGGCGGGAGGCCTGATGGACTGAATCCTCTATGGCGTCAACCGCAAAGCCTAAGGCTCTAGGTAGATCAGCTAGGGCAAAGCCTGCTGATCTGTCAAGTCCCTCAAGACCTGTTTCAACTGATCCTTCACTGCTTAGCAGACCCCAATAGCTGCTACTGCTGGTTGTATCACCAAGCAGATTTTCATAAGGACTCCAATCTTTTATCTATTGGGTTCTTGAACATTTGGACATTATCCACTGGACATGTCAGTGATTTATACATACAAG
The DNA here is from genome assembly GCA_029206835.1 of Rana muscosa. Classification (NCBI taxonomy): domain Eukaryota; kingdom Metazoa; phylum Chordata; class Amphibia; order Anura; family Ranidae; genus Rana; species Rana muscosa. The sequence goes on from CM055122.1 coordinate 4,742,553, forward strand.
AGATGGCTGCGTCCACTGTAGGGACCTTCCATTTTTTTTTTTTTTTTTGATGAACTCATCCTCCATGGGATAGACCACCGGAAATCTCTTGGGGGAATAAATATTTTCTCAGGACGTTCCCAATCCTGGTAAATGAGCCCTTTCAGTAAAGGGTGAAGTGGAAAAGAACAAACAGTCTGGGGGCTTCTAGCGACCCCAACGAGGATACAGTAGTGGTTGATGGTTCCGCAAGGTGCATTTTTAAATGCTGATCGGACCATGTTAGTCAGAGACTGAACCCATAATCTTTCAGCTTGAGATGCTGAGAAAAGGTTCCACCACTGTTGATTCCTCTATAACAGAATCAACCTCATCCTGATCCCCTTCAGGCAGGTCGATCCCTGTATGGGACTGTTGCTCTGCTAACAGGCACTCTGAAGGAGGAGACGGAGATCGGGCGTGCTTTCCCTGACAGGGAGGCAGCGATAAATGTTGACAATCTCTCTCTAATCCTCCCAGAGCTGAGGAAAAAACCTCCTCTGTTACATACACAGGAGCAGGTGAACTGAGGACTAGCCACAGTACCAAGTACCCCTGCGGGGTCTCTACGGTCACTTACCTCTGAACTTCAGGGGAGACTGGTGCAGCAGAAGTATGCCCAAGATCCTCCGAGCCCGATGAGACCCCCTTCGCTTCCTGGAAGATTCAGTTCCGGAGCTTCTGGACGGCATATTCCTAAGCCTAAAGCTGAGGTATTCCAGCCGTAATACACCACTTTTACTGAGAATAGTCTAGCACAATTGCTGCTATATCACAGTTGGTGTCTACTAATGTGCCTTTCTAGGGGATGCCTGTATCAACCGCTTGCTGTATGCCTTTAAATGTTGCCAGCTCTGTCTCTGTACTTCATAGCCAGCTCACTACAATATTGTGGTTTTTAACCTGCTGGGACGCCCGCACATGCGCAGAAGCGCTGCGGCGCGCACAGAGCGTCATCCCCCAGGCTCCGCCCCCTTTCCCGGCTCACCTCTATATATAGAGGCACGCGCACGCGCGCGGCCACGTGCGCCTTCGGCGCTAATTTCAAAAAACGGAAACAAGGGACAGGAGCCAGGGCCCCTCTTTGCCGCAGGCCGGGGGATGGACGAGCACTGCAACATGGCAGAGGAAGCAGTTTCCTATAAGAGAACTCACCATCTGCCTGGACTTTGCTCTCTGAGAAGAAACTAGTCCACATGACAAGAAAACATTCCACAGCGGCCTCTAGTGGACAAACACAGGTACCGCAGTCTAATATATTAAATATATATAAAAAAAAATTTTATTTTTTTTGACCACCATTAAAAATTATTACATTTTTTTTTTTTTTTTTTTTAGTAGTTACAGGCATGCACAGAATTTTGCGGGAATACCATTAGGTAACAGACAGAAAGACAAATTAGGCTTGGGGGTCCCCCAATAGAACCAAGTTCCTGGGGGCCCCCACTTACCTGTTCCCCGCCGTAGGACTTTGTTTGGTCCACAAAAGCCCAAACTTCACCTATCACGGCAGGCATTGTAATCAAACCTTCAGGGACCGGGTTCCCAAGGATTCCACTCCCCTGGACCTGTATAGCACCCTGCACAGAAAACATCTTGGTCGTGGGTATGACCAGAGCTCTGGATCCCAGGGTCCAGCTCTCCTAAGAGAAGCATTACAGGCAAAACCTTGCTCTTCTCTGCAAGGCCCGGGTACCGACCGTTTAGCTATGAAGCTTTTTTGGTCGGATCCGGAATAGCTTACTGAGGCCCAAAAGAACCTGTACGCAAGCTCAGTGAAAAACACATGTTTCTTCTTGGCCAACACCTTAGACACTGGCAAAAAACTGAGGTACTCCCGGATGGGAGGGGCTTATATAGGGGAGGGTACTTCCGGTTTTGGAAGTTGCCAGTGCCAGCACCTGACGGTATCTATATAACCCATTAGTAATGACTATGTCGCTCTGTGTCCCGTGATGTACGAGAAAGAAAAAATATTTTCAAAAATGGGAGGGGTGTTCTCACTTTTGTGAGATACTGTGTGTGTGTGTGTATGTAATATATATATACATATACATACACAGGTGAAACTGAAAATTTGAATATCGTGCAAAAGTTAATTTATTTCACTAATGGAACTTAAAAGGTGAAACTAATATATGAGATAGACTCATTACATGCAAAGCAAGATAGTTCAAGCCGTGATTTGTCATAATTGTGATGATTATGGCTTACAGCTCATGAATACCCCAAATCCACAATCTCAGAAAATTTGAATATTGTGAAAAGGTGCAATATTCTAGGCTCAAAGTGTCTCACTCTAATCTCCTGTTCTTGTATGCATTGCCAATATCGAACCTTTTCAGAGGTCCGATATTGTACTATGTACAATCCTTGTTTTATTGATTGCATGTAATGTTCTAATTTTCTGAGACTGTGGATTTGGGGTTTTCATGAGCTGTAAGCCATAATCATCACAATTATGACAAATCACGGCTTGAACTATCTTGCTTTGCATGTAATGAGTCTATCTCATATATTAGTTTCACCTTTTAAGTTGCATTAGTGAAATAAATGAACTTTTGTGTGTGCGCGTGTGTGTGTATACATATATATTCATTTATTTTAGTGTGATGTGTTTTTTTTAACTGAGACCCTTTTAATAAAGTGTATAATTTCTGCTTTCTTGTATTTCATTTTTAGAATCAACACTGCAGATTTGTTTTAAATAGGATATTAGCTATTGGAATGTTAGTTTTAAAATGGGTAAGTTAAATAAATAAAGCAATGCAAAAAAAATTCACTGAATTTTAGGACCTCTTCATGTTTTGTGCAAGAAAAAATACATGCTTTAAATCTTTCAATGCTCCACCAAATGAAAATCATAATAAAGGCACGAATTTGAAAATGTTTTGTACATTGCATTAAAATTTAGTACATTACAGCAGTGGTCATCAACCCTGTCCTCAGGGCCCACTAACAGGCCAGGTTTTATGTATTACCTTGGAGAGATGCAGACTAGAATACTGCAATCACTGAGCAGCAAATGATCTCACCTGTGATGTATTTCAGTTATCTTGCAAACCTGGTCTGTTAGTGGGCCCTGAGGACAGGGTTGATGATTACAGAGTTTTGTATAGCTTTGATTTGAATATATAAAAATGTTATGACTAAACAGCTTTAATATACAGAATTGCATTTCTATTTATGTGAAAACAATCCGTCTTGCAGCTGAAGTGTAAATGTGTTAATGCATTTCCATTATCCTTATATTTCTGTATGTATAGAATACACATTATGCAGGGCTGTTCTCTTTACTTGAGCATAGGAGGCACCAGCAAAAGTGGCTAGTTTTAAACCAGTATTGGCTCTGTAAAATACATTTGGGAAAATTAAAAATATCATTACTAACACTTTTCTGCCACTGTGGCCCTTTTTAATATGGCCAAGTCCAGATTCCAAAAATTCCTGCTGCCTGTTAGTAATTTTACTGTCACCTGCAGCATATTCAGGTAGTTCTTAGAAAAATTACACTATTAATGCACCAAATTAAAAAATTCCCTACAGTTTGTAGATAAACTGCAGATAATTTTAAGACCAACTGTAACTGCTGGCTCTAAGAAATTTCATTTGAAATTCTATCCATCTATATGGATAGAATTTCAAATGAAAATTCTTATGAGAATTTTTCGCACAAATTTTCATAACATTAGATTGTTCCTTGGCTTTTAAATTTCGATTTTTGGAATGAATGAACGAAAACCACATACACTGTTAGAAATTTGTTGGAGAAATTTTTTCCAAACTGCTCCTTCAAATTTTGTCGTTACTGCGGTTAGAAAAATCGATTTGACCCACCAGTAATTCGAGAAATTAACAAACCTCCTTTTCCCAGGAATTTTTGTTAGAAATTCTACCCATTTTTGGCCAACTTAACCACTTAAGGACCCCTCACTGTATATATATGTCGGCAGAATGTCTCGTACAGGCACAATCGCGTACCTGTACGTGGCCCTTTAACTGCCGACACCGGGGGTCGCGCGTGTGCCACCGGCGGCGTGCTCGCGAACCCCCTGCCTTCCCCATGGGTCCCGCAGACTCAGTGGCTGCGGGGATCCCCGCGATCGTCTCACGGAGGCATGGAGCGGGGAGATGTTAGTGTAAACACTAACATCTCCCCGCTCCCCTACTGACAATGTCAGCGATCTCCACTCTGTAATCAGAGCGGAGATCGGTGACGTTTCACTCGTAGCCATGCCCCCCTCAGTTAGAAACACGCCCCTAGGCACACATAACCCCTCCGGCGCCCCTAGTGGTTAACTGCCAGTGTAATTTTTACAGTAACCAGTGCATTTTTATTGCACTGATCGCTGTAAAAATGGCAATGGTCCCAAAAATGTGTCAAAAGTGTCCGATGTGTCCGCCATAATGTCGCAGTCACGAAAAAATCGCTGATCACCGCCATTACTAGTAAAAAAAAAAAAAAATTATGAAAATGCCTTAAAATGATCCCCTATTTTGTAAAAGCTATCATTTTTGCGCAAACTAATCAATAAACGCCGATTGCGATTTTTTTTTTTTACTACAAATATGTAGAAGAATAAGTATCGGCCTAAACTGAGGGAAATTTTTTTTTATATATATTTTGGGGGATATTTATTTTAGTAAAAAATATGTAATTTACTCTTTCGTCCATGGACCGACACAGCTTCTCTATTGACAAAGTGGGTATTATCCGTTAATTAGGAGTGACTAGGCAGAAAAACTTGTAAAAAGTGTTGCATCACACCTTCTACAGTACCGCCCAGGGGGCGGACCCTCTGGGTATACCCTCTCAGTCTGCATCTTCGCAAATCAGTTTTTTCCTGTCTAGCAAGGAGTAGGACATGGCTCCCTTCGGGCCCATTGGTCCGGGGAAAAAAGATATATATATATATTTTTATTTTTTTTGCTACATTTGTTGTTTCCTGCAATCTTTGAACAACTGCCGACTGGGTGCCAGGCTGGATCCTCGATCCTTGTAGTCTCCCCAGTTTCGGCCATCGAGCGTGTGCCGACCCTAGCTACGCGCTGGGTTTTCCACGACATGGCCGTCGCTCCACGGGTGGCCGGTGAGCTTACGCTCCAGGGCCTGCATCGGACCGCTCAGCTTCGGCTGACCTTACGGCCGAGTCGCAGCAGCCTGGCCGGTGAGCTTACGCTCCAAGGCTTGCATCGGACCGCTCAGCTTCGGCTGACCTTACGGCCGAGTCGCAGCAGCCTGTCCGGTGAGCGTCATGCTCCAGGGCATACATATGATCGTCCCTTCTGGGTCCAATCACAGCATGCCTGGCCAACAGTCACCTTCCGTGCGCAGACGATAATCTGTTTGGAATGTCTTCCAGCAGAATACATGCAGGATAGGTAAGTAAAACTCCCCTGCCTCGGCTGGGTGATTTAGCTGGACATTCCTGGAGAGATCATGTAAGTGGTTGTGGCCCCTTTCTTCCCTCTCTCCCTGTCTTTCCCTCCTCCCTGGGCTTCTAGCTAAAGGTTGCTGGGTGCTGGGGGTCACCTAGGGGGTCCCACTGGAGCGGGGCTGGCTGTAACTAACATTTAAAAGAAATGTCATTTTTTCTTACCTGTGTTTGTGTCCTTCCTCCTCCATGCTGTCGGTGGCCATTTTGAGGTGGTCCATGCCAAGTTTGGCCTCTTGTGACTGCCCGGCGGCCATCTTCCTGTGGTTCGGCCACACCCACTGGCCCCTATCAGCTGATCGGCGGCCATGTTTGTCCACCCTGTATGCAGATATTGCCGTTCGGCGGCCATCTTTTTGTGGGCTATGGCTGCTTGACCTCTATCTTCTGTCGGCGGCCATTTTCTTAGAGCCCACATTATCTTCCATACAGACATTTTTGGCAACCATTTTTCGAGAGCCTCCGGCCTCTAGGGTGCATTACACTGGTGCGAAAATTCACACAGGAAGTGCTGATAAAAGAAGCAGACTGACACAGCAGCAGGGGTACAGCATCACAGGCGCAGCATAGCAGTACCTATCCAGGGTGGTGAGTCCTCTGGGTGACCCGGCCTCTCTGCAGCACAGGAGGGTGGCCTATTGATATCTTGCCTAGAGCCCTGTGAGTGTCAGCGTGTGGTCAGCATGGCATCTGAGCCAGATGTCTTCTCCCCTGAAACACCAGATTTAGCAGCTGGTGCCCCTGAGGTGTCTATGAACGCTATGACTGCAATCCTAGAGGCGTTTGCTGCCAGGGTGGAAGCAGCACACGGGAATACAGGGGGTAGTAACGGCCCCATCCCCTGCAAGCTTCTGGGGATAATTCTGGTGCAGAACCAGTTCCAGCTACGGCTCGGGGCCCAGATTCTGACGCATCAGAGACTGCAGACCGTGACCGGACAGTGAGAATGACTCAAAGTCCAGGTCAGTACGCGAGACGGCTTTGGTATCTGACCTTATTACTGCAGTGCGGGATATGCTAAAATTGGAAAATACTGCAGAAGCAGCAGAGACTCCGGTCCACTTGGGTTTCATAGACCTGCCCGCACTGCTAAGGTGTTCCCTTGTGTGTCTTTTGATAAACTCTTATACAAGGAATGGGAGAACCCACTGAGGGTCTTTACAGCCCCAAAGAGGTTTGCGGTACGGTACCCCTTTTGAGGAGAGTTTTCTGAAGAAATGGACCTCTCCCCCCTATAGTGGACCCTCCGGTGTCCAGACTTAATAGAGCCACCACAATTCCTGTAGAAGGGGCTCCTGTTTTCAAGGACCCTGTGGATAAGAAGGCTGAAGCACTCGCTTGCTACCTATACTCAGTGGTAGGCTCGGCAGTACGCCCGGCATTGGCGGGGGCCCTAGTGTCTCACACACTTACTGAATGGGCAAGATTGCTACTCCAGGGGTTAAGGAGCGAGATGCTCCTCCTGATGAGATAACATTGGCCGACCTGTTGGTCCAGGGCCTTAGGTTTGTCTGCGAGTCAGACATGAATACTATTCCCCTGCTGTCTAAAACTTCGGTTTATGCAGTAGCAATACGCCGCCTGATCTGGCTAAAAGGCTGGTCTGCGGACCAGACTTCCAAGAAAGCCCTGTTGGCTCTGCCTTTTAAGGGCGACAGACTTTTTGGGGCTTCTCTGGATGACATCATCAAGGATGCCACAGGAAGTAAAAGCACTTTGCTTCCCCAAATTAGCAAGGATAAGGGGCCACGCCAAGGGCAAGGGCCCTCCTTTACTGCACACAAGTGGTTTTTTTCGTCCCCCTAGGGCGACAGGGAAAAGACCCCAGGCCGATAAAGCGCCTGCCCAAGGACAAAAGCGTCCCTGGTCCCGCATACCCAATAAGCCTGCGGACAAATTTGCGTCCGCATGAAGGTCCACCCCCACCCAGCTCTCGGGTGGGGAGACGTCTTCGCAAATTCGCGACTCAGTGGACAGCACTAATCTCCGACAGGTGGGTTTGCGAAGTAATCTCCTCAGGCTACAAGATAGAGTTTCTCTCTTGTCCACCGGACAGATTCAACACCTCCAATCTCCAGCTACTACCGACCCGTCGGGAGGCCCTGTATAGGGAACAGGGTTTTTACTCAAATCTGTTCTTTGTGCCGAAGAAGGAGGGGGTTCGTCCAAGCTTGGATCTCAGAGCCCTCAATTGCTTTGTGAAGGTACAAAGTTTTCGGATGGAGTCGGTTCGATCTGTAGTCACGGCTCTCCATCCGGGGGACTTTCTGGCCTCCTTGGACATCAAGGACGCATACCTGCATGTCCCCATATACTCCAGACACCAGAGGTTTCTGCGATTTGCTATCGGGAAGGACCACTACCAGTTTGTGGCCCTCCCGTTGGGCCTTGCCTCAGCACCCAGGACGTTCACCAAGGTGCTCGCTCCGATTCTGGCACTTCTAAGACAGCGGGGTATCGCTATCACAGGCTACTTATACGACCTTCTGCTGAAGGCCCCTTCAAGCTCAGAATTAGAGGTAAGTGTGTCCATTACCTGTCAGACTCTTCGAGACTGGGGTTGATTCTGGATTCTTCAGAGGCAAAGGTATTCCTCCCTGTGGAGAAGTTGCAGACCCTCCGGGCTGCAGTACGGCAGCTGACTTCCAGGAATTGGTCGTCACTCCGTTTTTTGCATGCGAGTGTTGGGCCTCAGGGTAGCCTCCTTCGAGGCGGTTCCATATGCTCAATACCACACTCGAGTGTTACAGAAGGAAGTTCTGTCCAGATGGAACAGATGTCCATCATCTCTGGATTATCAAATCCGAGTGAGCCACATAGTCAGGAGATCCCTGGTATGGTGGCTGACAGCACCGGCTCTAATGGCCGGGAAGTCATTTCTTCCGGTTTACTGGATAGTGATCACGACAGACGCCAGCCTTACAGGTTGGGGTGGAGTCTGGGGTGTTCAGTCGGCGCAAGGTCGCTGGACCCCAGAGGAAGCCCTCCTGCCGATCAATGTCCTGGTAATCCGGGCGATCAGGCTGTGCCTCTTCAAATGGTCTCAGAGGCTGCAAGGGCGTCCAGTCAGGATCCAGTCAGACAACGCCACAGCAGTGGCATATGTCAATCATCAAGGAGGAACAAGAAGCTCAGCTGCAACATCGGAGATCGCTCGCATCCTGAAGTGGGCAGAGAGGAGCGTACCGGCACTGTCGGCCGTGTACATTCCGGGTGTGGAAAACTGGCAGGCGGACTACCTGAGCCGCCAGATGCTGGACCAGGGAGAAGGGTCCTTACACCAGGAGTGTTCCAACTCCTCTGCCAAAGATGGGGCACACCAGACGTAGATCTTCTGGCTTCCCGACTCAATCAGAAGGTATTGAGATTTGTGGCCCGGTCAAGAGACCCATGGGCAGACGCAACGGACGCGTTGGTAGCATCGTGGGGTCAGTATCGGCTAATCTATGCCTTCCCTCCCTTAAGGCTTCTTCCTCTTCTGCTCCGCAGAGTGGAGGCAGAGGGAATTCCAATGATCCTAATCGCTCCAGATTGGCCTCAGCGTCCTTGGTACGCCGATCTAGTACGTCTGGTAGCAGACGTCCCCTGGCGCCTACCACTACGGAAGGACCTGCTATCGCAAGGTCCCATATTCCATCCTGCTTTACAGTCATTGGCTTTAACGGCATGGCTGTTGAGAACCAGGTACTGAGAGACCGGAGCCTGTCAGACTCGGTAATCTCTACTATGAGAAGTGCTCAAAAACCGTCCTCTAGGAAGGTCTATCACCGCACTTGGAGGGCCTACATCTCCATGTGTGAGGAAATGAAATGGCATCCGCGTACCTATTTGGTTTCCAGAATCCTGCTGTTTTTACAGCATGGGGTGGACCAAGGGCTTGCCCTAAGTACGATTTAAGGGACAGATATCTGCCCTGGCTGTCTTTTTTCAGCGACCCCTGGCGACTCACTCTCTCGTAAGTACATTTGTGCAGGGGGTCCGACGTGGCCCCTCCGGTCCGTCCCCCGTTACCTCCGTGGGACTTGAACCTGGTCCTCTCGGTGCTTCAGAAGGCACCGTTTGAGAATATTAGAGATATTCCCCTGTTGACACTTTCTCAGAAAGTGGTCTTTTTGGTGGCTGTTACGTCAGTTAGACGAGTCTCTGAGCTGGCAGCCTTGTCCTGCAAGGCTCCCTATTTGATTTTCCACAAGGATAAGGTGGTGCTGCGGCCGCAGCCTTCCTTTCTTCCGAAAGTCGTTTCGGCTTTTCATCTCAACGAAGACATTGTACTTCCATCCTTGTGTCCTCAGCCGTCGAATCCTAAGGAGTCGGCGTTGCATTCCTTGGACGTTGTCCGAGCTTTGAGAGTATACCTATCTGCTACTTCCCTGTTCCGGAAGTCAGACTCCCTGTTTGTTTCGGTGGCTGGTCCCAAGAAGGGCCAAGCAGTCTCATCGGCCACCATCTCTAGGTGGATCCGACAGATAGTAATCCAGGCTTACGCCTTAAAGGGTCAGGCGCCCCCCTTTCCTGTCACGGCGCATTCGACCAGGGCAATAGGTGCCTCTTGGGCTTTCCGACATCAAGCGTCTGTTTCCCAATTATGTAAAGCGGCGACTTGGTCGTCCGCACACACTTTCACAAAATTCTACAAAATTGATGTAGGTGCATCTTCGGATGCCTCTTTTGGCCGCAAGGTTTTGCAAGCGGCTGTTTAGAGTTGCAACTCCTCCGTTGGAGGAGTGCTGTTTTGTGTTTGGGGTGAAGTTTATTTTTATGCTGTTACCACCCCTCGTTTTTTCTCTGACACTGCTTTGGGACGTCCCACTTTGTCAATAGAGAAGCTGTGTCGGTCCATGGACGAAAGAGTAAATAGGATTTTTTACTCACCGTAAAATCCTTTTCTCTGAGTCCATGGACCGACACAGCACCCACCCCTCCTTTTAAGTTTGTACTGCTTTTTGACGAACTGATCTGCGAAGATGCCGACTGAGAGGGTATACCCAGAGGGTCTGCCCCCTGGGCGGTACTGTAGAAGGTGTGATGCAACACTTTTTACAAGTTTTTCTGCCTAGTCACTCCTAATTAACGGATAATACCCACTTTGTCAATAGAGAAGCTGTGTCGGTCCATGGACTCAGAGAAAAGGATTTTACGGTGAGTAAAAAATCCTATTTTTTTCAAAATTGTCGCTCTATTTTTGTTTATAGCGCAAAAATAAAAACCGCAGAGGTGATCAAATACCACCAAAACAAAGCTCTATTTGTGGGAAAAAAAGGAAGCCAATTTTGTTTGGGAGCCACATCGCACGACCGCACAATTGTCAGTTAAAATGACGCAGTGCCGAATCGCAAAAAGGGGCCTGGTCATTATGCTGCGTATTGGTCCGGGGCTTAAGGGGTTAAAGTGATATTAAAGGTTCAAGTTTTTTTTTTTTAAATAACAAACATATCATACTTGCCTCCACTGCGCAGTCCGTTTTGCACAAAGTGGCACTGATCGTCCTCTTCTGGGGTCCCACGGCGGCTCTCGCGGCTCCTCTCCGCATTAGATAACCCCCTCTGGGAAGCGCTCTCCCGAGGGGGTTACCATGCGGGTGCGCTCTTGTGTCATACACTTGGCATCCAAGGTACATTAAGGACCGCTTACTAACTGGAATGGTACCAGCTGATTGGTGAATAGAAAATGTGGTACCAATTTTCTAAAAAAGGACAGAGTTACACACTTGGAAACTACAGACTAGTCATTCTAATATCAATAGTATGTAAACTATTGGAATGAATGATAAGGAACCATATCCAAGAACTTGATGAGCATAGTATCGAATGTAGTAACTGCTATGGATTTATGACCACTCTTGCCAGACCAACCTTTTAACATTCTATTGGGAGGTAAGATCTAATTTGGATAGAAGGCCTGTGGATTTCACTAAGGCATTTCATACAGTACCCCATGAACACCTAATTTACAAATTAGGGCGTTGATGAGTTTTTATTTACCTGTAAAGCAAACTGGTTGTAGGAATGGTTGTGTCTAAAGGGTGATTATGGCATATTTTCTGGATGGTCTGGAGTTGAAAGTGGGGTACCCCAGGGCTCTCTCCTGGGGATAATTCTGTTTTTATTTGTACATAAACCATATAGAGCATAGGTGTCAAACACAAGGCCCGCAGGCCGAATCCGGCCCTCCAGGTCATTTCATGTGGCCCTCGCACCTCCAGCCCTCACATCTGGTCCTCCTCCAGACCCTTACTTTCTGCTTTTAAGCAATGCATCCAGCTTCTTCCCAGCAGCAACAAAAGGAAAGGGGGGTACACTGATGTAAGGGAGAGTGGTGGACTCAACTTCTGATGGTGGGGTGGCTCTTGACATCTATGGTAAGGGGAGGGGATGCGCTCAACATCTAATCTTACAGATACAACCGGCCCTTTTGAGGGCAGTCATAATGCTGATGCGGCCCACGATGAAATTGAGTTTGACACCCCTGATATAGAGGCTGAATACAATAGTTCACTCTTGAGGTTTGATTTACTAAAACTGGAGACTGCAAAATCGAGTGCAGCTGTGCTTGAACTGGAGAGAGATTGACTGGTAGCCGGAGCCACGTGGATGCCGACTACACTTGCCTGCTATTGCCAGTCAATATTCACACATCACTAATAGAGTCAGGGTCCCTCTTGGCACCCTCCGTTGGTCTTTTACATACATTTTTTTCCAGGACCCTGGCCACCATTATGCCATTTTCTCATTGTTTTGTCCCATGGGCATAAATACCCAAATATACCTGTAAGTGCAATTGGTCCTCCTTTAAATGAGCCTGATTATGCTAATTATTGGATAGTCCTTTTGTTACAAGAAGTCACCTATTCGGCGAAACATGTTGAGAATGTAACATCATGGAAAATTGATGATGTGGTATTTCAACTGGTTTCTGGCAAAAAGACTATGATATGGTTGTTTTATTTTAATTGTGATTCTAATGGATTTTCAATAAACCGTTTGGTAATTTTTACTGAATACTTGCGTACTGTCAGAAACCATGAATCAGACCGAGACCGAAGTACAGTTAAATCGCATTTGTTTAATAATAATAATAAAAAGGTAAACAGAGTAAGCATAGTCAAAAACATGCCAGAGTTCAATAACCGGATCCGGTATTCAGCCGAACAAATGTCAGAGAGCCAGAGATGAAGGTATTAGTACAGCAAGCAGGATCAGGAACCAGAAGGGACCTCAGCCAGGCAAGTCTTCAACAGGTACGCAGGAGAAAGTCTCTGTCACGTGACCAAGGCGAAGGCAGAGAGCAAGTGAACTTGGAAGGCTTTAAGTAGGCAGGACTGACGAGCCAGATCATCAACAGGTGAGTCACTGTGCAGAGATAGGAGCTGAACGGTCAGCCCAGAGAAGGAAGGGCTGGGCCCAGCCCTGACAGTACCCCCTCCTCAATGACCCCTCCCCCTCGGAGGACATTGTTAATAAACTCCTGAAAAACTGCCGGAGCGTTAGAGGCCAAAAGGCATTACGAGATGCTCATAATGACCTGTTCTGGTATTAAACGCAGTTTTCCACTCGTCGCCCTCCTTAATACTGACGAGATTGTATGCCCCTCTCAAATCAAGCTCCGTGAAAACTGTTGCTCCCTTGAGGCGGTCAAATAACTCTGTAGGAACAAAAGATGATTAGGACAGCCGCACTCCAATCCAACGTAGCTTTATTGTAAAAAATGGAAACAAGCACTAAAAGTCACAGCAACGAAACCCAGGACAGCTGACGTGTTTCACATTACACTTAGTGTTTACTCATAGCTTGAGTAAACACTAAGTGTAGTGTGAAATGTGTCAGCTGTCCTGAGTTTCGTTGCTGTGACTTGTTAACCATTTTTTACAATAAAGCTACGTTGGATTGGAGTGCGGCTGTCCTAATCATCTTTTGTTCCTAATTGCCATGTGCATTGCCGGCACCCTTGGTTCCTGAGAGAAAGGTTGCAGCCAAGTTGGACCTGCTTGGAGCGGCAATTTTTGTTTTTCAAATAACTCTGTAATCAACGGAATCAGATAGGCATTCTTAATGGTGAAACGATTGAGACCCCTATAATCGATACAAGGTCTCAGTTCACCACTCTTCATCTTCACAAAAAAGAAACCAGCACCAGCAGGAGATGAGGATTTGCGGATGAAACCTCGAGAAAGTGCGTCTGCAACATACTCCTCCATGGCCTTATCCTCCAAGACCGACAAAGGGGAAACCCAGCCGCGAGGGGGTATGGCACCAGGTTGAAGGTCAATTGTGCAATTATACGACCAGTGTGGAGGCAAATAACCGGCTTGACCTTTGTCAAAGACATCGCTAAAATTGCAATACTCCTCCGGCAGGGAGGAGAGTGAAGAGGTGCACAGGACCTTGGCTACCCTCTGGAAGCATCTCTCACTGCACTGAGCCAATCAAAAGACGGGTTGTGCCTCTGTAACCAAGGGTAACCAATAACCAGCGGAAACTTAGGTGAGGAAATAACTTGGAATTGGATTATCTCATGGTGAAGAGCCCCATGGACAACGGAACAGTCACATGGGCAGGCTGTAGAGGTCTCCCGTCAAGAGCCTCAATGACAAGTGGAGTGTCACGCAGCTGCAGCGGAATCGAGTGCTTCGATACAAAGGCAGCATCAATGAACAGGCCTGCAGCCCCGAAGTCGATTAGAGCCTGTATCTCGACGGACGACTCAGCCCAAGACAGGGTAACCGAAACATAGAACCTCTATCCCTTCTTCACTATGGTCTGATCATGACACGTTTGTTTTTAGTGTGTCTCGCTCGTGCCTCTTTCAGTGGCAAATTAATGAGTCCTTTTGACCACCCGGGCCACGTGTCAAGAGATCCAGTCCTATATACAGACATATTTTGCTGACAATGTAGGCTCCGTCATTTCAGCCATGTACCTGTGGGAAACCCATAAGGCTACAGTCCGGGGTCATAATATTCAGCTTCCTTCTGCACATAAATGTGACATGGAATGTCGCAACGCTGATCTACAATCTCTTAGCGGCTGCAGGCGCAATTTGAAAGGCACATTCCACTGCTGCGCATAGAAGGGCATGTTATACCCTGGCGACAGAACTAGATCTTCTTTGCGCCTCCCAAGCTTAAAAGGCCTTGCGGTGGTCTAGGCACAAGTACTATACATGTGCAGATAAACTGTGGCCCATGTTGGCCAAGAAATTGAATTTGGTTTGAAAACTGTACAGACCTGTTCGGCTCCGGACATGAGCAAGGGGGTCTTGCCTCTAACCCTTTACAAACCCTATCTGTTTTTTTTTAGTTCCTTTCCTCACTCTATACTAAACCAAGTCCATTCCCCCAGCAAGCAGAGCAGTTCTTCCGGGAACTAAACCTTCCTTCGCTCCCAGGCGGGGCACACGATGCTCCCAATGCAAGCATCTCGGAAGTTGAAGGCAATCAAATCCCTGAAGCTTTCCAAGGCCCCAGGTTCTGACAAATTCTTAGGTCTTTACTACAAGACGTTCTCTGCGCTGTTGGCACCTCACCCTGCTCGCTATTTCAAGGCTTTGAAGCACAACTTGTTGCCCTCTCCAGGCACCTTAAGGGCTCATATTTAAATGGTCCCAAAAAGCCAGAGCACCCCAGGCCTTCCAACCAATATCCCTCCTGAACCATAACCTGAAGATTCTAAGTAAAATCCTGAGCACATGCATCAATATATAGGCCACTTGATCTATAGGGATCAGGTGGGCTTCATCCCAGGGAGACAGGCCGGTGATGATGTTCGTAGTAAGTGGTCCATCTTATTCATCTTTTACATCTCGTAAAATCCATGGTTTCCTTCTCTCCTTGGATATCTATAAGGCTTTTGACACCTTGTCATGGAAATAGCAAGGCTTCCCCAAAACCCCAGGGAGAGAGCACAAATTGCAGCTAACCTTGATTAATGCTTTATATTCTGCTCCCACTGCTTCAGTTAAATATGCCGGGTACTTCTCTGCAGCCTTTTCTATGCACAAGACAGGGTTGCCCCCGGCCCCAGCCTTGTTCCTCTTGGCCTTAGAACCTCTAGCGCTTGCACTTCAAGTTAAAAGGAGGTGGATTTGCGGGACGGTGGAGGGAAGGAAGAGGATGGGGGGGGGTTTTATTTTTTTTTGGTACTGGGGAGTTGGATTGTTGTAAACAATAATTATGCCTCCTTATAAATAAACAAAACACTAATGTCACGGTAGTCAATAAGAGGGAAGGAAGATGAAGGAGGGAGGGAGGGGAATGGAGAAGGAGGGCACGTTGCATGTTTAAGTTTAAAATACGAGAGGGAGGGGGGGGCTGTGTGGCTCTCACAGATATAATTAAATTATTCACTTTCTTTTTTTTTTTTTTTTTGAGGCAGAGAAAGATATCCATGTCTCCTTAAAAATCAATGAAAACGGAGGACACGAATATTAATTTAAGGGGGAAAAGGGAGGGTAAGGGTAGAATAGGAAAGGGGAAAGAGGGCACTAGGCACTTAAAGTTAAAAGGAGGATTTGCGAGATGGTGGAGGGAAGGGAGGAAGGGGAAGGAAAAGGATGTTTTTTTTTTTTTTTTTTAAGGGGAAATGGAGGTAGAGAGGGACACTCGTGACCTCCCATAAATAAAGGAAAAGAAAAAGGAAAGGGGAGGGAGGAAAGAGAAGGAAAAAGGAAGGGGAAAAGAGAGAAAAAAGGAGAGAGATAACAGAGGCCATGCAAGTTACCGTATTTATCGGCGTATAACACGCACTTTTTTCCCCTTAAAATCAGGGGAAAATCGTGGGTGCGTGTTATACGCCGATACTCCGCCGATTCCCCTGCTGAAACGAGCGAGCGAAGCCGAAGTACACTTGGCTTTACTCGGCTCCTCTCGCAGTCCCGCCCATCTCTGACTGCGCCGCTGACATAGAGAAAGCCGAGTGTACTTTGGCTAGTCTCGGCTCCTCTCGCAGTCCTGCCCCTGACTGAGCAGAGCCGAGTCTAGCCGAAGTACACTCGGCTTTCTCTGTCAGTGGAGATGGGCGGGACTGCGAGAGGAGCCGAGTCTAGCCGAAGTACACTCGGCCCCGCTCGCTCCTCTCCACAGAAATCGGCGTCAAATTTAAAAAAACGCCGAGACTGACAAGGCTGCAAAGGCACTGGGCAAGGCTGCAGATGGACAGATGGACACTGGGCAAGGCTGCAGATGGACAGATGGACACTGGGCAAGGCTGCAGATGGACAGATGGACACTGGGCAAGGCTGCAGATGGACAGATGGACACTGGGCAAGGCTGCAGATGGACAGATGGTCACTGGGCAAGGCTGCAGATGGACACTGGGCAAGGCTGCGTGCTGCATTTAAATGTAAGTTTTTTTTTTTCCTTAAAATTCCCTCCTAAACTTGGGGTGCGTGTTATACGCCGGCGCGTGTTATACGCCGATAAATACGGTAATTAAAAAGGAATGAAGAGAGGGAGAAGAGTAAATGATGTTTCAGGATAGACCCATTTTGTTGAAAGTGTATGTATTGTCTAATTTTTTGTAATGTATATGTGTTTATTGGTAATGAAATGAAGGATATACTGTATGTATGTATGTATGTATGTACAAGAAAACTTGAATAAAAATAAATTTAAAACCAGAACCTCTAGCGCTTGCACTTCGTGCATGCCAAAACGTGACCGGAGTTCCTTATGCAGGCCATGACTTCAAATAAAGCCTCTTTGCTGCTGATGCCCTCCTGACCTTGACTAACCCCCTTACAACTCTCCCTAACCTGCTACACCTCTTGACGTGCTTCTCGTCTATCTCGGGCCTTCGTATTTACTTGGAGAAATCTGTGGCTCTAAATGTCTCACTAGACCCCAACCTGGTCGCACGCTTGCAGTCCCACTTCCTTTTTTGCTGGGTATCTTTGTCCATAGATTATCTGGGAGGTTGACTGACCCCCACTTACTCCTCACTATTTGCTGCCAACTACTACCCCCTGTTCAGATCATTGACTGCCCTTATGCAGTCATGGCAATTCCCACACCTGTCCTGGATAGGCCGTAAATGACAGTCTTACCTAAACTCTTGTACTATTTCCTTACCTTACCAGTGCAAGTTCCTTTGCATTTTCTACGTCTGCTCCAGAGCAGGATACTACGCTTTATCTGGGCTAATAAACCCCCCAGAATTTCCATAGCCACCCTCTTCATACATAGATTACAAGGAGGCTTGGGGGTTCACCACATCTCCAATTACTACCTGGTCGCCCAAATCTCCCAATTGACGCTACTCTATGCTTCCTCCAATGTCCCCCTGTGGGTGCTTTTGGAGCTCCTCAGTTGTGCCCCTCTCTCTATACACGTGTTTTATAGCTCCCTCAGAAACTCTGCCCAACCTCATTATGCCCACTCATGCACCATAGCTTAAAGTTGTGGGGCTCGGTAAGGTACTCAAGCTCCCTTATGTCTCCCCTGTTGCCTATTACTAATAATCCCCCGTTTCCCCCTGGCCTCGACCAGTCTCAGGTGTTCACGTGGTGGACCTCCCAGGGTCTTACCGATGTATGACTTTTGTTGACCACACGTACCCCACCGACATGGTCCTGCACTTTGTGAGTCCCACGAAGCTCCCCAGTCAGAATTCTTTTGTTTTCTTCAGCTTCAACATTGGATAGCTTTGCTATGGTGTACCTCCGTTCCAGACAACCACTTTTGAACACATCTGTCCATCTGTCAACATTCCCCGGGTGTTAACTCCACTCTCTACACATCTTTGAATGGCCCGATCATCTTTCACCTCACTTTCCTATGTGGCCAGTGGGAATGAGCTCTGGGTACTGACATTGACCTGGTAGATTGGAGCAAGGCTCGGTCTTCTGTAGCTAAATGTTCCTTCAATGCTGCCATCTAGGAGACAGTGTACAGAGGGCTGCTGCAGTGGTATTGGGTTCCAGCACGTATTGCCCATGCCAACCCAGGCTCTAGTAATTGCGGTTTCTGGGGATGTGACCATTGAGGGGATGTTTTACATACTTGGTAGACCTGCCCACGATTAGTGGGATTTTGGTCCAGAGTGTTTAGTTTGCTGTATTCCCAGTTTCATTTGAATGTCCGAAAGGATGCTAAATTCACACAACTACATTGCCCTAACCCGGGTTTGTTCACTCGTCTGGAAAAATTGGCAATCTATCTGTTTATAGCGGCTAAAAGGATAATTGCTCAGGCATTGAAGAAGCCTACAGTCCCCTTTCAGGGAGTAAAAAAACATTTGACAACCATGATTGTCAATGAACAAATGTCTAGTATTCTTAAAGACGTGCATGCCAAGTTCCTTAAAGTTTGGGAGCCATGGGTGACTTATGCCTTTCCTGAACTCACACTGACCAGTGTGGGTCGGCTCTGACTGGTATCTTGGGTGATCTCTGGTCCCTTACTCCTTCTTTGTCACCCTACCCTACCTCCTACATTTCTCTTTTGACTTTTCTCTGTTTTCTATTTACTCTTACCAGGGCCCTTAGCTCTCTTTAGTTGTCGATGGATGCCCAGGACTATTTAAATACAGAGTTATTACATACTTGTCCTGGTTAGCCCCAAATATATATATATTCTGCACTCTGGCTTTCTGTGATCGTTTTAGACAGGAGGCCTTCTCTCCTCTGTTTATGTTGTCTGTTTCATGTTTTTTTCATGTGCCAGTCCTTAGCCCCTGCGTGGACAGTCTAGGTGCCTTTTGGTATTTTTTGTATGTTTTTTATTTTTCATTTGCTCAATCAATACATGTGATTTGTGCATTTAGTCTTACACATTGATATATAAACAAAAGCATATTAAAATTCCTGTCCATACAAAAAAAAAAAAACCTAATCAATTTACAGTACAACAGTGACATTTTAATTTTTCCCTTTTACTCCCCCCCCCCCACCCAACCCTTTGAATCTTAGCAACCTGGGTCTTTTCTCCTGTTCGCAAACTCTCCCAAATCTAGTGCATTGTCATTAGCGCATTTAACTTATTCCCCCCCCCCCCAACCGCCCCATAGGTTTCTACATCAGGAGCCTATCCTTTACCAGTTGTATTGACACAAGGCTAGGATCCTCCAGCCATGGTTGCCATATAAGATTGAATTTATCCACTGCCTTTCTACGTCTGTAGGTGAGCCGTTCTCTGAAAAGCAAGAAATTGACATACGCAATCCACTGCTTCCCTGTGGGAACCGTCTCTGCTATCCAATATCGCGCTATTAGCTTTCTAGCCAGGTACATCAATCTTGTTATCATATAGTACCTTCCTTGTGGGAACTTTTCAGCTTCAATAACCCCAAGCAGGTACACCAAAGGGTCCAAGGGTATAGGTACCTGGGCCACTCTTGTGATGTTCTGGGAAACCTCCTCCTAGTATCTGTGGAGTTTTGGGCACCTCCAAATTAGATGTATAAAGTCCCCTTGCTGTACTTTGCACTTTGGGCACAAGGGGGAGTCCCTTCCTCCCCACTTGTAAAGCTGTACTGGTGTTCTATAGGCCCTATGCAGAATAAATAATTGTGATAATTTGTGGGACGCTGATACAGATACCGCCGGAATAGAGTCCAACGCCATATCCCACTGGTCCCCATCTATATCTCCGATGTCTTCTGCCCATTTACTACGACATCTAAGGGAGGCATAGTCCTGTATTGAGGATAGTAATTCCGCATATGTTTTTGATATTAGTCCTCTCCGGGTATCCGCCTGGAGGACCTCCATCAGCAGACGTGTCGATGATATTACTAAGGATTGTGTCATTTGCTGTGCCTGCAGAGCATGCCGAAGCTGAAGATATTGATAAAAGCCCCTTGGGGCTAACTGGAATTCCTGGCACATCTGTTTGTATGTTTTTAACACTTCTCCCTCGTACAGTTGCGGAAAAAAACAAATCCCTCTCTCTTTCCAGGAGGTAAAGCCCTCTAGGTCCTGTAACTCTGGGTATCTAGGGTTTTGCCATATCGGGGTAAAGGGCAGTGGGCCCTTTAACCTCAAAGCCTTCCGGATCTCCCCCCAGACCTTTTTAAGGAGAATACCCGTAGGTGCAAAGTGTGGTATACTAGGTAGGTCCATCTCCAAATGAGATGCTGCCTTTAGTGTAGGAGCCACCGTAGTCACCAGGATACTTGTAGGATCCTCTTTTTCTTCCCTGCCCCATCCCACCAACTGCTGGAACTGTGAGGCCAGAAAATACATTTTGGGGTGGGGTACTGCCAATCCCCCCTGTCCTTACTATATTGCAGGGTGGTTAAGCTTATCCTGGCTATCTTTTTTTTCCATATCAAATCCCGCATCAGGGTATCTATTCGTTTTAACCATTTATTTGGGATCCACATAGGGGAGTTGTGAAAAACATATAATAACTGTGGGGCCCATACCATTTTTATTAAATTTGCCCGTCCCACCACTGACAGAGGGAGCTTGCACCAGCTATTGCATTTCCCTCTCTGTCTTTCCAGTAGTGGGCCCAGATTCAGCTGAAGATATTCCGCTGGATCCGGGGATACCAATATCTAAAGTTTTTGGTTATGGCGATCTGCTCCGCACCAGCTGGTAGTGGTTCTGTCAACGGATCTATGGGCATTATTGTTGATTTAGACCAGTTTATAGTAAAACCTGAAAAACCTCCGAAATCTCCTATGATACCCATCACTGTTTGCAACGATGCGGCTGTATCCCCCAGATAAATAAGTGCATCATCCGCATATAAGGAGATTTTTTTCTTCCCTTTGACCCCTACGAAAATCGCAACCTGTCCGAGGCTACACTCCACACCTTTCTATACTGATATATGAGTGACTGGCGGCCTGTCGGTGTTCCCTCGCCCCCCCCTCCCGCTATCGTCACTAGTGGGTCCGCGGTTGGCTGCACCCATTTGGGGCATAGAAATCGCAGGAATCTGTCCCGGTCCACTTTATCTATATGAAATATCTGCGACAGCTGGGCAGCTAAGTAGTACGCACTAAGGTTGGGTAGTGCCATTCCGGAAAGGTCCCTAGGGTTCTTCAACTTGCGCCATGGGAGCTTGTGCCTAGCATTGCCCCATATGAACGGCTTAAGGAGAGTTTCCAGAAGTTTGAAATGCCGAAGCACCAGGTACACCGGGGAATGCCAAATCATGTAAAGTATTTTGGGCAATATAACCATTTTCACAAGGTTGATGCGGCCCATCACTCCCAGTGGGAGACGAGCCCAGATTTGTGTCTTGTGCTTCAGCATCTCACACAGTGGTGAGATATTCAGTGGGATGTAGTCTGCGGGAGTCGGGTAGTCCGATTCCCAGATATTTTATTTCAGCTACTCTTTGGAATGGGAGAACGGCTCTGTCTCTGAGTGGTGGGAAGTTATCTAAAGGGAGTATTTGGGACTTGTCCCAATTTATTCGGAGACCGGAGAACACTCCGAAGCGCTCTATTAGGTTTAATGCTAATGGGAGAGATTCGCTCGATTCGTCTAAATACAACAGGGTGTCATCTGCATATGTGCTTATTTTCTCAACTACCCCTCCCCTCTGGAGTCCCACTATTCCCGGGTGAGATCGTATGGCGATAGCGAGTGGCTCTGCCACCAAAGCATAGAGCAGCGGCGACAGGGGGCAGCCCTGTCTCGTACCTCTAGATAAGGGGAATTGTTCCGAGGGCCATCCAGTGGCTAGGACCCTAGCTACCGGGGACTGATAGAGGAGCCGCACCCATTTTATGAATTTAGGACCTAGACCAAACCTGTCAAGGCAGATCCAAAGATACCTCCACTCGACCGAGTCGAAGGCCTTGGCCGTATCCAAGGCCACGACCACCCGCGATCCCGGATTATCATGTGTTGTCTGAAGGTTGATGAAGAGTCTCCTAAGGTTGAAAGAGGTGTTTCGGTTTGGCATAAAACCAACCTGGTCCTCATGGACCAGTGACAGGATAACTGCGTTGAGGCGGATGGCAAGTACTTTAGCAAGTATCTTGATGTCCACCTGGAGCAAAGATATGGGACGATACGATTCCGGAAGGTGCAAGTCCTTACCGGGTTTGGGGATTAAAACTATGACGGCTTCTCTCATGGAGGGTGGGAGTTCAGAGCTTTCAAATATGGATTCATACAATGCAAGAAGCCTGGGGACAAGTACCTCCGAGTAGGTCGAGTAAAACTCTGTAGGTAAGCCGTCCGAGCCAGGAGCTTTTGAATTGGAGAGTGCAACCAGTGCGGCGGAGATCTCCTCCACCGTCAATGGTGCCTCAAGTTCTCTGGTCTGTTCCTCGGATAGCCGGGGCACATGGAGATCAGCCATAAACTCCTCTATCAAGGAATTGTCCCCCGGAGCCACCGTTGTATACAGGGAGGCAAAAAAATCCATAAAAAGTGCCGCCACCCGGACAGGTTCTGCCTCTAGCTCGTCGCCAGGAGAGCGGAGTGAAATCACCACCGGGGGCCTTTCCTCGCAGTGCACTATATAAGCTAGTAGCTTCCCGGCCCTCTCACCATGTTCAAATGTCTTTTGTCTGTGAAAAAAAAGTTTGCGTTTAGACTTCTCATAATGCAACTGATCTAGAGCCCTGGAGCACAGTTTGAGGTTAACAGCTTTATCAGCCGTAGGGTCATCCACAAATGCCCGTTCTGCCGTGTAAAAAAGGTCTGTGGCCTTGCCCAGAGCCTCCACCGAGGTCCGCTTAAGGTTATTGATGCGAGTCATGAGTGTCATACGGGCATGCATTTTAAATGTTTCCCAGACTGTATGTGGTGACGCAGATTCAACATTAGTTTCAAAGAACTGCTCCCAGTCATTGGCCAAGTCATCGTCCTCCGGGAATAGGGTCAACCAGAATGGATTCAGCCGCCATGAGGGCGGCGGACGGGGTTGGGGAAGGGAGAACTCTGCCCAATATGGGCTATGGTCCGATAATGATCTAGGGGAAAATCCCACAGCCCGTAGCCTAGGTAAGAGGGCCTTGGAGACTAGTATAAGGTCAATTCGGGACATCGAATGATGAGTAGCGGAGAAACAGGAGTATGCCCGGGAAGTAGGGTTCTTGAACCTCCATGTGTCTATTAGATTGAAATTGGCGAGGAGTCTCGCGAATCTCGTGGAGTGGTGAGACGTGGAAAAGGCCTGTGACCCGGACACCCTGTCCAATGTCGTATCTAGTACATTATTGAAGTCACCCAGCCAGACTGCTGGCACGCTCGGGTGTAGAGCCATGAAATCAAGCCCAGCCGTCAAAATTGTGAATTGAAACGGGGGTGGTACATAAAATGCCAGTAACAATATCACTTTGCCATACAGTTTAGCTTTTAAGAAAACATATCTACCCAGTGGGTCTGTCACTAAATCCTGGAGCTCAAACTGTGCCGATTTATCAATCAGTACCGAAACCCCCCGCGAGTGCGTGGTGTGGACCGAATGGTAGGCCCACCCATACCAGGGACGCTTGAGAGCCCTCTGTACCGATCCCTCAGCATGGGTCTCCACCAGAACCACCACATCCGCCCTCTGTTTTTTAAGCACTGCAAAAACAGCTGATCGTTTGATAGGGTCTCTTACCCCACGGACATTCCAAGTAAATAACTTCAGCGTGGCCATGGGATAAGGTGTGCACAGTATAAGACTCCCGGATTCAGGCCACCCTTAGACTCATACATTAGTAAAAGATTTCCCCAGAGGGGAGTGAACACCAGCAGCAAAACATAAGCATCATGGTACCAAAAAGAACAAGTGAGATCATGGTTAAAAATTCCGTCTCTGAACAGTTGAACCCCACAAACCCCCCTCCCCGCCCTACACTGTCCCCAACTGGTGCGGGCATTAACCCTTAATTGCCAATGTGGCAAGAGCAGTTCACAACCTGTGGAATAGATGGCAAAGATCAGAAAATTAAACACATGGACCACCATTGCTAATAGAACAGTAATAATATGGACAGAAAATACTCTCAGAACATAGGTGGTCATGCTCTTCCCATTCTGGTTGTGAACTGGATCACATGGGGCGAAACATCGCTGCGTGACGTGACACATTACAGAACCTTGCTCACTTTCCATAGTAAGCATGCTAGCGGAGAGCCCACTCCGCCGGAAAATACAGTGTATATGCATTCAGTTAAGTCGGAATCAAAATGCGGCCTCCCAGGTTCCCATATGGGTAGGGGTACCAATATGTTCTTTCGAAGTGGCTAGGGCAGGAAGTAGACTGAATGGTGGGCCTGTAACAGTAGCGTTTGTCAAAATGGGGTCAGGGATTGAAGAATGGCTTGAAGCAACAGTAGGCAAAGGTATACGGGGCAGCAGCAACAGGAAGCAATGTCATAATGTGGGCTGCAACCCCAGTCCCGGAGGGAAGAGAAAAAAATAAAATACATTTTTTTTGCCGGTAAATAGGAATAATGAAGCAGTGGCAAGCAGGTGTATACGGGGCAGCAGTAACAGGAAGCAATGTCTATATGCAATCTGCAGCCCCGGTCCCAACAGCACAACTGTCAGCATGTATAGGAAAGTAAAATAATAGGAGTATTAGCAGAAATGCACAAGATACATATTAACTTATCTGCGATCTTCTCCTCGTTCAAGCCATGCGATGACCTCCTCTGGGTCCTCAAAGAAGTGTGCACGGTCCTCACCCTCCACACGCAGGCGTGCGGGGAACAGCATAGCATATTTCAGATGTTTTATGCGGAGTCGCCGTTTAGCTTCCATGAACGTTTTGCGTTTACGCTGCACCTCTGCTGAGAAGTCCGGGAAGACGGCGACTGTTTTGTTACCGTAAGGAATATTGCCCTTTTCTCTGCTGAGGCGGAGTATGACATCCCGATCTCTAAAATTGAGGAATTTTGCGATAAAAGTGTGAGGGGGTGCCCCGGCCGGCGGCTGCCTGCCTGACATGCGGTGAGCCCGCGCCACAGCAAATGTGGGGGAGAACACCTCCTTGCCATAAGTATCACACAGAAGTGTCTCCAGAAACGTGGGGGGGTCCTTTCCCTCTACCCCCTCAGGAAGGCCTATGAATCTGAGGTTACATCTCCTGATTCTGTTCTCTAAATCATCCTGTTTCTGCAGAAGCTGGTTTATCTGCAATTGCATGGCTTCCGTGTTGTGCTGGAGGGGGGGGGGGAGTCTTCCACTGTGCCCAGCCTGACCTCCACCTCAGTGACCCTCTCCCTCAGTTTGTGAATGTCCTGCCTCACCAAGGAGATATCCACCTTCACCTCCTCGATCCTGGAGGTGAGGGTGGTCTGACAAGGTGCCACCGCATCCTGGCATGCTGTAATGGCCTGCAATACCTTAGCAGTGTCCGCGCCAACAGGTACCTCCGCTGTCCTCGTGGCACCGCCATCTTGGTCCGGGGGGTCCTTCTCTTGGCGACGATACTGATCCAATTTAGAGACGGTTGCCTTGGAGGATTTCGGCAGGGACATGATCCTAACGCCGAGGTGTATTGAAGCAGTCTGGGGTCTCGATACGCGGGCGGGAATGCAGGATAAGGTAGAAAGGATATCGGTCTGGCGGAGCTCAGCTGCCTAGCGTCCGATCACATGCCGCTCCAGGCCACGCCCCCCAAGATAGCCATGTTTTAATGATATATCTGCAATAAAATTATTGAACCAGAAAAATTTAGTGGATGTAAACCCGATTCATGAAATTTGAGCTGGGCACATATATCTGCTGTGTTTTCTTATCTCTCTTCAAAACACAAAGTCCTGTGTCTTTCTGCTGCCCCGTTCTTCTGTTATCAGCATGATAACTCCAACATGTGATAAAACCAGGCTGAAATTTGTGTCAGGGAGGGTGCTATAAATAGATTAGCAGAAAGCTGCTCTACTCACAGCACACCTCTGAAATGATCTGCCTATGTGAAAGGGGGGTGCCTTTCCTCCAATCAGCTGTCTCCCAGTGTAATTCTACACTACACTGCTACTGCTGAATGAGGAAGTGAAAATTCTAACACAATGCAAGAATTCTAAATATAGCAAGCTGAAGACAGCAGATATACATGTAAAAATTATGTAGGATGATTTGTTTAATCTCCATGTATCATCTGAGGCTGTTCACTTCACTGGGTATATGTGAGGGTTTACATCCATTTTAGCGCAAATAAATCACCAGGAGCTGATGGCTTACACCAGAGAATCCTTAAAAAATTTAGCCAGATTATAGCTAGACTGTTATTCCTATTTTTATGGATATCGTACTGACTGGAATGGTACCAGCTGATTGGCGAAAAGTCAACATGGTACTGATATTTAAAAAAGGGCAGAGATATCTACCTGTTGATGTTGAAGGTAAAGTAATGTATTTGGGGGCTAAAAATATGAACACAAGTTACTTCCTCTGGGGGAATCAAGGATGGAAAAAGTTCTGGGGGTCCTAGTCCACAGACTCAGCAATGGCTTGCATTAAAAAGGTGATTTACTTGAGATGAAACTATAATTCTACCACTTTACAAGACTCTGGTCTGGCCGCATCTTGAGTATGTTGTCCAGTTCTGCTCACTTGTCCTCAGGAAAAATATGCTGGAACTAGAGTGAGTCCAGAGAAAGGCAACAAAGCCAATAAGGGGACTGGAGGTCCTCAGTTATGAGGAACGACTACAACCATTAAACGTATTCTTCCTGGAGAAGATACATTTCAGAGGCTATGATATAGCGATATACAAATACCTCAATGGTGATTCTAGCATAGGGAAAAAAACTTTTCAGTTTCAGGCAGTTTAACAACTTCAGTTCCGGAAGGTTTCCCCTTTCATGACCAGGCCACTTAATTGCGCGGTCCTATAATGCTGTACCCAAACTAAAATTATATATTTTTTATCACACAAATTCAGCTTTCTCTTGGTGGTATTTGATCACCACTGGGTTTTTGATTATATATAAACAAAAAAATACCAAAAATTTTGAAAAATATTTTTTTACTTTACTATAAAACATATCCAATAAAAAAAAATTAAGATATCTAATTTCTTAGTCAATTTAGGCCAAAATGTATTCTGCTACATGTATTTGGTAAAAAATATCCCCGTACCGTATATACTAGAGTATAAGCCAAGTTTTTCAGCACATTTCTTTGTGCTGAAAATGCCCCCCTCGGCTTATACTCGAGTCTGTCCATGTTCAACTTTGTGCACCTGATCCTGGCCAGCCGTAGGTCTCCTGGACCCAAAACTTGGCACACATGTAGCCATACTCTTCCTCTATAAGTGTGCAAAGTTTGTTGTCCGGGGGACCTACAGCCGGGAAGCAGCAATTTTTCAAACCCGGGCACCCCTTCCATAGACTCCCATGTTAAACATCGGTCTAGTCACACAGCGCCAGAGATAGGGTAGGGAGATTGGGCACAGTGAGGCATGGGCACAGTGACAGTGAGGCATGGACAAAGTGAGGCATGCAGATGGACGCCCTAGGCTTATACTCGAGTCAATATGTTTTTCCATTTTTTTGTGGTAAAATTAGGTGCCTCGGCTTATATTCGGGTCGTCTTATACTCGAGTATATACGGTAAGTGTTTGCGTGAAAGTTATAGCATCTACAAACCATGGTATACTGTATATACTGGGATTTTTTTTAATATACTACTAATGGTGGTGATCAGTGACTTATAGTGGGACTGTGATAGTAGAGCGGCCAGTCTGACACTGATTGGGAACTGACTAACTGCCACTGACATCACCAGTATCACTAATTATATATCACAATAACACTGTCACTGTACTAATGACACTGACTGGGAAGGGATTAACACATCTCAGGTAATCAAGGAGTTAACTGTGTGCCTAACAAATGTTTAAATGGTTGTAAAGACTCAGGGTTTTTTTACCTTCATGCATTCTTTGCTTGAAGGTAAAAAAAAAACCTTTGTTGCTCCTCCCACAGCCCCCCTAATACTCACCTGAGCCCCCTCTCGATCCAGCGATGTGCACATGAGCTTCGGCTCTCCAAGGTCTCTCTCTCCTCATTGGCTGTGACACAGCAGTGGGAGCCATTGGCTCCCACTGCTGTCAATCACAGCCAATGACAGAGCAGGGGGCAGGGCCGAGCTACAGCTCCGTGGGGCTTGGGAGCGCACACGCACCAGTGCCCCATAGCAGTCGGCTTGCTATAGGGGGCAATGGTCAGAGAGTTGGAGCCAGGAGCACCGCAGGGTGACCCGAGAAGAAAGGATTGGGGCTGCTCTGTGCAAAAACCTTGCCCAGAGCAGGTAAGTATGATGTGTTTGTTATTTAAAAGAAAAAAAAAAAAAGCTGAAGCTTTAAAATCTATTCTGTAATGTGTGCTGTTTTTACTAAATAGTACTCTGTTTCTTAGATGGCACTGCTCTCTTTTGTGTTTCTCTGTACAACTCTAAGTGCAGCAATGTTAAAACATTTTTAATATAGGACAGACAATTTGGAACTCACAAGATCGTAGAGATTGCAGCGCATGTAGGAAGGTATAAGAGGTTCATCCACTCCTGGGGGGAACAAGACAAAAAAGTGTAGCGCTAAACTAAATGAGAACTGCACTGGAATGAAGTGCAGTATGTAACAGTGATAAACAGTCAAAATAAACAACGTAACATTCAAGAAGTGATAAATGAATAAATGAAAATATTCAAATAGTCCTCAGTGATATGAGTTGTGTAACGTAAAAGTCACCAGAAAATACTGAGTTCATTAATAAAAACAAAATTGATAGATGCTGGTGTGGACCCCAAAAACATACGTTCAGAGGGTCAACCAGACGATGCATTTGGATGCGAAACGCGTCGGGTGACCCTACTGTTGCCATTTGATCATTTGATAAAGCGCTGTTACATTCTTCTAAATGTAAGTGTTCCTACCTACATTAAATACCCTTTTTATACAGTATTACACTATGTGCCTTTTCTTTGCTTTTACTTTCTGTCATATATCTGGTATCATAACCGGGCACTACCTGCAAGTGTTATCACCATCTGGATACAAGAGACACTTCTCCCTACCTTCTGTATTTGATTGAAGTTTGAGGTTCCTGTTAGAATCACAGCTGGAGATTCGCTGTTCACAGCGGCTTACCCATGTCTGGTTGACCTTCTGAACGTATGTTTTTGGGGTCCACTCTCTCTGGTAAGCCTTTTCTACTATCGATTGGTGGTGGTCACTTAAAGTGCACTCACTTCACGTCAAGTTCATTTAGGAGCACCATTATTTTGATTCTAACCAGCATCTATCAATTTTGTTTTTATTAATGAACTCAGTATTTTCTGGTGACTTTTACGTTACACAACTCATATCACTAAGGACTATTTGAATATTTTCATTTATCACTTCTTGAATGTTACGTTGTTTATTTTGACTCTTTATCACTGTTACATACTGCACTTCATTCCAGTGCAGTTCTCATTTAGTTTAGCGCTACACTTTTTTGTCTTGTTCGTATTCCACCATTTTTCAATTGGTTGTGTGAGCTGCTATACAATCAGGCAGCGTAGAATTTTTTGTTTTTGATTTCACTCCTGGGGGGGAAGGTTCGCAGGTGAAGAGACAGCTGAAGTTCCTGGCTGTGCTGGTGTCTTCCAACATTTCCTGATTGAACGAGGAGCTGGAAATTAACCCTTTACTTTAAATTACTGTTCAATAAGCATTTTTTTCTCCCCAAATTCTTTTTGTCCCCCCCCCCTTTTTACATTTCTCCCCCCCCCCCCCAGCATATAATTGCTTGAATCTCTTTTCTAGTTTTATCTTCATTTATTTTTCCCTAAAAATAATAATTACATTTCATTCTTATATCTATCTATACTTCCCCTTTTTTCTCTCTCACATTTTTTCTTTTATTATATTTACATTTTTATTTTTATTTGTATTTTATTTCTTTTCACTTTATTTCATTTTTCGTATTACATATTTCTCCTATCATTTTATTTTATTTTTGTTTTTATTTGCTCTATCACCTTTTCAACTTTTTTTTCACTTCAGTTCATTTACCTCCCGCCTCAGCTGCTTCTAGATTGCAGGATGATTTTATGCATATATATTTTAATTTGTTCATGTTCTAAAATTGTAACTCGTATTATCTCTATTGCAATATATACAACGTTTTTTGTTTAGTTTCTGTCGTGGAAAAATAGGTTGTATGCAGAGCACGCAGCCTATTTTTCCTGTGCTAAATAAGCACACACTTCAGATTTCATCTTATTGCAATAATGCTATCTTTAGGCTAAAATTCACTCCAAGAAAGAAGCATCACCAGACAGCTATGTTCTCATCGCAGCCTCCCAGCATGACTGGTTGGCCCGAGCCTCACGGCTCCTTTTTTTATCATCAAAAGATCTCACCAGCAGATAATCACCTCCCCCATGGGACTGGTCATCACAGCATGTGACCTCCTCCAAAGGAAATGACCATATAAGGACATCCCTCTAAACAAGATGTCCCATACAATCCAGTACATGAATACCACACAAGAAATATAGCTTAAAGGATACAATTCAATACAATAATAATACAACAACATGATGGCTAAAGTCACATGGGGGTGTCCGGGCAGGGAAAGCGTGTATGCTCCCAGCAAACGAAGCCGTATTGCTTTAAAACATGGACGCCTTCCCTGACTCTGACAACGCTCACAAGCTCTCATATTACCGCTGATAGCCTCCCACAAGCCATAATAGTAAGGATTCCTATCTGCAGGCGTGCGCTATGAATCCGGACCAATGCCGATCAACACATCGCCAAAACAAGAGCACGCATCTGCCTATAACCAGTGATGTCGTTGCAGAGCGAGCATATCCCCTTCTCAACGATCGTCCGTGCTAATGCACAGAGGGCCCCTCGTCAGCGAGCATATCCGCACGCTGCAAACGTCACACTCCGACCTCAAGATTATTTCCCCTACCAGACGGGATTCAACCAGCCTCAGACTGCCCCTATCAGCTCTTTAGAGCGGGTTGCGGAAGTTCTAACACTGGGTGACACTATGACAATACATATTAAATACATCTTCATAAAATTCTCCACAACAGTCCTCCCTTTTTTGTCATATGCACCCCATGTCCCTCAATGAAACTTTATCTCCTTCTTACACCTGGAAATTATTCAGTCCTTAGTCCATAAAGAGAAAAAACAGGGCTTGACATGTAGACTCTATTCTTCAGGAGCATGACTTATAAAGGAGGACATGACATGGTGAGCTGTAGTAATCGCCGATCCGTCTGTGATCCTCTGTGTCTTGTATGTTGGTCCGGTTTCGGGGCGTCTCATTAAGGAAACTCTGGTCACGCGTCCAATCAGGCAACAGGAGCACCTCATCACGACATAGAAAGAATAGAAATAAAAACTACATGAGTATATATATTCCCACTTCCTTTAACCACGATCCGCTGTAAAATAAAAATTAGATACCCAAAGATTCCCAGACCCCTAAAAGAACTCCCAACCTTCACTAGCTCTAGCTCAGGCTTCAACAGTTACATGAAGAACCCTATCCTTAACGGATGAGAATTGTTCAATCGTATCCCAAGCTCGAGCCCCCCCCCCCCACCTTGTACATCCAGGACATCATGCCCAGACCTGGTCGGGGTTGGTGAACAATTCCCTTCTAGCTGTCCCTGCCATTCTTAATTGCTCGCGCCATCAGATCTTTGCGATGCTGGGACAGCTTCACCATCACGCATGAACCTCTTGCTTTGGGGGAATTACCTTTTATAAGCTGAAGATCCGCATAAACACCAAACTAAAGTTCAAACACACTTGTGGGCTGCCTAGATACCCAAACCGACAAAGGCAAAACCATTAAAACTATAACCAATTTTACCCTCTAAAAATGCATCGTTAGATTCCATTGACAAGTGTCTGCTCGGAGTCTTCACCAGTTTGTCAAAACTCCTCATACCCATAATAATATCATAAATGGCATGTACTGCTGTCATCACTGGGGTACTAAAACTCGGTGGAGACTCAGAACAGACCCAGCATTCGGTCCTGTTCGCTTTCTGAGCTAGTCAGGAAATATATTTTAAATAATAACTTGGGAAGCTTTTCATCGTTACCCTTGCTAAAATTTACTAAACAAAAAATATATAAATAAACAAAGATACTACTCAATTCTTTGGTGTGGTTGAGCCGCTTCTTGCAGTGGCTGGCGTGGTCTCATCCCTCAAGCTTTTTTAAAACGACCCAGTCACCTGGTTGGAAAGAATGTAAACTGGTTATTGTGTCAGGGTCCAGGAGGGACTCGTGAACCCTGTGGTGGACATTTTGAAGTTCATGTCACAACGATCGCACCCACCCCATCAGCCGAGAATATAAGTGACAGCTAATGAGGAAAGTACGACTCTGGTTTTGATTGACCTCCAAACAACCCTCATATGACAATAACCCAGACATCTTGACTGTGGTCACTGCATAACCTGTGCGTGGCTTACAATACCTGGAACCATTGACAAAAGGTTCTTGGCATCTGGGATGGGAACCTACTTCACCAGACTGCTGCTTGCAGTTTCAAATTCTATCAAAGAAAGACAGTCTTGGCACAAACATGGTTAGAATTAGAGGTTAACATTATTTGTTTGAAAAAAAAAACTGTCATTCTTACATTTATCACTTCTTCCCCCATTTTCTTCCTCATTACAAACTGAAGGAAGAAATGCGTGGTGCAGGAAAAAAGAAACAATGAAATAGCCTATGATACATTTACCTCCTTAGACTCATATTTATCCATATGTACAGCTGTCTACATACACCTGCTCTCTGTGTCAAACTCCTTGGACCTGAAAAATACTTATAAGCAAAATCATTACTCTATCCTTCATATTTAACTTGCAAAGAATGGTAAACAATAATGACATTCCTGTACATTGGTAAATTGTCAATGACATTCTTTCAAAACCGATTCAAACAAAACCCTCTGTAACCCTTACTTTTCCCGTTCCTACAAAAATACAACAGCCGCGCCGCATCGGAGGATCGCCGCGGTAAGTTCAAACATATTCACGTTACTACATACAAACATTCAGATACAAATGTGGGGGAGATACTTCATAGTTTCCAAAACCAAAAATGAAAAAAAAAAAAAACAGCCAGAATTCTCCCTTCACTCTTTCAGCAATAGAAAAAAATACAATGGGACAAACATGAGAGCAGCTCGAGAACCTTGCATGGACCAGCCATACAAAGTTCAAACAAACGGGCATGAGAATTTAACCACCGTTCCTCCTCTGAGAATCACAAAAGCATGTACTACACCTCCATCAACACTCATCATTACAGATTTCTGAAGCCGCAGCTGAACTGCATCTACTCCAGAGGGATACCCAAAATAGTATCCTTGGACCACCTAAGGTAATCTTTTTGGGGTTCAAAGGCCTTTACCCCAAAACTAGGCTTCGTGCACCGTGTGACCGTCTGACTGTGGGAAGCCTCCATTCCTTCCCTTTGCTCAGACCTCCTTGTGTCCATGGCGATTCAAATCGGCTTATCGTCTTAGCCCTGCGTCCAGGGTAAACCGTTGCACCCATTTTGGGGAGCACCGCCCGGTGTCTTCTTCTACGGTGGATTGAAGGACTACAACCACTATCTGGTCAAGTCCCCCAACTAGAGACCCTAACCGAGGTGTTATCACCCCCCGAATTAGGCCTCTACCCCTCAGTGTATGCATACACAAGCGTTTTCCGCTATACACCCCTACACTGCGTCGCCAGACTAAACCATACAGAACACTTACGCCCATTTACCACCTACAGAACAATGTGGCTTCTCTCTGTATCCAGATGATAAAACCAATGGTGATGCCCCCCTGTTTGCTCTCTACCCAAAACTGTATTACAGTACAAAACTTCACAAAACTGGAACAAAATATATAACATCCTTTTTCAAACACCAAAATGCTTTCCATTTTCCTTCCAAACACAAATCTCATTGGCCAACATTTCAGACAACCCCAAGCTCCTCCCACCAAGTTCCCTCTGATACATAAATGCTGAAAAAAAAACTTTGTTGCATGCTCAGCTACTTAAACCCTACTGGTTTATTTACATATTTTTTGTACAGGGAGAGGGAGGGGGAGCCTAGCCACATTGCCTTGTCTATCAAGACACCAAAACAAATCCATGGCTAAACATCATATATATTTCAACAATTTAAAAAACCTTTGTCAAGGAAATGATGGAATAAACCCCCCTTTTGCAAATGGGAGGGAATCCCCCCTGACCCACACATCCCCTGGAAGTCAAACCACAAGTTGTCAGATACAAATACAAACTCCTGCCAACAGATGGTTATACAGTACAAGCTTCAAAAACAATGAATTGCCTTCTGGGAAACTCCCAAATATTTAAACAAAAACACACACCATTGTACAAAAACTCTGTTAGTCTTACAATCTATCAAAATTCAGCGTAAAGTAGAGTTTTCACTTAAAAACGAAATCCGATACAAAAACCGCCGCTCATATACTGCAAAGTCAGCTAACCCTGCAATAGCTTACAT
The DNA here is from genome assembly GCA_029206835.1 of Rana muscosa. Classification (NCBI taxonomy): domain Eukaryota; kingdom Metazoa; phylum Chordata; class Amphibia; order Anura; family Ranidae; genus Rana; species Rana muscosa. The sequence goes on from CM055122.1 coordinate 4,777,404, forward strand.
TCACTTAAATGAAAACAGAAAAATCCCCATTCTAACACCATCTGCATGGAGTTTGCATGTCCTCCCTGTGTCTGCGTTGGCTTCCTCCCACACTCCAAAGACATGCTGGTAGGTCAACCAGATTCCCTCTAAAAATGGGCCCCAGCATGTGTCTGCAAGCGCGTCGGGACCCCTCGGGGTAAGACCGCGCTATATCAAGATACCACTCAACTCAAAAGGCGATGCTTAGAAAAAACATTTAACATTAAACAAAAAGAGCCTCTCAGTATGTCACCCTGGTGTCTCACCACTCTCCCCAGCAGTGCACAGGTCAAACTGCAACTAGATACCAAAAATCAATGTCCAATGATTATAAAACATATGACAAATGTCCAGATGAATGCCCAGATGATGCAATAAAAACCCCAAAAAATTAGATCACAATACTGAATTATAGAACTAAATGATGGATTAATAGTCCCATGCAAAGGCATAAATCCTGCAAATCACAAGATGAGATCAGTAGATGATTATGCAACACCCAGTGACATCAGAAAACAAAGGTGCCCTCCACCATAGTAAGGTAGCAGCTTACCAGAGGCAAGCCCACGAATGGTGGATGAACCATCGCAAGCCTCATGGACAACAACAAAATGGCGCCATTAACGCATGCAATTTTTTCCCGCCAAAACCAGCACAAACATGGGACTTCAAAATGAATCACTTAAAAACACAAGACCACATGGGTTCCCACACACAAAGGAAAACAAAAATGGTCTCCACCAGATTCCAACAAAGAAAAGTCTACCCAATTCGCACCAAACATCAAAAACTGAGAAATTCCACCAGCAAAATAGCCGACGAATGCCACAGCACGGTCACATGATATCACACCCAAAGGAAAAGTGGCTGTGCGTTCCCCTATAGGATACCCACAGGCTAAGAAAACACTGCGCCTCAAGATGGCAGACAAACCACATGGCCAACAACAAAAGCCAGGAATGGCGCCATTACTTTTTCCCGCCAAAACCAGCATCTCTTCACTACTAGCCAAAACATCTCCACAAACACTGGAACTTTTCTAAATGACCATCAAAATCCACTGAAAAATGTGTGTCTTGAGTCAGCTACTACACTCCACAAGGCTCATGCCATCTCCACAAAGCCTCACACCTCAGACACCACATGAGCACTAAAACATTAAGACATTAAGACCCTTTGGCCAACTAAACAGCACATTCAATAAATGTTAGTTACATGCACAACATTAAAACAACACACTTTTCTCTACACATACACACTGTGGCATCAGCTTCCATAACCAGCCATTGAGAAATATACAGTAACTCCTCAATGCTAGCATCCAAAAGGCTGCTTTCAACTTAAAACCAGACCCTTTACTTAAAATATTTTTACAATTTATGAGGACATGTGTCTTGGTCCCATACAAAGGTAGAAATCACAATTTATCCATTTCAATTTTTCATAGAAATCACAAACTGTCACGTACCTGATGGTAGTGAGCCCGAATTGCAGGGGACGGCCTCCCTTACGGCTCCCACTCCCGGCCCCCTGGTAAGGTAACAGTTGGCACAGGAGTAAGGAGTGGCACGGGTGCCTGGCAGGATCAACTGTGGTGAGGTGGTGATTCAAACACCCGGAAGCTTCCTTGCAGAATACCGGAACTGGAACGGCTAGCAGGCTGGATCGGAAGTAGCACAGCAGACTGGATCGGTCTCGCAGACTGGATCGGAAGAAGCACAGCAGACAGGATCAGCTAGCAGGCAGGTTCAGCTTAGCAGGCTGGATCTGGGACAGCTCAGCAGACTGGATCGGTCTCGCAGACTGGATCGGAAGAAGCACAGCAGACAGGATCAGCTAGCAGGCAGGTTCAGCTTAGCAGGCTGGATCTGGGACAGCTCAGCGGACTGGATCGGTTTAGCAAACTGGATCGGAACCAGGAACAGGGTAGTAAACAGGCCGGGTCAGATATCAGGCGGGCAGCAGAAGTACAGGATGCAGGCAAAGGGTAGTCACAACAAGCCGGGGTCGGGTGCAGGCAGATAACAGGTTGGTCAAGGTAAGCCGGGTCTTTTAGCACAGGTATGGTCTCAGATCAGGGTTTAGCACACAACGCTGTAGAGCAGACAGCAGGGACTGTCTGTAAATGACAGGTTTAAATAGTCTCTCTGGCGCCACCCGCTGGACGCACGCGCGAACGGAGACCAGGAAGTCCGGGGCGCCTGTTTCTGGCAGGATCTCCATGACACAAACGCTACACACATACAGTATATTGTTGCTTGTAACATCAGATCATCTTGGCGTAGCCCCTCGAGCACAAAACTCCTGCATGCTATTTACAGAGAGTCACCAACTTTCACCATTGTAGATGACCATGCTGTCTCCCCTCCCCCACTAAACCTCATGGTGCACAGGAACAAGACTTTGAGAAATACAAACCGCTCAGCCAAACACACACATTGCAGGCTGAATAATCCCACATCTATACCTACATTTCATCCACAATATACAGTTTCCATCAGCATTCACACAGGCACAAACACTACACACAACTTTGTTCTGAAAATTGGAAAGTCAACAGATAAACAGAACTATCAACCATGCTGGTCACTGATGGCCATGCTGCCTGCCCCTCCCGCCGCTAAACCTCATGGGAGCAGCCATTTTCAGCTTCTCTACACACTACAAAATTCATGCAATTTACTTGTTCCATACATTCACACACACACACACACATCTCTCATAGACATACACACACACACCTCTCATACTGCAAACTTACAGCATTATTTCAAAAAGACGAAAAATGTGTTCTTTTACAGAGCAGAGCCCCCACGCATCGGATCGTGCATCCATACTCCCCCCATCTCGACCATTTTACTGTCGTGGAAAAATAGGTTGTATGCAGAGCACGCAGCCTATTTTTCCTGTGATAAATAAGCACACACTTCAGATTTCATCTTATTGCAATAATGCTATCTTTAGGCTAAAATTCACTCACCATTCATTCGCTTTGCCATTCATTCCCAGAAAGAAGCATCACCAGACAGCTATGTTCTCATCTCAGCCTCCCAGCATGACTGGTCGGCCCGAGCCTCACAGCTCCTTCTTTTTATTATCAAAAGTTCTCACCAGCAGATAATCACCTCCCCCATGGGAGTGGTCATCACAGCATGTGACCTCCTCCATAGGAAATGACCATATAAGGACATCCCTCTAAACAAGATGTCCCATACAATCCAGTACATGAATACCACACAAGAAATATAGCTTAAAGGATACAATTCAATACAATAATAATACAACAACATGATGGCTAAAGTCTTATGGGCGTGTCCGGGCAGGGAAAGCGTGTATGCTCCCAGCAAACGAACCTGTATTGCTTTAAAACATGGACGCCTTCCCTGACTCTGACAACGCTCACAAGCTCTCATATTACCGCTGATAAGAATCCTTACTATTATGGCTTGTGGGAGGCTATCTGCAGGTGCGCGCTACGAATCCGGACCAATGCCGATCAGCACCTCGCCAAAACAAGAGCACGCATCTGCCTATAACCAATGATGTCATTGCAGAGCGAGCATATACCCTCCTCAACGATCGTCCGTGATAATGCACAGAGGGCCCCTCGTTGGCGAGCATATCCGCACGCTGCAAACATCACACTCCAACCTCAAGACGTTTTCCCCTACCAGACGGGATTCATCCAGCCTCAGACTGCCCCAGTCAGCTCTTTAGAGCGGGTTGCGGAAGTACTAACACTGGGTGACACTATGACAATACATATTAAATGCATCTTCATTAAATTCTCCACAACAGTTTCAAAGCTCATTTCCGATTATATGAGCTCTACCTGCCCAATCCAGCCTGACACACTAGCACCCACTCTGTAATTAGAGGTCTGTTTTGCAAGCGGTTGCCATGACGTCTCCTGGCAAAATGGACTATAAAAGCCACTGCAAACATGGCCAAAGCTATTGCCTGATGAAGGAGCACGCATGCTCCGAACGCGCGGTCCCCCCCACTCCCTCTCCATCTGGAACTGACATGTCCAGTCGCCCCTGAGCCGATTCTGAGAACCAGGAAGCAGTGGAAGCCACCAGCGCAGCTGGGAACATCAGCTGTCTCTTCACCTGCGAGCCTACCGTATTCCCCCAGGAGTGGATGAACCTCTTCATCACATGTGCTACATGCGCTGTGATCTCTACGATCTTGTGAGTTCCAAATTGTCTGTCCTATATTAAAAATGTTTTTGGGATTTCCATTGATTTGCACAGGTGATTTGAGCAGTTTCACTGCCTTAGTAATTACCACAGCTGTTTCATCTGCAAGAAATCTCAAAAACATGACCTGTTGGTGCGCCTTGAGGACTGGAGTTGAGAAACACTGCCATAGAGAGCTGTTTAATTGCCCATTCTCTTGATCGAGCTGACAGAGCGCACTTGAGCATATGTATATAATATTCCTGTGTCTGAACCTAGTCACTTGTGCTGCCATCAGCCCTTTTGAGACAGTTCTGTGCCATTGCTTACCCCATCCCTCTTGTTTTTACCACCCTTGGTTCATCTCCAGTTTTTTATGATGTTAAGCTTGTTTAATTTGATTTTATTTTAATTTGTCCATGTTTGCGCAGCTCTCTTATTTAATTTTATTGAATTGTTCCCTTATGTTGCTATTGTAAATGTTATAGTGTTGTACTGTCTAAACACAGATACACAATGTTTTAAGACCCGGTTCACACAGGGGTGACTCCGGACGCGACTTCAGGTCGCCCCGAGTTGTCCCAAGTCGCGCTATTTTTAAAACTAATTGAAATGAATGGAGATGTTTTAATGTACACGACTGCAGTCGCTCCGACTTCAAAAAAGGTTCCTGTACTACTTCAATCCGACTTCTAGGCGACCTGTACGCAAATTGTACCCATTGATTTCAATGGAAGTCGCTTAGAAGTCTGATCACTGTTCATTTTGAAGGCAACTTTACAGGAAGCAGAAAGGAATTTACCCAGAAGCCACATGGAATTTACCCAGGTACTCCCCACTAAACAAGCAGCCCCCTCCTTCCCAAACAGAGTACTTTCATTTTATAGGTTAGCTCTGTATACTTGGACCAGTATACACCATGTGTACCCGAAGAGAGGCCGTGGACAATGAAGCACTCATCAGATATATAAGGGAGAGAACCTGTCTGTACGACAAAAGAGAAAAAAAACTATAAAGATCAGTCGAAGAGGGACAGTGCCTGGCTGGAGATTTGTCGTCTGTCCTATGAGGAATGGGATGTTTTGTCGGAGACCGACCGCAGTGACAAATGTAAGTTTTTAACATTTATTTATATGTCTGTTGTCATTGACTAGGCATGGTGGTTGTAGTTCCATACAGTATTTTTTTCCAAAGATAATAGATACATGAACTCCCCCGTTCCAAGTCGCCCCTTGTCTACAGCCCTACCCAGCTCTGAGCACCATTCCTTGTTTTCACACCCTACCCAACTCCCAAGACCACCCTCTCTGTAAATTTGTGTTACTATCATATTTTGATAGAACTTTTAAACTAGAAAAGCAGTATAATACATCCCCTGCAGACAGCAACAATAGAACACCCCAACAACAGTAGATCCCCTGTCTGTCAGCAACAATATAACACATAGATCCACTGACATAAACAGTAGATCCGTTTGTCAGTGGATCTACTGTTGCTGTCAGAGGATCTATTCATCAACAACAGATCTACTCAGGAACAGTAGATCCACTGAAAGCAACGGATCTATTGGTGCTGTCAGTGGATCTAATGTTGCTAAATAGATCTACTGTTGCTTAGTGGATTCACTGAAAGCTACAGTAGATCCATTGATAGCAACAGTAGATCCACTTACAGCAACAGTAGATCTGTTGCTGTCAGTGGATCTACTGTTGCTGTGTGGATCCACTGACAGCAAGAGTGGATCCACTGACAGCAACAGTAGATCCACTGACAGCAACAGTAGATCCGTTCCTGTCAGTTGATCTACTGTTGCTGTCAGTGGATCTAATGTTGCTGTCAGTGGATCTAATGTTGCTGAGTGGATTCACTGACAGCAACAGTAGATCCACCGACAGATACAGTATATCCACTGACAACAGTAGATCCACCAAACGCTACAGTAGATCCACTGACAGCAACAGTAGATCCACCGACAGCAACGGATCTACTGTTGCTGTCAGTGGATCTACTGTAGCTGTCGGTGAATCCACTAAGCAACAGTAGATCTACTCAGCAGCACTATATCCACTGACAGCAACAGTAGATCCACTGACAGCAACAGTAGATCAACCGTCAGGAACGGATCTACTGTTGCTGTCAGTGGATCTACTGTTGCTGTCAGTGGATCTAATGTTGCTGAGTAGATCTACTGTTGCTGAGTGGATCCACTGACATACAGTAGATCCAGTGACAACAGTAGATCCACCAAACGCTACAGTAAATCCACTGACAGCAACAGTAGATCCGTTGCTGTCGGTTGATCTACTGTTGCTGTCGGTTGATCTACTGTTGCTGTCGGTCGATCTACTGTTGCTGTCAGTGGATCTACTGTTGCTGAGTAGATCCACTGACAGCAACAGTAGATCCACTGACAGCAACAAAAGATCAAGCGACAGCAACTGATCTACTGTTGCTGTCAGTGGATCTACTGTTGCTGAGTAGATCTACTGTTGCTGAGTGGATCCACTGACAACAACAGTAGATCCACTGACAGCAACGGATCTACTGTTTCGGATAACGGTAGGAAATGCAAACAGTTGTAAAGATATATTTATGCCAAAAAAATATTTATTATCAGTTAAATTATGAAATGGCGTTCATTTGCCATGGTATTTCACCAGCCGGTGAAATAAAATAAGAGGCAAATTTATCGCGCACAGTGGATCCCCTCGAAGCACTTAGGTGTGCACTTTCCATTTCGTGCATGAGAGAATCCGTCCCGTACCCTGACAAAATTGTGCAGCATACATGCTGCTTTCACTGCAGTAATAGCATTTTCGATATTTAATGATATTGGTGTATGTAGGAATTGCCATTTATTGGCTAGAATGCCGAAACTGCACTCAACCACACTTCGTGCCCTTGTTAACCTATAATTGAATATTCTTTTCTCAGTCGTCAGGTTCCTACTAGAGTAAGGCCTCATCATGTGTTCCGCCAACGCAAAGGCCACATCCGCGACAAATACATAGGGTAGTGGGGGTTCAGTTGTGCCAGGAAGAGGACACTTTTCCAGAAGATCGAGTTGATTCTCCCGTAGTCTTTGACCAAAGGATGAATTAGCAAAAATTCGAGCATCGCAGCTACTTCCGTATGATCCTATATCTATGTAGGTGAAGCAATAGTTCGAATCAGCAACGGCAAGTAGTACAAACGAACAATATTTTTTGTAGTTGAAGTACATACTTCCGCTACCAACAGGCTTAATTACACGCACATGCTTCCCATCGATAGCTCCAATGCAATTGGGGAAATTGCACCGACTTGAACATTTTTGGGCAATATCACACCAATTCTCTGCTGTAGGCCTCTTCATAACTATATTGTTAAGCACGTCCCATAAAATTTTGCAGGTTTCACAGATAATGTTGGTGATTTTCGACCTGCCCACCATGAATTCATAATGTAGGCTTATTAGAGAATGACCGGTTGCAAGGTATCTGAAAGACAAAATAAATAATTATGTTCCTGTTTATGTTTTGCAGTGATAATTTTACAAACACGTTGGAAAGAGTTAAGGGACTGCTTCAAGAGGTACCTGCGAAAACTACGAGAGTCTAGAAGTGGATCAGGTTCCAAAAAAATTGCACCATATGTGCATGCAGAAGAGCTGCAGTTCCTGCGGCCATTCATGGAACTTAGAGAGCAAGATAACATCTTTAATATTTGTAAATTGATACTATACACTTGTAGAAGGTTGTACTATGTTTAATACAGAACACAATCAAGTTGGGAAGAAAGGCCTGAACCACAGCAGGCTGGTGGAGAGGCAGCATGCGCTCTAGGAGGGTCGCAGTCTTTGTATCATTCAGCAGATGAAATTCAAAAAGATCAGGAGACCAACTTTGGGGAGGAGTCTTCTTCGCAGACTGAGATTCCAGAGGTCGATCTGCCAGAGTTTGAACAGCTACAGGTTGAGCAGCCAGCTAGCAACAGACCTCAGCAACGACCAAGACCGATCAGACAAGTAGTGGGAAGAAATTCCAATAACATGACAATATTTGCCTCACTAATGGAGAAGCTTGATAGAAAACTAGACTCCCTGGAGACTCCTGAAACTGGATTTGGCATAATGGTCGCAGGTATGCTAAAGTCAGTCCCGCAGGAGCGTCAAGCATATGTCAAAAAAAACATTATTGATGTACTGGAGGCAAATATAGTTAATCAACCAGCCACTGCCCCCTCACCAACGTTTGGCCCACCACCACCACCCAGAACCCACCCCTACTATCCACCTCGCTTTCGTCCATACTCTGATGACTATGGCAATGCCATAAACCAAGGAAGTTACCCAATACCCTATCCTTCACCGTCCCCAATCATTTCTACCCTTGGTGCACCAAGCAATCAAATTATGCCACCCACACCTTCCCCCAGGCCTTCCACCAACCCTGATAATCCAACCTACCATCAACTGTAAATTTTTGTTAAAACGTTTTTTTGTTGGTGTGTTTGATTAAAAAAATAAAAAAATGTTTGCTGCTACTGTTCTGCTACTTAAATAAATAATGTTTTATAAATATTTAAAAAAAATTGTGTTCTAAATTTTTGTTATGTTTTTGTTTGTTATTTTTTATTTTTTTATGTTTATTCCATGACATGTTTCATTTTTGAAAAAAAATACTTACCTAGGTAGATGCAATATGTTAGCGATGCTAGATCTGTCCACTGCAGCTTATTCACACAGAACTGAGTCATCAAACATCATCTATGGGTCGCTTCTCTCCCCTCCATGAGCTGAGAGCTTCTGCCTGTCGGTCATCAGCTCTCCAGCTCTGCTCCTCCACGCTCATTGGAGCACTAAGCTGTGAAGGGGCGGAGAGCGGCTTGCTGAGAGGCTGAGACTGCCATGAGTCAAGGCAGCTGCACTCATTTGACCCGTAGGAGAAGACCGGAGAAATGAGCGCAGGTTGGACTTTATTAAAGCTAAGCTCCACCCTAAAGTGTAACCTCCGCTGTCCTGATAAACCCCCCCCCCCCTCCGATACCACAATTGGCACCATTCAGGGGGGAGGGGGTTGCAGGGTTCTGGGAAACACACAGCTCCCAGAACACAGCTAACACATAGCGGGGACCTGTGTTAGACAAGCAGCGCTGCTCGCGCAGTAGGCAACCGGTAAGTGAAGCCGCAACGCTTCACTTCATGATTCCAGATTCCCTCAACCATGATGGCGGTGGGGGCAGCCGAGAGATGAGCGATTGCTCGTCTTCTGGTGCCGACGTCGCTGGACTCCAGGAAAGGTAGGTGTCCTAATATAAAAAGTCAGTAGCTGCAGTATTTGTAGCTGATGGCTTAAAAATTTTTTTTTTACGGTGGAGATGCTACTAATGTGCGTCAAATAAAAAATAGTTTACCTTAGTGTAATAATGAGTCTTTCAGTGGATGAGATACACCTCCTATACAATGTATTCTGTCGCACCAGATGGATGTCAACCAGGCCAGGCAATTCGTCAAAACTGAAATAAAAAATGAAAAAAGAAGGTAAGTTACTGTATTGAAAATACGAAATATCAACCAATGTTAGCTACACACACACACATTACCGCTTAGCCAACCATATTCTAATGATTTAAGGGGGTTTAACGGGGTTCTGCCGGGGGGAGTCATGCAAGTTCACGATCACCCCAGTAACATTCACTAGAGTGGATAGTAGGCATGGGTGGATAAAAAGCGATTCTGCTAAATCGCAACATTCGCCATTTTATTCTCTAGGGACAATGCCACAAAACATATATCAAATCTATGGGGCTCATGAATTTGGCGAGTAAGGATGAGCTCAGGCGTCTCTGCAGCCAAGCATCGGGAAATGACTCCATGCCTGTGAGTAGCGCAGCGCCGTGCCGACGGTGCCAACTTCCTTGGCGGGCTCTGCACGTGTTCAATGCGAAAATGCCCTGGGCTCATCCTTACTGGCAAGCAAAAAATACTTAGTAAAAATCAAATAAATGACAAAATAAGCTATTGTTTATATACGCATACAGCATATGTACTTGCCTTGCAATCGACATGCGGGTATATTTAAAGAACTTGTCTTGAAAACCACATACATTTTCATACATAGACCAGAACTGCCCTCTGTTAGCTCTTTCGGAAATTATTGGATGGATCCAATAGCGACGTCTCCTTCTCATCCTCATCCTTTGCTTCCTTTCTTCCTCTTCCATCAGTACTGCCAAACCAGCTGCTATGACAGCGAACATTAGGTAACGCACAGACAGCATTTTGGAGACAGCACACCAGGGAACAGGGGACAAGGAAGATAACAGGAAGAAGAATGATGTCACAAGAGCTGATAAGCTCTGATTGGCCACTTGTAAAGTTCCCTGTCCTGGAGGCGACTTCAAGTCGTGTTGTAAATCACCATGTCGCCCCAAGTCGCGCTGTGATTCATGCTCAAGTCGTGTGGGAGTTGCGTCCAAAAGTCGCGCTGGAAGTCGTGTCGAAGTCGTGTTGCCCCTGTGTGAACCAAGCCTTAATAAACGGGTTACACTATGGGAGTTCTTTGTTTATGTTCCATGTCCTATCCTTGATATCGGAGGAGAGAGGTTTTACATTCCATCCAGTCTATCGTATGTGTGCAGGCACTATCCTACGTAAGCGAGTGTGACTTTCTTTTTAATTAAAGAAGTCCACACATTCTGGAAAGGTCATCACTTTACCTGTGCACTTTGGGTGTCACCAGTTTGATTGTCTTTGTGGTGAAGGATTCAGATTGCACTCCTTTGAAGGATTTACCTGTCACAGCAAGACTTTGTTTGATTTTGGTGATTTTTCTGCACTGGATTGAGATTTTTTTGTGTTTTATCCAATCCACTTGGGACTTTATTTACTTTGGAATCTGGGAAGTTGGAATGTACAGGGATCTGAGTACAACCATCTTCCAATACTTTCAGAGACTTTTAATAATTTTTCATTGTCACTGTTGATTTTTTATCAGTATTGTTTATATATTGAAATTGTTTCTGTCATCAATTGATAGTATACCAAGCACTAGCGCCCCCTACCTCACCCATGAATAATTATTTATTCAAGGATTTTTTTTCAGTTATAACAAAGGTATAAACAATATCAAGAGAAGGAATAAACCTATGTTACAGTAAAAGAAAAAAATAGATACAATCAGCGATTAAGACCTGCAGCGTATCAAATTAACACTTCATAGGCTTCAGAATATAGACCCAAATAACAAAAGAAATAAAAGAAATGTGCCTAGTTAAAAATATTACCACTATTGTTAACCTAAGGTACAGTGGGTGCAGAAAGTATTCAGACCCCCTTACATTTTTCACTCTTTGTTATATTGCAGCCATTTGCTAAAATCATTTAAGTTCATTTTTTTCCCTCATCAATGTACATGCAGCAACCCATATTGAAAGAAAAACACAGAATTGTTGACATTTTTGCAGATTTATTAAAAAAGAAAAACTGAAATATCACATGGTTTTAAGTATTCAGACCCTTTGCTGTGACACTCATATATTTAACTCAGGTGCTGTCCATTTCTTCTGATCATCCTTGAGATGGTTCTACGCCTTCATTTGAGTCCAGCTGTGTTTTATTATATTGATTGGACTTGATTAGGAAAGCCACACACCTGTCTATATAAGACCTTACAGCTCACAGTGCATGTCACAGCAAATGAGAATCATGAGGTCAAAAGGAACTGCCTGAAGAGCTCAGAGACAGAATTGTGGCAAGGCACAGATCTGGCCAAGGTTACAAAAAAAATTCTGCTGCACTTAAGGTTCCTAAGAGCAGAGTGGCCTTCATAATCCTTAAATGGAAGACGTTTGGGACGACCAGAACCCTTCCTAGAGCTGGCTGTCTGGCCAAACTGAGCTATCGGGGGAGAAGAGCCTTGGTGAAAGAGGTAAAGAAGAACCCAAAGATCACTGTGGCTGAGCTCCAAAGATGCAGTCGGGAAATGGGAGAAAGTTGTAGAAAGTCAACCATCACTGCAGCCCTCCACCAGTTGGGGCTTTATGGCAGAGTGGCCTGACGGAAGCCTCTCCTCAGTGCAAGACACATGAAAGCCTGCATGGAGTTTGCTAATAAACACCTGAAGGACTCCAAGATGGTGAGAAATAAGATTCTCTGGTCTGATGAGACCAAGATAGAACTTTTTGGCATGAATTCTAAGTGGTATGTGTGGAGAAAACCAGGCACTGCTCATCACCTGTCCAATACAGTCCCAACAGTGAAGCATGGTGGTGGCAGCATCATGCTGTGGGGGTGTTTTTCAGCTGCAGGGACAGGACGACTGGTTGCAATCGAGGGAAAGATGAATGCGGCCAAGTACAGGGATATCCTGGATGAAAACCTTCTCCAGAGTGCTTAGGACCTCAGACTGGGCCGAAGGTTTACCTTCCAACAAGACAATGACCCTATGCACACAGCTAAAATAACGAAGGAGTGGCTTCACAACAACTCCGTGACTCTTATTGAATGGCCCAACCAGAGCCCTGACTTAAACCCATTTGAGCATCTCTGGAGAGACCTAAAAATGGCTGTCCACCAACGTTTACCATCAAACCTGACAGAACTGGAGAGGATCTGCAAGGAGGCATGGCAGAGGATCCCCAAATTCAGGTGTGAAAAACTTGTTTCATCTTTCCCAAAAAGACTCATGGCTGTATTAGATCAAAAGGGTGCTTCTACTAAATACTGAGCAAAGGGTCTGAATACTTAGGACCATGTGATATTTCAGTTTTTCTTTTTTAATAAATCTGCAAAAATGTCAACAATTCTGTGTTTTTCTGTCAATATGGAGTGCTGTGTGTACATTAATGAGGAAAAAAATTTAACTTAAATGATTTTAGCAAATGGCTGCAATATAACAAAGAGTGAAAAATGTAAGGGGGTCTGAATACTTTCCGTACCCAATGTACATTCCCTTCCTATTTCTGCCTGAATTCTTCCTTAATTTTACCTTCCCCTCTCTTGGTTAAAACAAAAGAAAAAGAAAAGCTCTCCGCTGGCGCCATCCTCTCAGGGTCACGAGAGAGAAGGAAAGGGAAAAAAAATAAACTATCTTACGTAAAGGTTTACACGGACCCCGCCCCCCCCCATCTCCCCCCGGGACCACCCCTCCCAACCAGGCCCTGCCGCACTCAGGATTATTGAAAGCTAAGCAAAGAAGCAATCATATTGAAGTGTACTTGTAAAGGTCGTCCATGGCTGCCAGGTTTCCATACATTTCTCCTCTCTACCATAAAATAAGGCTGTCATATTCTCCATTAGCCTAATGTCATCTATTCTAGAAAACCAATGTTTCAGGGATGGTATAGTTGTAGACTTCCATAGGTCTGGAATGCATGCCCGGGCAGCATTCAGCATGTAGGCTCCCAAGGAGGTTTTATATTTATGGAGTGGTATCGCATTTAAATGCAGGAGGTATCCCAAAGGGTCAGAGCCAAGATCAACTGATGTCAATTGTTTAATCCAGTTCCCAACTTCTTTCCAAAATAGTGTAATTAATGGGCATGACCAAAAGATAATGTAATAATGTCCCTGGCGCTTTCTTATAACGCCAACATAGGTTTGAGATTTGCGGATAAAGTTTATTAAGTAGAGCCAGGACCCTATACCACCTAACTAGAAGCTTGTAACCCTGTTCTTAAAAGCAGCTTGCTATTGAAGATTTATGTGTCAATAATATAATTCTTTAAATTTGCGTGCTTGTGAGAGATTTGGAGGTCCTCCTCCCAGCGTCGTATGTACGAAGGGAGTCTAGAGGCTAAATAATCAAGTTGTACAAGAATGACAACAAATGTGGTACATATTTTCCCTCCGCACATAGGCGCTCAAAGGGTGTCAATGGCCTAACATACAATTCCGCATCCGGTAAAGACCTTAAATAATGTGCCAGTTGAAATGCTGACCAGGAGCTCAAAAGGGTGAGAAAATAGATAGTTCTTGCATAAACTTCCATCCCTGCGTGGTAGCAAAGTGCATACATCTAGTTATGCCCTGTCCTACCATACCCCAAAGCTGTTTGTTGTCGAGCCCTGGCGTGAAATCTGGATTCTGGATCACTGGTGTTAAAGGGGATGGATTGGGAGAAAGGCCCTATTAAGAATGTTTGAGTAAGAACTGCAATAGTAGCCCCAATTGTAGGATGCGTCTTTAAACCCCGGTAGTATTTATGTGCGGCCCAAGGAAGGACAGACAAAGAAATTGGTGAAACTTGTTGTTCTGCTTGTACCCAGGGTTTGGTCTGCGAGGAAATACACCATGACACCACTCTAGACAAATGTAGAGCCCGATGGTATAAAATTAAGTCTGGTAGGCCGATGCCCCCCTGGGATTTAGGCAGAACTAACAATGAGTAACGGAGTCTGGCAACTTTATTATTCCAAAGAAATTTAAGTAACAATGTCTGACACGAACGAAAAAAGGCTTGAGGTAATTTAATAGGTATCGCTATAGGTATAAAATCTGTGGGAGCAATGTTATCTTAAATGCATTACACCTCCCGAACCATGTAAGGGTAAGAGTTTGCCAAAGTGCGAGATGTGATCGTATTTTGGCTAGTAGTGGATGAAAATTAATCTCATATAGTGACCCTGTATCCGGTGTTAATTTAACCCCCAGATATTTTAAAAAAAAGACTGAACCCATTTAAAGGCCTTGTAGCTTTTTAACACACTCTTTAGGCAGAAGGATACTCATCGCCTCACTTTTAAGATCATTTATTGAAAAATTAGAAAGATCTTTATACTGGGCAAAGCATTGAATTAGACGTGGTAGCGAGACCTTCGGATCAGTGAGAAAAAATAAAAGATCGTCTGCAAATACCACGGTTTTATGCTCACTACTTGATACCTGTATTCCACTGATCAAGGGGTCTGATCTAACTTTGCACAGAAAAGGTTAGAGGGTTAACATGAAAATTAATGGGGAAAGGGGGCAGCCCTGTCGCGTCCCATTGGACAAAGTAAAGTACTCTGATCGGGCCCCGTTCACCAACACAGCGGCTGTAGGGCCAGTGTATAATGCCTGAATCCAAGTCTGCATTTGTAGCCCCAGGCCTCTATGCCTAAGGGTGGATCGTAAGAACTGCCAGTCTACCCGATCGAAGGCCTTTTCGGCATCTGTTGATAAAAGCAAAAAAGGTCGGGCCTCCGATTGGGCAGAGTGGATCAGATCTATTGCCCTTATGGTATTGTCCCTGGCCTCTCTCTGAGGGATAAAACCTGCCTGATCTGTGTGGACAAGATGGAGAATATATGCCAATAGCCTATTCGCTAAAAAAATTTGAAAATAGTTTTAGGTCTGCATTTAAGAGTGCTATGGGCCGATATTTCCCGCATTGATTTTGGTCTTTGTCCTGCTTAGGGATGACCATAATATGAGCCCTCAAGGCGTCATCTATTAACTTACAGTTAGCTGAAATGGAATTGTAGGCATGTAGAAAATAAGGAGAGAGAACATCCTGAAAGGTTTTATAATAAACAAGATTTAGCCCATCTGGGCCCGGGGCCTTTCCTAACTTAGAAGAATCTATCGCCGTGACCAATTCTTTCTTTGTTAGAGGTAATTGAGGGAATGGAAGCACCTATAACGGAAGGACGGACATACTTGAGGATGACAAAAAAGCAGATATCAAGTCTGTCCGAAATGTACATTGCTGATTTTGAGTATTGTGAAGGTTATAAAGCTTCTGATAGAATTTTTGGAATTCCTGCGCTATTGACAACTTAGTTCCAGACTCAGACATAATTTGAGTGATATGCGGTTTCGTTTGTGACCCTTTTAGTGCCCTAGCTCGGAGAACCCCTGGTTTATTTCCGTACTCGTAAATGGACTGCTTATATCGGCACAATTTTTCTCTCACTTCTGTATTTACAATTTGATTATACTGCTGACGTAAAGCGAGTAATTCTTTGTGTCTGTAAGGCAAGTGTTCTTTGTGTATAGCCTCAAGTTTACGACCTCTCAAAAGTAGCACCGTAATTTCCGATTGCCTTAATTTCTTTATCCTCGCACCATGTTTAAGAAATATTCCTCTTATAAAGCATTTGTGCGCCTCCCACAGTACTGTCGGAGATGTATTAGGTTGATCATTCTGACTGAAATATTCATCTAAGCCCTGAAGTGCCCCATTCATAGTGATAGGGTCCTTTAACAGTGTATCATTAAGCCTCCAAGACCAGGTGTCACGGATGCCTAACACGGCATCCAGCACAGGGTACGCAGATCAGTGGGCTGCACTAAAGGAACTAGGCACAAGGTAAGTAAATATATATATGAGTTTATTGAAAGGATAATTCCTAAAACAATAAAGGCAACCAGCAAACAACCACAGTGACACACAAAACAACTCCCTACACCAACGTGAATACAGTTTAGAGATTAAAGCATAAATGTAATCAAGCCAGGGTCATACACGAGAGATCAGTCCGATTGAACAGGGATCCGGAAGGGACAACAGGAGGAAGGGATGAGTCTGCAAGACAGGGGTCCAGGGATGGATGCAGGGTTCAGGAACACAGGATACAAGGTACAGAGGCAGGGGTCCAGGGATGGATGCAGGGTTCAGGAACACAGGATACAAGGTACAGAGGCAGGGGTCCAGGGATGGATGCAGGGTTCAGGAACACAGGATACAAGGTACAGAGGCAGGGGTCCAGGGATGGATGCAGGGTTCAGGAACACAGGATACAAGGTACAGAGGCAGGGGTCCAGGGATGGATGCAGGGTTCAGGAACACAGGATACAAGGTAACAGATAACAGGTCACAAGGTTCAGGTTCAGGCATACAGGTCTGGGTTCCAAGACAATACCAGAGCAAATGCTTTAGTGTCTGCTGGGTATTTATACACACCTCCAGCAATCAGTCTCAGGTGACGCCTGATTGCAGGAGATGATTTCGGCTCCAGACAAATGGGAGACACCCGCTGGTGGCCACCAGAACTGCACCCTTTGGTGGTGAAAGCAATAGCACCACCAGCAGGTGACCCAGGCAATGACACTGATCATGACACCAGGTCCTTTTAGCCACTATGTTTAAATCTATATCCATGTGGGTCGGTCCGTGATCGGCAAGCAAGATTGGATCGATCGTGGTGGCTCGAACTCTATCCAAATCTTTCTGGGCGAAAAAACCGGAGTTAGACTTACCGGTAACTCTTTTTCTAGGAGTCTTCCAGGACAGCCTCTGAGACATAGGGCTCCTCCCTCCGGGACAGGAAACACACACACCCATTATCTTTAAAGGTGGTCCTCCAGGCCTCCCTCTTCAGTTTACCAAAGAACTACCGGAAGGCTCTGAAAGACATAACACGCTAACACATCGTTAGTACATAACTCCAACACCTAGTTAATAGCAAACACCGGGTGGGAAAACCAGGCTGTCCTGGAAGACTCCTAGAAAAAGAGTTACCGGTAAGTCTAACTCCGGTTTTCTCCTTTCGTCTTCCAGGACAGCCTCTGAGATGATAAGCAAGGAACTTACTTTGTCAGGGCGGGACCACTGCCTGGAGGACCTTTCGTCCAAATGTCTGCTCCTTGTCAGACAACAAATCCAGACGGTAATGTCTTGCAAAAGTCGAATATGATGACCATGTTGCTGCCTTGCAGATGTCCTCCGGGGAGGCTCCGGCCCTCTCTGCCCAAGATGCTGAGACTGCCCTGGTAGAATGTGCCTTAACCAATGGTGCTTGTCTACCTTCTAACTGATAAGTTTCTAAAATCGCCATCCTTATCCATCGGGCAATGGTCGATTTAGATGCTCTATAACCTTTGCGGACCCCCGCAAAATTAACAAAAAGTGAATCTGAGATTCTGAAGCTCCTAGTGACTTCTAAATAAATTAAAAGACATCTTTTGACGTCTAACAAACTTAGAGATTCCTCCTCCTCTTCCTCTGAGGTGGGGCGAAACATAGGTAGGACAATGTCCTGCGTTCTATGAAACATAGATGCTACTTTGGGGAGGAAACTAGGATCTGTCTTAAGTATAATCCTGTCCTCCAAAATTAACAAAAAAGGCTCTCGTATGGATAGAGCCTGTAGATCACTCACTCGTCTAGCTGATGTGATCGCTATCAAAAAAACAGTCTTGAGTACAATCCATTTCAGTAATGATTTCTCCAGGGGTTCAAAAGGACTACCCGTAAGAGCCCTGAGAACCAAAGATAAATCCCAAGTGGGGCAGGTTGTAACCTTCACCGGCCTAGATCTCGCTAGAGCCCTGAAAAAATTTCTAACGAATTGATTTTGCTGTAGTGAAGTCTGAAGGAAAATACTTAAGGCAGCGGTCTGAACCTTTAGGGTACTAATAGACAGGCCTAGTTCCACCCCTGCCTGGAGGAAATCCAGTACCTCTGGTATCCCAGGATAATCTAGTCCTTGCTCTCCCAGCCAGGAAAGAAATCTTTTCCATACCTTGGCATAGATAGCCCTGGTTACTGGCTTACGGCACTCCAGCAGAGTTCTAATCACTCTGTCTGTAAAGCCTTGAGCTTTTAGCAGTTGTTCCTCAGATACCAGGCTGTTAACTTTAGATTTTTTATCTGTGGGTAGAGAACCGGACCTTGGGATATCAGATCTTCCCTGACCGGAAGAGTCAATGGGGGATAAATGGCCAGTCTCTTTAGGTTGGCAAACCACGGCCTCTTTGGCCAGTATGGAGTAATTAGGATCAGGTCCGTAGATTCTGACAGGAATCTTTGAAGCACCGTGGCTATCAGCCTCACTGGAGGGAAGGCATAACACAGGTTGAACTGCCAAGGATTGGCGAAGGCGTCTATTCCTGTGGCCTGATCCAACGGGTGGATAGAAAAGAACTGAGGCACCTTTTTGTTGTCCTCCGAGGCGAAGAGGTCCACCTCTGGCTGTCCCCAATGCTGCACAATCTCCATGAAGACCTCCCTGTTGAGGGACCATTCGTCTTGTCCTATGTGCTGACGACTTAGGAAGTCCGCCAGAGAATTCTGCGAGCCTTTTAGGTGAACTGCTGACAGAGAGGGCAGGTTCACCTCGGCCCAACATAGGATTCTGTTCGCTATGGCCTGCAGAGCTGGGCTCTTTGTGCCCCCCTGTCTGTTTATGTACGCAACAGCTGCCGCATTGTCGGTTCGCACCTGAAGGTGCTGGCCAACTATCTGGGACTGAAAGGTCTCTATAGCTCTGAGGATCGCCAGAAGTTCCCTCTGGTTTGAGGAACGCTGGGCCTCTATAGGAGACCAGGACCCCTGGGCTAGGTTTTCTTCCAGATGGGCCCCCCAACCCCATGCACTGGCATCGGTAGTTATTACTATGGCCGTATGCCTGGCCCATGACAGACCCTTCTCCAGGTTGTGATGGGCTCGCCACCACCATAATGTCCTTTTGACCTTGGTGGAAAGGGGCATATTTGAATCCAGGCTCTCTTTTTTGCCATCCCAGTGGCTCAACATGAGACCCTGTAGAGGGCGCTGGTGCAGCCTTGCCCACGGAACAGCTGGGAAGCAGGACGACATCAACCCCAGAACTCTCATAACCTCCCTTATTGGGGCTATCTGACAGGATAGAAGCGGGGCTACTGCCTGATCCACCTTCAGAATCTTCTCCCTGGGAAGAAAGACTTTCATCTCCACCGAAGAGATTCTGTATCCCAAGTAAAGGACCTCCTGGGACGGGGTCAGCTGAGATTTGTCTCGGTTGATCAACCACCCCAGAGACAGTAGGAAACTCTGGGCCTCCTGTAGGTCTTTCTCCAGTTGTTGAAAAGATGGGGCGACAAACAGGAGGTCGTCCAGGTAGGGGATCACTGTGATGGCTTTGAGTCTCAGTGGAGCCAGGGCCTCTGCCAGAACCTTTGTAAAGATTCTCGGCGAGGAGGACAGACCGAAAGGGAGAGCTCGAAACTGGTAGTGCAGAACCTTTGTATCGATCTGCACTGCCAGCCTCAGGAATTTTTGAAATTTCTGATGTATGGGGATATGTAGATAGGCATCCCTGAGATCTACTGTGGCCATGAAACAGCCTGGGAACAGGAGGTTGGTCACAGAGAATATTGACTCCATCCTGAACCTCTTGTATGTTATAAATTTGTTCAGAGGACGAAGATTCAGGATTAACCTGAACTTCCTGGAAGGTTTCTTCACGACAAACACGTGTGAATACACTCCCTTCCCTTGCTCCTCCAGGGGCACCTGAATAAGGACTCTTTGATCCATTAGATCCCCTAATAATAGACCCAAAGCCTTTGCTTTTTCCCGGTCTCTTGGCAGCTGGGTAAGCTGGAACATTGAAGGGGGAACAGAATCGAACTCCAACCTGTAACCGTTCCTTATTATGTCCAAAATGAACGGACTTGGAGTCGAATTGACCCATTGTGGGAGGAACTCCCCTAGTCTCCCTCCCACTGGGACACAGGAGTCACTGGGGTTTAGGGGTGGTTTGAGGAGGATTAAATAGGATTCCTCCTCTTCCACGTCCCTTATGGCCCGTCCAATGCTTCTTGGGACGGCCATCCCTTTCCTGTTGCCTGAGGCCACGAAAAAAACGTTTGTTCTCGTTTTTCTTTTTCTTTTCAGGAAAGGCCTTCTTTCTATCCTGCGTTCTTTCCAGAGCCTCATGTAGACCTGGTCCGAACATGGTCACCGGAAAAGGGTAACCCACACAGTTTAAGCTTAGAGGCAGGATCGCCAGACCATGTTTTTAGCCATACAGCCCTTCTGGCTGCGTTAACCAAAGCGGCAGATCTGGCTGCCAATTTAACCGACTCCGCGGAGGCATCTGCCAGAAAGCCTACTGCCTTAAATAGTAGAGGAAAAGATTTTAACAGCTGCTGTCTAGGTGTACCAGCAGCAATGTGAGATTGTAATTGTGTGAGCCAGCACTCCAGATTTCTGGCTACACAAGTGGCTGCTAGGGCCGGTTTCAACCCTATGGCAGAGGCATCCCAAGCCCTCTTTAGCAGCACATCTCCCCTCTTATCCATGGGATCCTTGAGCGACCCCAGATCATCGAAGGCCAAGTCTGTCCTTTTAGAGACCTTGGCTAACGGTGCATCCAACTTTGGAATCTTATTCCATGGATGAGAAGCATCTGCTTCAAAGGGGAACCTCCGCTTGAGGTTACCAGAAAAGAAGGGCCTCTTTTCCGGCTGCTCCCACTCCAGCAAAATCGACTCAGAGTTTTATGAACAGGAAACACCCTGGCTTTCTGTGCACCAGACCCCTGATACATTAGGTCATGCTTTGAAAGTTGGACTTGCTCCTCACGAATTTCTAACGTGTCGTAAATCGCCTTCAACAAATCTCCCACATCATCCAGGGATAGTTTGTATCTGGCCCCCCTGGAGGAATCATCCTCCTCCTCAGAGCCGGACGCTGAATCCGCCTGAGAAGAGGCAAGCGATCTAGGTACCCTCTTCCTAACCATCACCTCCTCCTCCTGACTGGGCTCAGACAAGGAGGGTGTACTGGCTGCTCTATATAGAGAAGAAGAGGGACCCTGCACCCTATCCATCATTCCTTTAAATGATTGGAATGTGGATGCTAGCTCGTCTTTAACCGAAGCCAGGATCTTGTGACACTCTGCCACAGAATTATCCTTAACGAGACTGCTGACACAAACAGGGCATAGAGGCTTCTCCCAGTTAGAGCCTAACTTAGCCCCACAAACGGCACACTTTTTCCTAGGCGGTTGCATATGAGTCTTGTCCTGGGCTTTGACCTGAAAGTCAAACAAAAGAAAAGGACAAGAAATTTCCATCAATATGCTACCCTGACCCACACCACCACTGTGCTTGAGTCAGCCTAGGAAGTGCCCCCCCCTCAC
This sequence comes from Rana muscosa, assembly GCA_029206835.1. Classification (NCBI taxonomy): domain Eukaryota; kingdom Metazoa; phylum Chordata; class Amphibia; order Anura; family Ranidae; genus Rana; species Rana muscosa. The sequence continues at coordinate 4,799,417 of CM055122.1, forward strand.
CAGAAGGTTCTCCACCCAGGGAGGGGAATATAGGGTCCAATACCCTGGCCCCCCAGTGTAAGGAATGGTCCACCCTCACCACCTTACCTGAGAGGCACCGGAGCCTGATGAACCGGAGTCTACGACCTGAACAGGTGTCTCCATGGTCCCGGGTGCTTTGCGCGGCCTCGCCGAGTCTAACACCGCTCCGGTAACGCCTGGCAATCCTCCGCTGCGCCTAAGAGACTGGAACCATGTTTCCAGGCGCCCCTTGATGACGCGGTTCCGCCCGAAGTCTCGTCACTTCCGCCCGCTGGAACGCAGAAGCCCCGCCCCCCCCCGCGCGCTGTACCCGGAAGTGTCGGCCGAATCGGCGTGGCCAGCTGAGCGTCTCTCGCCCGTCCGCCAGGACACAACCTCGTTCAGGTACAGGCAGACAGGGGGACTGGGTCCAAGCCATCCAGGGTCCAGCTCTCTCCGAGCTTAATGGCAGCGGTGGAGCCGGCAACCACGCTCTTCCCCGATAGGACAGAGGGGTGCCCAGGCAGAGGAGAGTCTCTCCAGGGGCTCTTCCCAGGACAGTCCTGAGACATGGAGCTCCTTAGGTTCCTTATGCGTGCTCCTTCCCGTCCGGCAGGAAACACAATAACTGAAGAGGGAGGCCTGGAGGACCACCTTTAAAGATAATGGGTGTGTGTGTTTCCTGTCCCGGAGGGAGGAGCCCTATGTCTCAGAGGCTGTCCTGGAAGACGAAAGGAGAAAAAAGTAATCAATTCTTCAATATGTTGAATGAACTGGAGAAAAAGAAGTATAATCTTTATCATTAGGCTGCTGTAAGCGCCATACGCCAACCAATTGTAGGAGGTTTAATTCTGCCTTCATACGCTTTAAATAAGAGAATGATAAGTGGGATACTGAAAGCAATAGCACCACCAGCAGGTGACCCAGGCAATGACACTGATCATGACAGTTCCCCCTCCTAAGGAGTGGCCTCCGGACACTCCATTCTGCCCTTGATCTGGCAGTGCTGGTAGGTGCGGAAAGGTCCCAAAAAGTCTCCCCTGTGTCTGCGGACTACTTGTGCTCCTCCGGCCAGAGTCCTTAAACTTACTGGGAGGCGTGGCACCTGAGTCCGGCAATGGAACACGCACCCCACCACCAGGGTCTGGAAGTTGGGATCTGGAAATGAAAACAGGCAGGGCAATGTGCATGAACCTAACGGAGGCGAACAACACAAGGGCATCACAGTCAGGCTGGGAATCAAGCAGGGCAAAATCAGCGGCAAGCCGGGCATCGAGAACTGGTTTAGCAGGCACCATGTTAGCGGGCTGGGCAAATGGCGCTGGGTCTTCAAGCTGGCCACCGGGCAGAAGTTCAGCAAGCCAGATGGCAGGCACTGGTTCAGCGGGCTGAAAGACGGGCACCAAAACGTCAGGCTGGGTGACGGGCACCGAAAATCCAGGCTGGAACAGGTTGGCTGGTGTGGAAACAGGCTGGAACAGGTTGGCTGGTGTGGAAACAGGCTGGAACAGGTTGGCTGGTGTGGAAACAGGCTGGAACAGGTTGGCTGGTGTGGAAACAGGCTGGAACAGGTTGGCTGGTGTGGAAACAGGCTGGAATAGGTTGGCTGGTGTGGAAACAGGCTGGCTGGTGTGGAAACAGGCTGGAACAGGTTGTCTGGTGTGGAAACAGGCTGGAACAGGTTGTCTGGTGTGGAAACAGGCTGGAACAGGCTGGCTGGTGTGGAAACAGGCTGGCTGGTGTGGAAACAGGCTGGAACAGGTTGGCTGGTGTGGAAGCAGGCTGGAGCGAATCGGCTGGTGTGGAAGCAGGCTGGAGCGGATCGGCTGGTGTAGAAGCAGGCTGGAGCGTATCGGCTGGTGTAGAAGCAGGCTGGAGCGGATCGGCTGGTGTAGAAGCAGGCTGGAGCGGATCGGCTGGTGTAGAAGCAGGCTGGAGCGGATCGGCTGGTGTAGAAGCAGGCTGGAGCTGATCGGCTGGTGTGGAAACAGGCTGGAGCGGATCGGCTGGTGTGGAAACAGGCTGCAACAGGTCGCTTGGTTTGGAAACAGGCTGCAACAGGTCGCTTGGTTTGGAAACAGGCTGCAACAGGTCGCTTGGTTTGGAAACAGGCTGCAACAGGTCGCTTGGTTTGGAAACAGGCTGCAACAGGTCGCTTGGTTTGGAAACAGGCTGCAACAGGTCGCTTGGTTTGGAAACAGGCTGCAACAGGTCGCTTGGTTTGGAAACAGGCTGCAACAGGTCGCTTGGTTTGGAAACAGGCTGCAACAGGTCGCTTGGTTTGGAAACAGGCTGCAACAGGTCGCTTGGTTTGGAAACAGGCTGCAACAAGTCGCTTGGTTTGGAAACAGGCTGCAACAAGTCGCTTGGTTTGGAAACAGGCTGCAACAAGTCGCTTGGTTTGGAAACAGGCTGCAACAGGTCGCTTGGTTTGGAAACAGGCTGCAACAGGTCGCTTGGTGCGGAGACAGGCTGCAACGGGTCGGCTGGTGCGGAGACAGGCTGCAACGGGTCGGCTGGTGCGGAGACAGGCTGCAACGGGTCGGCTGGTGCGGAGACAGGCTGCAACGGGTCGGCTGGTGCGGAGACAGGCTGCAACGGGTCGGCTGGTGCGGAGACAGGTTGCAACGGGTCGGCTGGTGCGGAGACAGGCTGCAACGGGTCGGCTGGTGCGGAGACAGGCTGCAACGGGTCGGCTGGTGCGGAGACAGGCTGCAACGGGTCGGCTGGTGCGGAGACAGGCTGCAACGGGTCGGCTGGTGCGGAGACAGGCTGCAACGGGTCGGCTGGTGCGGAGACAGGCTGCAACGGGTCGGCTGGTGCGGAGACAGGCTGCAACGGGTCGGCTGGTGCGGAGACAGGCTGCAACGGGTCGGCTGGTGCGGAGACAGGCTGCAACGGGTCGGCTGGTGCGGAGACAGGCTGCAACGGGTCGGCTGGTGCGGAGACAGGCTGCAACGGGTCGGCTGGTGCGGAGACAGGCTGCAACGGGTCGGCTGGTGCGGAGACAGGCTGCAACGGGTCGGCTGGTGCGGAGACAGGCTTCAACGGGTCGGCTGGTGCGGAGACAGGCTGCAACAGGTCGGCTGGTGCGGAGACAGGCTGCAACAGGTCGGCTGGTGCGGAGACAGGCTGCAACAGGTCGGCTGGTGCGGAGACAGGCTGCAACAGGTCGGCTGGTGCGGAGACAGGCTGCAACAGGTCGGCTGGTGTGGAAACAGGCTGGGTTACTGGCAGGATCGTGTGAGTTGGAAAGAACTTCCGTTTTTTCTTTGGTTTAGCCACCGAAGATTTGTATATGTATACAGGGCTGTAGGTGGTGGATGCAGCTGGTAGAGGCGAAGAGCGGAAGGATGGTGAAGCAGAGGGTGCGGATTTTGAAGGGGGTCTTAGGGGAACTGATGGAGGCAGCCGAGACGAAGCAGGAGGGTTAAAGGCAGGGTAAGTGCAGCAGGGGGAAACAGGGTACTGGTACTTCATTGGTAGGAGGGTGTATTGGTTGGCCACTGTGGTAGTTGGGAGTAAAGGAGACGCAGACATCCCAGCAGGCTGGTGTCTAGACACAGGAATGGGTGGCAGGGAACCGACAGGGGCTGAGTACAATAAACTTGACCAGGCCTGTAGTAATGATTGCACAAAGTTAGGTTTGCATACTGCTTGTCTGACCAGAGACTGCACTGACTCAATACATGCTGCAAGCACCTGTGTAGGACAAGTTGAGTACTGCTCAAGGAAAAAGACTGAGTCATCTTCCAACAGCCACACCAAGGACTCTACCTGAGCTGCACTAAAAGGGGGTGTATAGTCATCGTCTCCACTGGAGGCATCAGACAGGGCCAACTCTGTACAAATACAGATCAGATCTTGCACATCCTCAAACACAAAACTGCCCAGATCCACAAAAACATGGGCTATGCGGATGCATTCCAACAACTGCTCTCTAGTGTGTTCACTTAATGTTTGAGAACAAAACTCCCTGTCCTCTGTTGCTAGTAGCGAAAAATACAGAATATCGTCAAGCTGCATTTTTAAAGCAATAGCAGTGCCCAGACCCAATTCCCAAGTGCAGCCGATCTGCTTGAATGGCTCTGGTATTCTGTCACGGATGCCTAACACGGCATCCAGCACAGGGTACGCAGATCAGTGGGCTGCACTAAAGGAACTAGGCACAAGGTAAGTAAATATATATATGAGTTTATTGAAAGGATAATTCCTAAAACAATAAAGGCAACCAGCAAACAACCACAGTGACACACAAAACAACTCCCTACACCAACGTGAATACAGTTTAGAGATTAAAGCATAAATGTAATCAAGCCAGGGTCATACACGAGAGATCAGTCCGATTGAACAGGGAGCCGGAAGGGACAACAGGAGGAAGGGATGAGTCTGCAAGACAGGGGTCCAGGGATGGATGCAGGGTTCAGGAACACAGGATACAAGGTACAGAGGCAGGGGTCCAGGGATGGATGCAGGGTTCAGGAACACAGGATACAAGGTACAGAGGCAGGGGTCCAGGGATGGATGCAGGGTTCAGGAACACAGGATACAAGGTACAGAGGCAGGGGTCCAGGGATGGATGCAGGGTTCAGGAACACAGGATACAAGGTAACAGATAACAGGTCACAAGGTTCAGGTTCAGGTTCAGGCATACAGGTCTGGGTTCCAAGACAATACCAGAGCAAATGCTTTAGTGTCTGCTGGGTATTTATACACACCTCCAGCAATCAGTCTCAGGTGACGCCTGATTGCAGGAGATGATTTCGGCTCCAGACAAATGGGAGACACCCACTGGTGGCCACCAGAACTGCACCCTTTGGTGGTGAAAGCAATAGCACCACCAGCAGGTGACCCAGGCAATGACACTGATCATGACACCAGGTCCTTTTAGCCACTATGTTTAAATCTATATCCATGTGGGTCGGTCCGTGATCGGCAAGCAAGATTGGATCGATCGTGGTGGCTCGAACTCTATCCAAATCTTTCTGGGCGAAAAAAAAGTAATCAATTCTTCAATATGTTGAATGAACTGGAGAAAAAGAAGTATAATCTTTATCATTAGGCTGCTGTAAGCGCCATACGCCAACCAATTGTAGGAGGTTTAATTCTGCCTTCATACGCTTTAAATAAGAGAATGATAAGTGGGATACCACTTTTGAGACATCTAGCAATGGATCATATGCAAAGTTAAAATCCCCTCCTAGGATCAGTAAGCCATCACTGTGCTTTTTTCACAAGAAAATGTTTATTCAAATTTTTACAGTACAAGCAGTGCATAAACACAGGTAGTCACAGAGAAAGTATTATACAGATTAAAAACAGTGAAAAATATCTGCGCTAACAGTGTAATAAAATATATATATATATATATATATATATATATATATATATATATATATATATATATATGAATGTAAATGAATAAATAAATAGCAGCTAGCACAGTCTGTAGATAGCAAACACAAATAATAAAGTCCAAAATGCAGCGCTACATAAAATGAGTGAAAAGTCCAAAAACTTGAAAATCAATCAATGTTGGATAGATGTGAAAATGATGTAATACCGCCACCAAACTTCAGTGTGCAAGAAAGATTTTTAAAGCACACCACACCACCGTGCTCACAATTTGCTTACCAGAAAGTGGAAATAAATAGACAATGTATTCAAATGATGTAGAGGGTCAAACGATGACAGCAGAATACTCCAGACCAGATAATCATAGGAAAGACCAACGTCAAGGCAATTTCCAAAACTCAGAAGGTGAATGTGGATGTTATGCAAATCTCAGCCAGAAATTTTCCCGATGTAAAGAAAAAAAGGCAGCATAGTGAAGCCCATAGGTAAAGGCATAAACATTTATTGTAGTCTACTTACAGATAGCAGAAAACATCAAGGCATAAAAAAACAGTTCTGCGGCTTTCGGCGTGCTTGCATCGGCCAGCCTGACATGTTTCATCCTATGTGGATATCATCAGAGGTGTGGCCAATGATGCAAGCACGCCCACATAAATACCCAAAAGCCCAGTCCTGCTAGCCAATGACAGGGCAGCATGACTGAACAGCTGGAGTGATTAAAAACATTGTACAAACGTTGGCCGCACCTGCGCAGTGCGGCCACGCTTGTATTGAGGTTCCGGTCCTATTGCGCGTGCGCCAACCGGCGATGTTTAACAAAAAACAGGAGCTATGAGTGGTAAAACATATCATTCCCGGGACAACTGCGTCCCCCGGAAGTAGATGAAAACTCCTACTCTGATAGGAGAAAACATCTATATCCGGTCAGCGGATCCAACCGTCGAAACCGGAAATGATGTCAGTGGAGCGCAAACAATGAAAAAATGCGCTCCACGCACAAAAAGACATCCACTTCCGGTTAGCGGATTCAATCGCCGAAACCGGAAGTGATGTCAGTGAAGCGCAGATACTGGATAGACGCGCTCCACAATGAAAACAAGGAACATACAAATGGAGCAAAGCTAGAATGGCCGTGAAACCAACTGTACATATAAATACAATAATATATACTAACATTACTGCAAACAATCAACATCTACAAATGTAATGAAAACAGATGAAAATACCAAAAGAAACAATTTCTCCTCATAGATTACAATGAGAACTATTTGGCTGAAGGGAGGAAAAAAGGAGGGGGAGGCTCACAACAGCCAAGACCTCTGCAATCCAGAATGGAGGAAAAGGAGAAAATGCCCCCTATTTAATTATGATATAAATACACAATTGCATCAGAACAACCAAAAAAATACACATTTTATATTTATACTCAATTGGTGTTTCAAATGCAACGTCCCAAAAAATTATTTAATGAAAAATCACATTGGGACAAAAATAAAAACACAATAAAAATGTATAAAAAGTGTAAAATAACTGTATATGTGTACATACCCCGCCCACTGGTAATATGAAACACATAACACAGACATTAACTATTATTAATAAAACAATTCACATCCCAGTCGACATTCATGCCAAAAGGGGTGTAACATTTGAGGTCGTATATCCAGCGAGTTTTAAGCCTGGAAATCTCTCGCTTGGACATGCTACCTCGCCAATGAGGATTAAAACGGTCAATGGCCAGAAAGGTGGTGCCTTTAGGATTCTTTTTATGACACTCCAAATAATGTCTGGACACCGTATGCTTAGGAAAACCTTTCCTAATATTCGTGATGTGTTCGTTAACACGAACATGCATCGCACGCGTGGTACGTCCTACGTACTGAAGACCGCAAGGACAAATCAGGAGGTAAACAACGTTCAAAGATGTGCAGGTGATAAAGGTGTTTATCATAAACCCTGCCAGTAGTATGGGAATTGAACTGGCATATTTTTCTCCTCCTGTCTTTCTTGATGGCACATACATTGCAATTGTGACATGGATAGTACCCTTTAGATTTCTGAAAAAACGATACTCTATTAGGAGCATCTAGAATGTTGGGAGCGACTTGAAGCTTAAGAGGAGGGACACCCCTGAAAACTATCTGGGGTCGATCAGGAAGAACCGGACCCAGGAATTTGTCATTTTTCAAAACGCTCCAATGCTTGGCGAAAATCCTCTTAATATCACCAAATTGTTGTGAAAAGGTAGTAACCATGGCAAAATTATACTGATCATTGGAAGATGCCTTAACTTTGCTCTGAAGAATAGAGGTTCGATCTGTGTTGCTAACTTCATCAATTACAGTATCAAGGTCACTAATTCTATAGCCCTTTTCTGTAAACCTTTTCTTCAGAACAATTCTATAGCCCTTATAAACCCCTGGAGAAATCATTACTGAAATGGATTGTACTCAAAACAGTTTTTTTTTTTTTTTATATAGCAATCGCGTCAGCCAGAAGGGTGAGTGATCTGCAGGCTCTTTACATATGGGAGCCTTTTTTGTTAATTTTGGAGGACAGGATCATACTTAAAACAGATCCTGGTTTCCTCCCTAAAGTAGCATCTGTTTCATAGAATGCAGGACATTGTCCTACCAACGTTTCGCCCCCACCTCAGGGGAAGATGAGGAATCTTTGTTAGCTGTTAAGAGAAGTCTTTTTGATTTATTTAGAAGCCACTAAGTTTCAGACACTCAGATTCACTTTTTGTTAATTTTTCGGGGGCCGCAAAGGTTATAGAGCGTCTAAATCTACCATTGCTAGATGGGTAAGACTGGCGCTTAGAGACTTATCAGAAGGTAGACGAGCACCATTGGTTAAGGCACATTCTACCAGGGCAGTCTCGGTATCTTGGGCAGAGACGGCCGGAGCCTCCCCGGAGGCCATCTGCAAGTCTGCAACATGGTCATCATACTCGACTTTTGCAAGACATTACCGTCTGGATTTGTTTGACAAGGAGCAGACATTTGGGCGAAAGGTCCTCCAGGCAGTGGTCCCGCCCTGACCAAGTAAGTATTTTTTTTTCTTGCTTATCTCAGAGGCTGTCCTGGAAGACGAAAGGAGAAAACCGGAGTTGGACTTACCGGTAACACTTTTTCTAGGAGTCTTCAGGACAGCCTGGTTTTCCCACCTGGGTTGTCTATTAACTAGGTATTGGAGTTATGTACTGATGTTGTGTTTGGTAAACTGAAGGAGGCCTGGAGGACCACCTTTTAACCACTTGCCGCCCGCCCTGACGGCGGCAAAGTGGTTTTAAAAGTGGTTTTAAAATCCTGACTGGACGTCATATGACGTCCTCAGGATTTTGAACCGCTGCGCGCCCCCGGGGGCGCGCATCGCGTGATCGTTTGTTGCAGGGTGTCAGTCTGACACCCCGCAACACCGATCTAGGTAAAGAGTCTCCGACGGAGACTCTTTACCACGTGATCAGCCGTGTCCAATCACGGCTGATCACATGTAAACAGGAAAAGCCGGTAGTCGGCTTTTCCTCACTCGCGTCTATCAGACGCGAGTAGAGGAGAGCCGATCGGCTGCTCCTCTGAAAGGGGGGGTTTGTGCTGATCAATTATCAGCACAGCCCCCCCGAGGATGCCCACACTGGACCACCAGGGATGCCACTGGACCACCAGGGATGTCCATTACCAGGTATGCCTCCCTAGACCACCAGGGATGCCAATCAGTGCCCCTAATGGATGCCAATCAGTGCCCACAATGGGCATCACTGATTGGCAGGCATTATTGTTTGGCACTGATTGGCATCCATTAACACATTACAGTGCCACCTATCAGTGCCCATCCATGCCACCTATCAGTGCCCATCCATGCCACCTATCAGTGCCCATCCATGCCTATCCGTGCCACCTATCAGTGCCCATCCATGCCATCTATCGGTTCCCATCCGTGCCGCCTATCGGTGCCCATCCGCGCCGCCTCATCGGTGCCCATCCGCGCCGCCTCATCGGTGCCCATCCGCGCCGCCTCATCGGTGTCCATCAGTGAAGGAGAAAACATACTTATTTACAAAGTTTTGTAACAAACAAATTTATTTTATTTTTTTCAAAATTTTCGGTCTTTTAAAAAAAAAAAATTGCAGAAAATAAAAATCGCAGAGGTGATCAAATACCACCAAAAGTAAGCTCTATTTGTGGGAACAAAATGATAAAAATTTAGTTTGGGTACAGTGCAACAGCGCCGAAAGCTGAAAATTGGTCTGGGCAGGAAGCTGTATAAGTGCCCAGTATGGAAGTGGTTAAAGATATGCGTGTGTGTGCTTCCTGTCGGAGGGAGGAGCTTTGTCTCAGAAGCTGTCCTGGAAGACTCCTAGAAAAAGTTACTGGTCCAACTCCGGTTTTCCTGAACTCTGACAAGCTTTAGAAATTCAGCACTTTGATCTTATGTGGAGAAGAGAGGGCTGCAAATACAGGTACAACTTAAGTTTGAAGAATTGTTTATTCTTTTTCACCTGAGGATCGTCCCTTCAGTGGGTATATGTAAGGGTTTACGACCATTTTAATGGCATTGCCATGCATCAGCAATAGGCTGCACCTTTTGTGCATTGCAGGAATGTGCATTTTTTGTACAGGTGTGAATTTGCACACCTGAGCATACTGCAGCGACCCCTGCTGCATCACATTTTCTTTAGCTTTTTTTTGGTTTAGAGTGGCACGTTCATTTGAATGGGCCTCCCTCAGCTCCAAAAAATGCGCCAAAGAAGCTCATGTACCAAATCTTGGCACAGAGCCAGGCGCGTTTGGCATTGTGATTTTTCCACAATTTTAGCACGTTTTGTCGCTTGACAGTAGTGGCAAAATCGTACCACGGTTGTGGTGCCATTAAGAAATGTCATCACAAACGTGTCCTGTGTTTTGTAGCAATTCTGGAATCGCGGGAAGAATCATGCAATTCCAGTAGTCTCAGGTGAATTTTTTTCCTTACTGCATGCAAGTTAAAACTTCTGCGTGCAGCTCCCCCCTTAGCCCCCTAAATACATAACTGAGCCCAATCTCAATCCAGCAAAGTGCACAAGAGCAGATGCTCAGCTCTCTCCCTCCTCATTGGCTCAGATGCAACAGCAGGAGTCAATAACAGCCAGTAAGGAGGGAGCAGGGGGCGGGGCCTAGCCCCACGCATGGCTCGTGAGTACACACAAGTGGCCCCATATCAAGTAGCTTGCTCTGGGGCACTCAGAAGAGGGGGAGCCAAGAGTGCCATCGGGGGACCCCAGAAGAGAATCAGGGCTGCTGTACAATACCATTGCACAGAGCAGGTAACTATAAAATGTTTGTTTTTAATAAAAAAAAAATCCAAACTTTAATATCAATTTAAGCCAGCCATTCATGGATCGGAATTATGCCAGTTCAGCAGGGACCAGGTGAACTTGGATCCATGCACAGGCACCCTGGTTGTTAACAAGCTAATTTTTTGATCGACTTCTGAACCAGTCCCCTCTTTGTTTTTCCCGAACACTCGGTGCTGTTGGCTATAGCCAGCAACACTTGTGTTCTGATGGCGTTAAGGCTCCCCACTGCCAGAATACAATAGTTCAGTGGGGAGGATTCCCTCATCCACCTCAAATGTGTGAATAGGAGAATCTGCACTTTTTTTTTCCGTTCAACTCTGGTAAAACAAAAGTATAATATATGACCTGCCTTAGAGATTTAGCCTCACTTCCTGTCTGGTAGGACTGTCGGCAGGACAGGAAGTGAGGGAAACCCTCCAAAAGCAACACACAGAAGTTAAATACTTTAACCGCTTGATGGCCGCCAAATGAAAGCTGGGCGGTGCGGCTCTCGTTCTGGCCAGCCATCATATGACATCCTCGGCTTCTCGTGTCACTCGGGTACAGATGCACGTGCCCGGCGGCCGCCATGTCCGCCGGGCACCTGCGATTTCCCTGTAACAGAGCAGGACCATGGATCTGTGTGTAAACAGATCCATGTCCTGTCAGGTGAATGGAGACTGATGGTGTGTTCCCAGTACAGATCGGTCTCCTCCCCTTCTGAGTCCCCTCCCCCCACAGTTAGGATCACTCCCTAGGTAACACATTTAACCAGTGGCGTCTCCAGCTTTCATATTTGGGGTGGCACATAAGGGTGACAGGGACAAAAGTAGGGGGGCCCCAACTATAAAATGCAATTGTATATATCCTGGGGCCCTTTACTACGATCCCACAATGGGCCCTTTCACATGTTCTGCAGTGAGCTCCCTTCCTACTATACTGGGGCCCCCCAGGGTGGCAGAAAACAAGAGATGTCACCAGCACACCAAGAAACTAAGGGTCCAAAGCAGTGGGAGAACCATCAGGGTTGCAAAGGTTGTCTTGCCACCGGGCCCTGGTGTTTTGCCACTGTAAGTTTCCCCAGCTGTCCTGTCCCTGCTATTGACAGCGCTGGTCTGGCATCTGTCTCCTTGGCAGTCTCTTAGGACCTAGTGCTGGTGACATGGATGCATGCAGGGGAAGGCTGGCACTATTGGTTATAGAGAGCCGAACCCCCAGCTGGTCACCTAGCAGCAGTAATGCTGTATAACCTTCTCTGTTCACATGCTGATTGGAATGTTATCCAGGTGATGCTCCCAGTCAGATCTAATAAACACAGTATTTGCATCAAGAGTACAACTATATCTATATACACACAGTGGGTCCGGAAAGTATTCAGACCCCCTTAAATTTTTCACTTTGTTATATTGCAGCCATTTGCTAAAATCATTTAAAAAAAAAAATTCCTCAATGTACACACAGCACCCCATAGTGACAGAAAAACTGAATTGTTGACATTTTTGCAGATTTATTAAAAAAGAAAAACTGAAATATCACATGGTCCTAAGTATTCAGACCCTTTGCTGTGACACTCATATATTTAACTCGGGTCCTGACGATTTCTTCTGATCATCCTTAAGATGGTTCTACACCTACATTTGAGTCCAGCTGTGTTGGATTATACTGATTGGACTTGATCAGGAAAGCCACACACCTGTCTATATAAGAGCTTACAGCTCACAGTGCATGTCAGAGCAAATGAGAATCATGAGGTCAAATGAACTGCCTGAAGAGCTCAGACAGAATTGTGGCAAGGCACATATCTGGCCAAGGTTACAAAAAAATGTATGCTGCACTTAAGGTTCCTAAGAGCAGAGTGGCCTCCATAATCCTTAAATGGAAGACGTTTGGGATGACCAGAACCCTTCCTATAGCTGGCCGTCTGGCCAAACTGAGCTATCAAGGGAGAAGAGCCTTGGTGAGAGAGGTAAATAACCCAAAGATCACTGTGGCTGAGCTCCAGAGATGCAGTCAAGAGATGGGAGAAAGTTGTAGAAAGTCAACCATCACTGCAGCCCTCCACCAGTCGGGGCTTTATGGCAGAGTGGCCCGACGGAAGCCTCTCCTCAGTGCAAAACACATGAAAGCCTGCATGGAGTTTGCTAAAAACACCTGAAGGACTCCAAGATGGTGGGAAATAAGATTTTCTGGTCTGAGACCAAGATAGGACTTTTTGGCCTTAATTCTAAGTGGTATGTGTGGAGAAATCCAGGCACTGCTCATCACCTGTCCAATACAGTCCCAACAGTGAAGCATAGTATGCCTGTAAAGCAGCGTTTGTTTCCCTTGCTTAGAACTGTCCCTATACAAAATGTCATTTCTGAAGGAAAAAAAAAAAATTAAAAGCACTCGCGGCTATAATGAATTGTCAGCTCCCGTCAATATAGAGAAGTCATTGATAAAAAAAAAAAATGTGTGGGGTCCCCCCAAATTCAATTACCAGGCCCTTCTGGTCTGGTATGGATATTAAGGGGAACCCTGCATCAAAAAAAAATGACCTGGCATGCCGCAGGAAAAGAGGGGGGGGACGAGAGAGCATCTTTCCCCAAAAGACTCATAGCTGTTTTAGATCAAAAGTGTGCTTCTACTAAATACTGAGCAAAGGGTCTGAATACTTAGGACCATGTGATATTTCAGTTTTTCTTTTTTAATAAATCAAGAAATTCAGACAAAGAAAAAAACATTTAGAAGGTAAATCAAAGGAAAAGGTAAGTGAACCAACAATGCACTAGCTTAAAGGAACCTATTTAGAAAATAAAAAACGAACCTTTACAACCCCTTTAATTTATTTTAGCAAAATGGCTGCAATATAACAGTGAAAAATTTAAGAGGGTCTGAATACTTTCCGTAACCACTGTGTGTGTGTATATATGTGTGTGTGTGTGTGTGTGTGTGTGTATATATGTGTGTGTGTGTATATATATATATATATATATATATATATATATATATATATATATATTCAAAACAAGGATGTATATATACGGCCTTCAATACACCACTCAGCGCCTAGGACCAAGAAGCTACAACTATACTGACAGTGGACGTGCTATCATATAATATGAACGGTACAAAGATCAATAAAATCAAGGTACTAGCACAATAAAAGAATTCTCTAATGACAAACACTGAGAACTCCAAAAATGAGCAGCTGTTTAAAAATAAATTGATATAAAAAGAATAGTATAAAAACATAAAACAGTGATAAACTGTGTCAGTGATATACTAAAACAGCGCTAGTGTTGGTATAAATCAGATGGCCAACACCACCTAGAAAGTGAAAAACTGTTTTAGGCAGATGATTTTAAAGTGCAGAGTGTCTGATAATGTCCATAGATGATCTTGGAAGTAAACAGCATGCACCTTCACCGAAAACTCCAGGTCCACCCAGTGAAAACACACTCCCTCTCAGGGGTTTAAACTCACCAGAGCAAGCTCAAATATAAGCCTTAATAGAGGTAGATAAAGCAGAACCTGCATAAACCTCGGCACTCAACATCAGCCTAGGAGATGACAGATCTGTGGGGGCTCCCACGAGTGGTAAAAACAAACAAAAAGGGGCATATAGCGTAATTCCGTTTATTAATAACAGTCCCCACACATCAAAACCCCTTTATACATTAAATGTACAAGAATCAGTCAATCAATAAGCATAAAATGCACTTCACCGTCACCGCCAGAGAAGGGAGCAGCTCGATGGCCGAGCATGTAAACAGGAACTCTCCTTACTTCCGGGTCCGGCTGCCGTGGAGCGCATAGATCACTTCCTGTTGCGTCGTGTAGGTCACGCCCTGACGCGTTTCGTCATATCCTGACTTCGACAGAGGACGTGCCTACACGACTGACACCACTGCTTAAATGGACACCTCCTCCGCAGCCTGCACCAATCAGCGTCCACATGGCACGGCAATAGGCGCACATTGCAGCACCCATGGAAACCGCTGACGGCTTGTTATAGGCAGACCAGAGGGACAAACGGCGGCCAATCATAGCATATTTCAGGGGCACAGATCTAACACGATCAATATATCATAAAGAAACAAATAGATGTGATATTGCTAACACAATCATTTCAAAATAAAATAGCATATGCTAAATATAAAAAAACCAAGCGGTGACAAAATATATTGCACATACATAAACAGATGTCAATTCAAATGATAAACATTTTGAATTAATAGCGTGCTCAATAAAAGTTAATTAATAATGGTGAATTTTCAATACTGATAAAATAGCCCCATAATAAATATAAATATGTAAAAAATGTACAAAAAACATATAATCTATTTCTATAGAAGAAGCTAAAACTAGGATAATAAGTAATTAAAAAATCAGTAGTCACTAATAAAACAATTAATATCCAGGTCAATATTTAATCCTTTCGGCGAGAGAGTATCGACCGAATAAATCCAATGGGTCTCTCTCCTTGATAAATCTCTGACTAAATTAGATCCTCTCCACATAGGTTTTAAATGATCTATTCCCCAGAATTTGAGGCCAGTTGGATCCTGTTGGTGACATAATTTAAAATGTAAAGACACATTATGGTCTTTAAACCCAAGTTTAATGTTAGCGATATGTTCAGCTATTCTAATCTTTAGCTGACGCTTAGTCCGGCCTATATAAATAAGCCCGCATGGGCACTGGAGGGCATACACGACATAAGATGTATTACATGTAATAAAGTTGTCAATAGTGAATTCCTTATTGTTTGAGGTGGAGATGAAGCTCTCTACAGCCCTCAATGGTCTATCAACCTCTCTACATGCTCGACACCGCCTACACGCAAAAAACCCATCTCTATCCCAAAAAGTCGAAGGTCTAGTAGGTGGATCAAGTACTTTTCTAACGATCTTATCTGCAAAGCTTAGGGCTTTTCTATAAATAAAACCAGGTCTCTGTGGTAAAACTGCAGATAATACTTTGTCCATACAAAGGACATGCCAATGGGTGGCAAAGATCTCCTCCACCTCTCTATATTGTGAGTGGAACCCAGAAACAAACCTCCACTCACGTCCATTATCTGGCTGGCGGATTACCGCATCTCCCAGGAAGTCCTCTCTAGGGCGCAAGGCAAGTTCCTGAATAATAGAGTCTAATGAATCCCCAAAATAGCCTTTTTCAATAAATTTCCCCTTTATAATCTCTGCTTGTAAGAGGAAATCGGAGTCATTAGAGCAGTTTCTCTTTACTCTAGTTAATTGCCCCTTGGGGATGTTTCTAAGCCACATTGGGTGGTGGCCGCTACTCATAGGTAAGTAGCTGTTGGCATCAGTGGGCTTAAAGAAGACCTTCGTCCCCAACCTATTATTATGTCTAAAAATATGGAGATCTAAAAACTGGATATCGGTGGTACTGATTACACTGGTCAATTTAATGTTGTTTGAATTGAAATTGAGTTCATTTAAAAACAGCTGCAACGTATCAAGTGTACCACTCCAAATAAAAAACAAATCATCAATATATCTTTTATAAAATAAGAGATAAGGCAGAGTCTTTGAAAAAATATTTTTATCCTCCCACTCTGCCATAAATAGATTTGCTATACTGGGGGCAAACCTAGCCCCCATAGCAACGCCCTTACACTGAGAGTAGAAACTGCTGTTGTACCAAAAGAAATTGTGCCCTAAGCAAAAATCCATGGAGTTCCTCAAAAAGACTTTTTTATTATGTGTAATATCATCACGTTTACACAAAGCCCAATTCAGGGCCAACAGTGCGTCATCATGTTGGATAATGGTGTACAGGGACGCCACGTCAGCGGTTACCAGGTACACCTGATCAATCCCTATGAGGTCAACTTGTTGCAACATCTGTAACAGACTCTTAGTGTCTTTGAGATATGCCCGTGTTATTCGCACACTCTCTTGGAGATAGAGATCCAGATATTGCCCCAACCGGGATGTAACTGATCCTATCCCATTAACAATGGGTCTCCCTGGAGGGCACTGAATATCCTTATGGATTTTGGGGAGGGTATAGATAGTGGGGATCCTACTGCTACTTGGGATAAGATACTTTCTTTCTCGATTATTCAATACCCCTGTGGAGTAACCCATTTCAACCAAGCACTTCAAATCATTTTCATACTGAATGGAGGGGTCCCTCTCCAATTCAGTATACGTACTGGTGTCACTTAACATATCCATAAGTTGTTCATGATAAAATTCTTTATTTAAAATTACCACCCCTCCCCCTTTATCAGCAGGCCTTATCACTAGATTCTTTTTTTCCTCCAACAGTGATATCCCGTCAAGTATATGTCTTGGATTAACATCTTTTTTAGGGACTAACTGTTCCAGATCTCTGATCACAAGCCCTTTAAAGACCTCCACTTGATGGTTGGCCCCATTTAAGGCGTTAAAGATAGATTTATTACGTAATCCACTATCCAATGCCACTGATGGGCCAACAATCGTGGATTGAGGGTTTTTATTCAAAATTTTTTTTTTCATATTGACCTTGCGCATATATTTGTGGATGTCTATAAAGACATCAAACTTATTAATAGGCCGTTTCAGGCCACACTTCAAACCTAAATGAAGAATATTAGTCTCTTTGTGTGATAATACCGTGTCACTTAAATTAAAAATGCCACCTAGTCCCTCTCTCTCCTTCTTTTTCTGGATTTTTCGTCCAGCTCGACAGCCTCTAGATCTTCTCCTTTCTGATTGCCGTAGTAAAAGGGATCCCTCTCCCAGTAAGGAGATTCTCTCCACTGGGGCTCTCTGTAAGCCTGTGTTTGTTGGGAATATGGCGGTGGTCGCCCCCTGCGTTGGGGGTGCCCACGACCCCGTTTCTGCCACCCCCTCCCCCTCCCTAAAAAAGGACGTGGAGATGGATGGTTACCTCTAGCTTCATTTTCCCACAATGGTTCAAATCTATTATGAACTGGGACTGTATATTGTTGATTACTAGATGTATGCTGATGAGCATTAGTTGGTCCATCTCTCATTGGACCACCTCTAGGATATTGAACATAATTCCTCACAGGAGTAGAGTGGTCCCTAGGAGCCCGAGGGGGGGCTCACTCCTCCTAGCTTCATTTACACTTGGTGTGCTTATACTAGGAACAGATAATCCAGTCTCAAGGACGTCATTGTGTGGATTTTCTCTATTTTCATTAGGCTTAACTTGTTGCCATAGATATACACTATTAGAACGAAAATCCCCCATATCCCGGTGGAAATTTTTGGTTTTCTTTTTCTGTGTGTCCACACAATGACGTCCTTGAGACTGGATTATCTGGGGGGGAGGGGGAGGGGAGGGGGTGGCAGAAACGGGGTCGTGGGCACCCCCAACGCAGGGGGCGACCACCGCCATATTCCCAACAAACACAGGCTTACAGAGAGTCCCAGTGGAGAGAATCTCCTTACTGGGAGAGGGATCCCTTTTACTACGGCAATCAGAAAGGAGAAGATCTAGAGGCTGTCGAGCTGGACGAAAAATCCAGAAAAAGAAGGAGAGAGAGGGACTAGGTGGCATTTTTAATTTAAGTGACACGGTATTATCACACAAAGAGACTAATATTCTTCATTTAGGTTTGAAGTGTGGCCTGAAACGGCCTATTAATAAGTTTGATGTCTTTATAGACATCCACAAATATATGCGCAAGGTCAATATGAAAAAATATTTTTTGAATAAAAACCCTCAATCCACGATTGTTGGCCCATCAGTGGCATTGGATAGTGGATTACGTAATAAATCTATCTTTAACCCCTTAAATGGGGCCAACCATCAAGTGGAGGTCTTTAAAGGGCTTGTGATCAGAGATCTGGAACAGTTAGTCCCTAAAAAAGATGTTAATCCAAGACATATACTTGACGGGATATCACTGTTGGAGGAAAAAAAGAATCTAGTGATAAGGCCTGCTGATAAAGGGGGAGGGGTGGTAATTTTAAATAAAGAATTTTATCATGAACAACTTATGGATATGTTAAGTGACACCAGTACGTATACTGAATTGGAGAGGGACCCCTCCATTCAGTATGAAAATGATTTGAAGTGCTTGGTTGAAATGGGTTACTCCACAGGGGTATTGAATAATCGAGAAAGAAAGTATCTTATCCCTAGTAGCAGTAGGATCCCCACTATCTATACCCTCCCCAAAATCCAT